>LKEB01000052.1:47235-99247 GCA_003795295.1 Cytospora leucostoma | reverse complement strand
CTTCTGGACGAGACGTTGTTCAGACGAGAGGTGACTTGGGTATTCTAACAAGATTTTGCTGAGTCAAGTCAACTGGTGGGTTCACAGACAAGAGGACCACTAGATGAGCTTGCTTGTAGATCAGAGAGACCAATGTTCTTGGGTATCAGTAAATTCAGACTTGATTTCTAGCACATAGGCTGTATGCAACTGTAGTACTACTAAAACATATTTATCCTGAATGTCCACCATGTTACAGGTTCTCTGACATCTGGAGTGGTTCCAAGCTCTCTATCCCAAGACATTAAGACCGACATGGCTTTGATCCATTATAATCCAGGCTCGGTACCAATACAAAGAATATGCAGAATATTGGGCGTCAGCTAGGACATTTATCATCATGATTGCATTTCGTGCGCCGATATGGCACCGGTGGGAAGTTCCTGCGAAGGGACGTATGGCCCGCCCGGAGACTGAAACCTCTCCGGATAAGGCTTATACTCCGCAGGGCCACTTTGCGTATACGCCGGGGCAGCTTGAGGGGCCATTCCATCCTTCCGACGCTTGACCATGAACGCCAAAGCTCCGACTGATGCGAGGAGAGCCGCGCCGAGCGCACCACCGACTGCGCCACCGACTACAGCAGTGTTGTCCTTTGGGCAGTCTGCTACTGCCGCTGCCGTACCGCTGCTACTGGGTGTTACCTCTGCACTCGCCGTCGAGGTCGAGGTTACTGTTAGGGTTGCCGCACCAGTCGTACTTGTTGCGGTAGCAGAGGTTAGGAGTGACCCTATATTGGTTTTGATGATGGCCGTGCTGTTCGAGCAGCAATTCGTCTCATCCCCGGATACACGACAGCAGTATTCACCAGGGTTGCATTGAAGCACATTCCATATCCTAACCTTCGAGCCACCACCCCAGCTCGTGGTCGCTGAGAGATAGGTTGTCAGACGGAAATCTGCGAAGCACGAACGCGCGGGGAGGCAGGGAGGGGGGAGGGTTAGCGACGAACCATCGGGACAGAAATGCGGACAATTTGCGGACAGTCCTGTCTTGTCGGTGCAGCCGTTCGAATAGATGAAGCCTCTGAAGTTGCCGTCTTGTCCATAGCAAAGGCCCGAAGACAAGCATATATCGGACCTGCTGCCTTTGTTGTTTGCACAACACGCGCTAACGGCCGCGTCTGGGTTGCACGCCGTGTACGAGCCATCTGTGATCTGAGTGCCGTCGACGTAGTAACATGTCGCAAGAACCCGAACCGGGAGAATTAGTAGATTCGCTGTAAGTATGAGCGTTGTAGTGAGATGCATTGTGTAGTCGTGTAACAAATGCTCATCGAAAGCTTCTCTTCTGCGACGAAAATGAAACCTTGGGCACGTCGACTTGTCTTTTCACCGTGGTTCCGTGGTGACAATGCTATATACGACAGTCTGGAGGAGGCCTAGGTCTGTCCATGAAAGCTTCAGGAGGGGGTGGTCGATCTCCATTCAAATATCTTTGGGCCCCTGAAGCTGACAACCTTAGCATCCTTCCAATATTTCAGCCCCAAATGTCGCCCAATCCTTCGACGTTCGCTTGCCTGTATGGTCAACTCGGCTGCGCCGTAAGCACTAGGGTGTAAATTGAGGATGATTATGGCGTTGGAGTGACCCTCAATGAAACAATACTCACATTGAAGGGTCTCGGGTTCCTGGGGTCCAAGGGTACTATGTATTTACGGGTGCATCCGGACGTGGCTACACAAGGCTGCGGACCTAGCCATAGTACGCTTGCCGCATCTCTTTTTCCTAATCCAGAATAGTATAACATTAATCAAATGACATTATTCCATGTCTCCGTCCGGCAGGATTGTATACTGACCAGGTTTCGTGGTATATATATATTGAAGTCCAGATGTCAGATTAAGTTGCGGGTGCCCAGGTGGATCGGGTCCAAGGTCGCCCCGCAATTGCTAGTTGCCCGATTAGGATAAATGTCCATGATCTAGCCAATAGTATCTCAGGTCATCAACAAACCCCACATGGGAAACCGTTGTGACAAACGAGCCGCAACTATCAGTTGACCAGACCGGAAGCTGCCACTCACCCGTATCTCACCTGACTTCAAGTAGGAAGTGATAACGGTGTTGTGAATCTACATCCATGGACAGGCGAGTCTGCCTCTTCGAACTAATATTTAATGACATGAGGGGCCACTCGGCGAGTTTGGCTCCCGAGGTCTTGGTCACGGGCAGCACCAACGACCCCGTTCAAGGACTCATGACCCCTAGGTGTATTCTTTTGTTGCTTACATCTTTCGAGAGTTCAATCTTACCTTTCCGTCTCGACATCGCTGTTATATAGGGACTGTTGTGCAAGGGCTACGATCTCAAATCTTGATGGCTGCGAGTACAAGCGCTTGTCCAGTGGTCATCGATTAATCTTGGAGATACATCAGAGAGTGTTATAAGTAGGTTGAACATCAGACCCAGGTGCCTCAAGTGCTACACAGCAACTGGGCATCTCCACCGTGAAATTCTTGACCGATAAGCTATGTGACTTATCCGATGAGTTGTACGAGCTTCTCCGAGGTCTCGTCATTCGAGGATTTTGCGATGCCGCGAAAATTCATGTAAAGGTTTGTTCTCCTCAGTACCTAGGTAAGGCTGCCACTTTCAATGTTACCGATGTCAGAAATGTCAGACTGTGATTCAAGACTTGGGACGTCCCCTTCCATGACTGTTAGCCGCTAGCCCAATTAGAATGAAGACTTTTGGTATGATAATTGATATCGACTGCAGCGTTATAGAAAGAAAACCTCTCCCGGAGGCCAATCACGAACATATGCCCGTCCACGGCCAGCCTTGCGACGAGAGCCCCACAGGTTCTCTGAGGCCTGGTGAGACCGTACGTGCACATTACATAGTCACCTCGAGCACTTGGGAAGGCCCGGGTGCTTCGCATGACTACTGCCAGCAGGCTGAGATACTACCGCAGAAGGAAACCCAGATGTCTGTGTCCAAGAACACCCGAGATGATTGATAATTCTGCCTGGGCTCTCCAGGGCCGTACCAGCTGACAGCACTGAGTATATACTTTTCAGGGCAGGCTTGAGCAGACCGTTTTCCCATTTGATACCGAGGGATATACGAAATCCTGATAACTTTCGATCAAAGGAACAGAGAGAATAGTCCTCATGAATCGAGAAAAGAAATTCGTACTACCACAATTGGCTTCCAAGTCCCACCTGCGCACATGAAAGAGCATGTGCTTGCACGCACGGCTTCTCCACCCCGGACACGTCTTGAGACTTCACTACATGTTCTGTTCATCAGTTTCGGTGGCCCATCTAAGCAAAGATTCAAGCGTCGGCAGTACTATTTCGCCCTCTGTATGCTCGCTCAAGATTGGAATCGTTCCGGCCTCTCGGTCCGCTTGCTGTGCCTGTGTAAGCCAGGCGAGATTCATGATAAGGATCTGGCGTTCGATGATGGTTTCCATGATGTTTGGGTTCTCATTCCTTCAGTTTCGCTTAACAGGTCCCCTTCGATAAGCTGGATCCCCTCTATGTTTTCCTCTATGACAGGTTGCCGATGGTTGGGGCTGACCAGGTCCATGAAGGCTGGGGCTTTCGAATGGTTATCCCAGTTGACACCTATGACTTTTTCGTACAGATCATACGACTTGGCCCGTCTCCAAATCTCCTTCAGCATTTTCAGGGACTGTGTAGTGTCGGAGTCGTAGCCTTCTGGATCCTAGTTGGGAGTATCATATACGATCTCGTAGGTGAGCTCTTTGAGTGCTTCATGTGATGGATCTTGGCCACATCTGATGCGAAGCCTCCCTTCCGAAGTGAACTCTTTGAGATGAGGATGACGAGGGTGAATCGGTGTCTCATATCTCCATTTTATACAGGAATCTCTATCAGTGGTATGAAATGTGACTTCAATGTTCTTGTCATGAGCAACTTCAGTAACGGGATCGTCCTTGAGCGGTGCCGCCAAAATAAGTGGACCCGCAAGTAGGAAGGCTAGAGCAGCAGCAGCGGGCATCTTAAGCAATACTATTCAAAAGATCAATATGGTCCTCTTGAGTGTTGATAGTCACGCAGTGAAGTAGCCGAATAAGATAGATGGTATTCGGTAGTAAGCTCGCGGCTGACGAAAGTAAGCCGGGGGCTGTGGGAACCTATATTACCAAATATATATCAGAGTCGCCCGGCCCTCTCAAGTGCACAGAAAGGTCCAAAACTAGGGATTTTGGACCAGATTTATTTTTGGTAGTTTATCTGTGATGTGTCTAGCGTTATGAAGGATCCGACCAGTGCTATACCGTTGATCATGGACTCGCATGCTAAATAAGCTTATATATGCTCGGCGGCATGATTTCGACGCCCGGGCGGCGACTAATCAGTTCGTGGCAATCCACCCACATATGTATCCCGCAGCCCCAGGTGCCCCCAGCGTGACTTCCATCTGCTGGAACAAATGTATAAGCAAAATATAATGCAATAGGCATGATGATATTGGTACGATATAAATTAGGTGTAATGGCCCCGGATTGGAAGAAGTACCAAAACCTCAATGTCTCGAATAAGTATGCTCTATCTAGCAGCATATCCATCCCAACCTCGGGAGGCCCTCATGTAACATTTGGAATACATAGGTAGCTGTACGGAGTATACCTAGGCAGGCGGAAATTCGTCCAGGAGCTGCCGTCTATAAGATCATGGAATACCTGAGCTATAGCAGCAAGTTTCAAGGAGTTGCACGAGCTGCAAGGGACAAGTGATCCTGTGTGGTGTATAATCCACGGTGCGATGCTTTGATCTCCAGGTTGGACAGATCCAGTACATGCAGGACCTCAGGGGCTACTTGTCTAAGTACTCAAGTATGTAGCTAGCATACACGACAACGAACAGCACGCCGTTACTTGGACGACCTGGCATCGAGGTTTCACAAAACTATATGGAGCCGAACACACCCGGCGCACATAGTAATAATTAGCCTCTCTGATCGAAACCAGTACACGGATTATAGTGAATATTAGTCGCCCGAGGGGACCATTGAACACATACATCAAAAGCAGCGGTACGATGTATCAACTGTCAGGCCATTCAAGTATTTACATATTTCCCAAAAAAAGCTAGAAATCAGCGACACCCAAGGATAAAAATATCACGAGGTTAATACAACGACAGCAGAGTACGCTAGTGGGCGGCGAAAAATGCAAAAGAGACACAATTGATGACCTGTGCAGGGGTCGAACCTGCAATCTCCTGATTCGTAGTCAGACGCCTTGCCATTGGGCCAACAGGCCAATTGATATCCAATGCTTCGTTGCATAACACAAGAGCCTGTGCCTGTGTCAGAGCAAGGTGGCCTACGACAGCGAAACTGGCGAAGTAGTCAGCCACTGAGCGATGGTGGTGTACCTGATCACTCTGACCGGTGCTCTTGGGTTGATGCCAGGTTGCGGTGTTGTAATCGTCCCTTCACACATCCTGTACAACGTGAGTGCGATGAAGTATCTGGTCAATCCGACAGCCGGGGGCTTCTATTTCTCATTCTTCCGGATCCCGTTTCTCGAAGGACTCGCGATGTTTCCAGTTGCAGCGATGATGATGAGTCGGACGGACAAATTCATGGCTCAATGTTGAAGTTGAGGTGGACAACCAAGGGGTGACGAGGCAATACATGAGAGATCAGGGGTAACCCAGACAGGTGCTGACTCAGGATGCCATTTTAGCCACAGCCTGCGGTATATGCACAGCCACACAGCGTTGGCTCCCCCCACATTAGAACCCCTAGCCACTCGTGGACTTAGCCGTGCTTAGCGTAGCGTCCTCTTCAGCTTGCAGGCTGGCAGGCAACGCGCAGCTTCCAGTTGCCTGAGGGAAGCTCCAAACCGTCATCCACCCACCCAAAGAACCACGAAGCTCAACTCAACCTCCCTGCCGCCGAAACACTCCTATCCCCACCCATATCTCAACCACTTTAGCACCCAGTGCCATACATACTCTTCTGTCTTTCTCCTCCCTCACATACAGATACTCAATCCCTAGGACATCATCATGGTAAGCCAGCGAAGCCTCTAGCTGAACCCCCTCCAACACGCCTTCCTTCAAGAACGTCAAGCTAACACATGTTTCTGCAGACGTCGATAGGAACGGGTTACGATCTCGCCAACTCCATCTTTTCCCCCGACGGTCGCAACTTCCAAGTCGAGTATGCCGTCAAGGCGGTAGAGAACGGCGGGACTTCGATCGGTATCCGATGCAAAGATGGCGTTGTTCTTGCGGTCGAGAAGATTGTCACATCCAAGCTGCTGAAGCCGGGCGCAAACAAGCGGATCGCTACTGTTGACAGGCATCTGGGCGTTGTACGTACTCCTCTACCACTCTATAACCACCTATTCCAGACCAATGCCGTTTGTCAAACGTGAAAGGTCCAAGCGAGCAAGCAAGCAGCGATCTAACGGCTGGTGTCTCTCGCGAACAGGTATACTCCGGCATGGTCCCCGACGGCAGGCACTTCATCGACCGCGCGCGCGACGAGGCCCGCTCATGGCGCGACAACTTCAAGACGCCCATCACGACGGCCGACCTCGCAGCCCGCATGGGCGGCTACCTACAAGCCTACACGCTGTACCAGTCGGTGCGGCCCTTCGGCATCACGGCCATCGTCGGCGGCTACGACAGCGAGCTGGAGCTCCCCGTGGACGGGCAGGTGGGGTCCGGGCCCAAGATCGGCGCGGGCGGCAAGGCCGTGGGCAAGAAGCACGGCGGGCCCTCGCTGTACATGATCGAGCCGTCGGGCCTCTACTGGGGGTACTACGGCGCGGCGACGGGCAAGGGCCGGCAGGCGGCCAAGGCGGAGCTGGAGAAGCTGGACCTGAGCGGCGACGGCATCACCCTCGAGGAGGCCGTCAAGCAGGCCGCGAGGATCATCCACCTCGCCCACGACGACAACAAGGACAAGGAGTACGAGCTGGAGATGAGCTGGATCAGCAACCACGACGGCCCCACCAGGGGACGGCACGAGGAGGTGCCCAAGGCTCTGCGTGACGAGGCGGACCGGTTAGCCAAGGTGGAGGATGATGACGATGATGATACTGCTGATAAGAAGGATGGCGACAAGATGGAAGAGGACTAGTTGTGGCCGTATCGAAACAGGGCCCGTTGGGGGGCCTGGGTCGAGATCATTTGCTGGAACTCGAGCAAGGGCGCTGCCGCTAGCATGGTATCTTCATCCACTTATTGAGCATCCGCCTGCTCTATGAAGGGCAGCTTGCCGCTCCATGGGCGCGTGGCAAGTACGTCTCACGGCATTGGTAACGCCAAGATGACGATGGTTCTGGCGGTTCAGGTATGATAGAATAATGAGACATTGCATTGAAAAGCACGGGATTCCCCCCCAAAGCCCATATGTGCAGGTAAACAATCCCATTTTGATATATAGCAAGTAGGCGCCTACGTTATATTTGTACAAGTCGCTAACATATCCACACTTCCCGCTCTATATGACCACAATCACTCCTCCATCTCCTCGTCGGACTCCTCCTTGTCGGACTCCTCGTCGTCATGCACGTGTTCAGGTTGTGCGACCAGTGCCGGGTGGCTCTGGATCCACTGGGTCCAATCCGCGATGATGGTCGAGAACTGGAAGCCACCCTTCTGCGAGGCCCACTTGACGGCGAGACCGCCGTAGCTGTCCCATATCGTCTGGAAGTGGCCGGCGTCCCTGCTGAGGATGCTCGTCACGACCAGCAGGCTCGCGTTCGAGGCCGACTTCGCAAAGGCGTGCGACTCGTCCTTGGGCACCTCGTCGTGGATCTCCTCGAGGAGCTGCAGCTGCTCGTCCAGGTCGAGGTCGTCATCATCGTCATCATCGTCCTGCTGCTGCTCGGCCTTGACCTTCTTCTGCGCCTTGGCGAGCTCGGCGATGATGTTGCCCGCCTTCCTCGCGAGGTCCTTGGTCTTGGTGGTGCGCATCAGCTGCAGCAGGGGCAGCAGGAGCTTGTAGACGAGGGGGTTGGCGGCCTCCTTCCTCGCGAAGATGGCCAGCAGGTCGAGGGACCGGTGCTTGAAGTTGACGACCGTCTCCTTGGCGTCCTTGTTCTCCTTCTTCTTGTTCTTGCCCCCCTCCTGCATGCGCGACTGGAAGGCCGCGGAGATCTGCTCGTCCAGCGCAATCATCTCCGAGTCGCTCATGTCCGAGCCGTCGTCCGACGAGTCGGCCTCGTTGTCCTTGTCGAGCCTGTGGCTGTTGAGGAGCTTGGCGAGGTCGTCGTCGAGCGCCTTGAGCTTGCCCTCGGCCTCATCGTCCACGTTGTCGTCCTCCTCTTCCTCTTCCTCATCGCTCTCTGCCTCCTCGCCTCCTGAGCCGACTTCCTCCTTGTTCTTCATGTCAACGAATTCGACATCCGAGCCAAGCTCAGAAACATCGTCTTCATCCTCATGGTCATCATGGTCATGGTCATGGTCATGATCTTGGTCAGAGCCAGCGGCCTCCTCCGCATCCTCCATATCTGCGTCTGTGTCGAACAGGCTCCGCAGACCCTCGGCATCCTCCTTTGCTGCCAGCGTGTCCGTCAGCAGTGTGAGCGCACCCTCGGTCATGAGACCCGTGAAACCCTCAAATACACGCTCAGCCGTTTGTCGCATGAGAGACGAAGGACGAGCCACCATGGCGAGCAAGATCTCGACGAGAAGCGCCGAGACATCGCCCTCGTCATCGCCTGCCTGCTTACTGAAGAGCTTCTCATGGCACTGCTTCAGGTCGTTCAGGATCTCAATGGCATCTGGCTCCTCATTGTAAAGCTGCAGTATCGCAACAGCGTAGAGAAGAGCGAGTCCTTGATAAGCGCTACTCTTGTCTCCCTTAGTCTTCTTGGGGTTCGTCAACTGCTGCAACTTCTCGAGGGCCTCGATTAGCTCCTCCTGCAGCTCCTCGTCCATATCAACACTGCTGGAGTCTATAAGCATGATGGCGTTGCAGAACTCGCCAAAGTCCTCTGGCCGCTTGACGAATTTAGCAAGCGCAGAGGTGAGCCGTTGCCGCAGGATAGGTTTCGTCTTATCGCTCAGACCCGCAACTGCATCACCGGCTTTTGGATATGCGAGTGTGGCAAGCTCTTGCAAAGCCTGGCCGCCCACAGAGACTTTACTGGTGCTCTTTGAATCAGCCTCAGAGGGCACGACACTGGCCAGTCTGAACAAATAATCGCCATATACAAGCACATGGTTTTCGGCGCCATCGCCATCGGCGACGAGTACGAGTTTCCTTGTTGTCTTGATCAACTCTGCGGCATGCTCTGGTTTGGTGAGCTGTAGGAGCTTGTCGACGGTCTTGCTGTTTGTTCGTTGATCGAAGTTGTAAGCACCATGCTTGCCCAGAAGGAATTGGACTATCAAGGGAACCAGATCACGGTCCTGGGCTCCGGCTTGTTCGATAGTCTTGAGGGCCTTGGTTGCTGCCCGGTGCAGGTATCGATCTGGCTTCGCCGCTTGGTTCATCAAGCACGTTGTGAAATTCTGAGAGAAGAGGTTGTGTACGATGTGAGGGTAAGGGAGAGCAGTCTCGAGGAACTTCTGGAAGATCATGAAGCCAGTGAACTTCTGGGGTTCAGATGCCGTCTTAGAGAAGAAGCCCTGGTCCACAACTCGACTCCAGAACTGCTTAAACTGGTCCGAGGCATCCTCGCTAGACATGGTGTTTGTCAGCCTGATGTAGTGCGAAAGTATCAAGTCCCAGACAAAGTGCAGCTGTGCCGTCCAGCTGCCCTGCTTGACCTTTGGTCCCTTCTGTCCTGGCTCTTGCTCAGTTGCCTCCTGCTTGCTGCTCTCCTGCTTGCCGCTGTCCTTCAACACGGCGGGGAGTTCACCCAGATATTTCGAGGACAGGAAGTCGCGCCACGACTTCGAAGGCAGCTTGATCTTGGGGAATCGTTCCGTGAAGGCCACCGTCACGGCAACTGCGTCTGGTGTCTTCGCCCACCCAGCCGCGTCAAGCTTCTGGAATGTATCCTCCGCAATTCCTTGGTCCATCTGAGGAACGGCCTGCACAATGACCCACGCGCATTGTGGCTTCAGCCAAACCTTCTTCTTGGCCAGCCTGATCAGAAGGTCGAGGATGGTGTGCCACCTCGTCACGTCGTCGAAGAGCACCTTGGCCCGCACGAAGCACTCCACGCCAAAGAGCTGACCGAAGTAGTGGTCCTTCTCTTCCTGACCGGCGATGTTGCCCACAGGTTTGGTCTTCTCCACAAGCGTATTCAGGACGAAGTCGAAGGTCAGACCCCGGTACCTCTCGTTGTTGAGGTTCTTCTCCCCCCATAGTTGTTGCAATATCTCGGTCAGCACAATGCTGAAGCCCAGCCTCGATGCTTTCCTGCTGCTTGCCAGTCCCCTGAATAGTCGTTTCTCGAGATGTCTGTCGAGTGTGGTCTCGAGGACACCATCGCCGTCTAGCAGCTTGGATATAATGACATCGGCCGCCTGGATGCGCTCGTCTGGGTTCTCACTCCCCAAATACTCGTAGAGAGGGGCTTCGATATTGCGGTCCTGATCCTCAGGAAAGTTGGATTTATCGGAGAGGAGCTGCTTCTTGGTGAGGGGCTTGCTAGGTGCGCCGGACGACTTCTTCTTGGTCAGGAACTTCGGGGGTTTCTGCGTTGGCTCGGCATCGCTATCCTCGACCTGAGTGTCGGTCTTGACTCGTTTCTTGGCGGGCTCGATGGCGTTTGGGTTCTCCTTACGGTGCTTTCTCTTGGTGCGAGCCATCCTGTATGAGGTGATTTGATTGGGTTCCAACTGATAATAGGAGATATGTCAGGCAATGGGTTACAAGATGCTCTTGTCACAAGCTTTCAGGCACACCAAAAAAAAGTTGGCGGAACACTTGCGATCGATCTATGATTGGCTGCGGGTCATTACATAATCCACCGATAAGATGGGTCACCTCACGATAAGATGATAAGATGAACGCGATAAGATAACTGGACGGATTTGCACTCCGTCGGGCCTGTGAAGCCGTTCCACCCCCCAAAGCCGAATTGCTCCTATATCGTTTTGTCGGTCCTGCCTGTATGCTGGACAGCGAAGGCTAACAATATAATTGTGCCTCAACCACGAAGCCTGGATGTTATCTGGTGGTCCAAAATCGTAGACAGCTATGGAGTGAAAGTCGAACCGTTTCTTTAGGAGACAACCTGCCCTCTTTCAAGTTGTATCAACCGATGGTGAAATCTGACTACTTCCACTGTACTCATCATGCCACCAAAAACGTGCCTGGCATCTAAAGTGATGCATCATCGAATGCGAGCTGGACCTGATTGCACAGGCATATCCGTACAAGAAAGTCTCATAATGAGTGACGACACGTCTCCTCGTATCTGGGCTGGCCGGGCAACGCCCCAGCACGAATCCTCCAGGCACATCAGTAATAAGCTCGACAGTAACATATCCCCACCCCGATGGTACCGGCAAGGAAAAGCTGTCCGTCACCTGGGCAATGATGCTCGACTCAGCTGGCCTGCGTACTTATACCAATGCAGGGTTACGCCAGCCGGGCCAACTCTCGGTGTTTTCTTCAATGCCTGCAAATAGCAAAGAGGCCCCAGACCGTCTTTCGACAGCGATGATTTCCTGGTATGACCAGGGCGCCCAATGCGCCTGGAAGAATCCCGCTTCGCATCATACTGGGACGTTCGTTATATAGCCAATGATCGAACTCAGGGGCTTGGCGATCATGTCATATACGATGTAGTCAATGTAAAAACTCACCGTATGCGAAAGATTGCATCAAGGAATCGCAAACTGGCAATTATGCTCCACTGCGGGCGGTCTCACCTAAAACCACACCATTGCATGAAGTGGGTTCAGCCATAGATATCCAAGTGTTCAATAGAATTGACCTTTGTGAGATCATTCACATGCTGTAGGCGGAGGATTCGAAATGAAGGCGCCAAGATGAGCAACAGTCTTCCTGTATGGTCGGAACACCGAGTTGAGTCGATTGCCAACGGGCTTGAGCCTCATGGGAAGTTAATTGATATCAGCACGACGAACCAGGTAGATGGAAGTCCCAATATATGTAACGCTGTTGATCACATGGAAGACAATGGTCGACCACGTGGGAATGGGGCAGGTGAGTTTACTCAAGCCTCAAGGTGACAGAGGCCATGAGCCGGATCCACGTGACCTCGCGGTTGATTCCGTGCGACCCGACAAGGGAAAGCATGTCAGGGCTCGCTGTTTACGTGAGCAGCGCGTTCTCGACCCCTCACCTTGTTTACACTTCTGCTCAGACCCCTGTGTCGACGGTTTGATTGCGATGTTATATCCTCAGACCCCAGTCCCCTTCCTTAGGTTTTTGCTGGCCGGGGTGCGGCATGCTGACGTCTGTGCTGCAAGCCTCCAAACGCGCGCTCATGCAGGTTAGCATCACATCTTCCCACCCGGCGGCATGGAAATGGAGACGTTGACCGGGGGTGAGCTCTATCTCCCGGGAATCCATCAATGCCCACACTTCGAAGGAGGCGATAGGTTGGTACTACAGTAATATGAACAGGCCATGTGTACACTACGATTCAAGTGTCGTATCCTGCGTGCTTCGTTGTTTGCGGGGAGGAGACGAGATCCGAGGAAGCGGCCGGCCGTCCGTTATCCACAAGCTCCTGCCGCAGGCCTGGGAGTAGGGAATCTCATCTATCGACAGTTCATGCAAGGCATTCATCTTGCTGGGAACAGTAGAGAATCGAATCAAAGGATCTTGAACAGCTCAAAGAGGGGGAGCTTTCCCCAAGCAGTCCCAAGCTTCCCCATGTCTCAGCTGCCTCCAGGGCTGCATTGCAGCCGAAGTAGGCAACGAAAGCCCCGTTGCTTGCTCTGCTGCTTGTTTGCTGCGGGCGCAAGAGATGCAACCTTGCGGCGGCGGGAGGACAGGCCATCCGAACGGAGTCATTGATCGGATCGCATCGGATCGTCAGAGTCAGACAAAAAGCGCTTGGGCGGCTGTTTCTTCCTTGATGCAGCACCACACCCTTTTTCCTTGTGGCTGGTCAGTACAGTAGTGCTGACCGACGGTGCGACCAGCTGTCCCTCACGCGTTGATATTCCGGATTCGGAAGTAAACAAAACAGGAGCAAGCTGGATGCAACTGATGCTGTCGAATTGAAGTACGGCCGAGGAGGAAACCGGGAATGATCTCGGCGAGTTCTGTGCCATCAAATTACCAGCAGATCCATGTGGAACTGTTTTGCGTATGCCCGGGGCCGGCTCCCAGCAACATCGGCCGCAACACAATATGAGATCAATGGCTGAGGTACTAGTAAAGGTCGCGTCGGCGCGTCTTGTTTCCTAGCTTGCTGATCGTCATCTGGATGACGTTGCTTTGGGCCGAAAGATCACGGGCCGCGTGTGGGATCGATGATTCCAGATTATGTTAGATTTGGGTTAAAACAGCCCCTTGCCAGAGTACATATCTATACCCTAGCCCAGTGGCCAAGGACACTGCGATTCAAGCTTTAAGGTGTGAGAGAGAGCGAATTGTTCCTGCTTGTCTTTCTGCTCATATGCTGCCAACTCGTGAAGCTCCCGCCCTCCTACACTAGGGGAAGAATGCTTGCATCCGCCCAGCCGCCGGAGAGATCAATTCAGCAACAGGGAAATGAGGGCCTTGGAATCCTTCCACGAAAGGGTGTGATAGGGCAGGAAGCTATCTTGCCAGTTGGTGACCGGGACTCCTGATCCGGACCATCAGCCGCTTCGGGGATGGAACGCTTTTCGTTACTACGGCCCGATGAAGACGTCTACATCGGGTTGGTGCGAAGACGAGCGCAATAAATCGAAGAGATACCGCATCATTTGGGTTCCAGCAGTCTCCGCAACGACCGCATTGCGTGCCTCCTGGACGATTTCTCTCACGGTCCACTGCAGCGACCTGGTTGGCATCGATTGAGCAATGCACCCAGAGGCTATTCTTTCAAGTCCAGACTCCAACCCGGAACGTAGTGACGCAATTTGGGGCCTGTCCTTGCTTGTTTCGAGAACAAGGCTTCGAAGGGTGGAGCGGCTCTTGACTAGGTCAGGGCTTGTTTTTGCTGTCTCCAAGCAGCGCAGTTCGTTCAACAATGTTGTCGGTGAGTCCTTAGAAAATGATATGGGTTTCCCATATCGCCAGGCTTGTCGTCGTGGAAACAGAGGGAGCCCGGTGAAATGGAGACGGCTGGTGCAGCCTTGCAGCGAACGTCTTACGACCCGTATGGACGACGAGCGGTGCACCGTCAAGCGGACGTTTGTACCTGCCGAGTTGGGCAGGGGTCTGCATTGATGATCATCTGTAGCGGTAGAGCCCACCGAGTCAGTCAGTCAGTCGCAGCCTCGGACTCGTGCGACGCTTCATCGCCAGGATCGCAGGTTGACCGCTTCACGAAGATCCGTGCCCCATTAGACTCCGATTTTTCATGCTGAGCCCGGACGTCTTCGAGTTATCACCACCATATACTGCATATACCTATCAGAATTCTGACGACGGTGCCGGGTCTCGCGGGCAGGAGGACAGGTATCACGATGTCGAAGGGTGCATTTGAACCTCCCCACTGCCTTGCGTCTGCCGCGCCGCCAACAGCCTGGTATTCGACAATGCAGTCGCAACCGCGCTAATCCGAGTGCCAACGACTCTCTACCCCTTCTGGCGTGATATTGTCAAGCGGAGCGTACCAGTACCATACTTGTGCCTCCTATGGACCTTATTCGCTGGGAGCCGTGAAGTCAACTCAGTATGTTCAGCTTGACTCCCCTACCTATGTCTTTCAATGCTACCCTGCTCGTTGCTGGGCTCACCGACGGGGACGAGAAGCTCAAATTCGAACATTGAGCTCGAGCTCAAATATCGAGCACGAGGGCCATGATTCGTAATCCTGAAGCTCCTGATGATCAGCGTAGCGGTCCGGCAAAAGAAACCAAAACCAAAGCTACCGTAGGCCGTGCCGCTTGATGGATTATCTGGATGGGTCACAGAGGAGCTTTGTTGGCCGGGTTGTTTGCATGTTGCTGCAGAAACAGACCTTGCAGAATCTAGAACGACGAGGAGTCCACCGGACAGCGTTGACAGCACTTTGACGACTTGTCGGATGGGTCCTCGCTCTGATATGTGTGGGATTGAACTTAATGAATGGTACTGGAACTTTTCAAATCCAAAGGCGAATGGTCCCGTTTGGAGCGTCTGGAGGTACTGTGGCTGTAGGTACATAGCTACTACCACAAACGTTTGTGAACTGCAATAGAGAAGACCTTGATGGAGGAACAGTTCCGCTGAGCTTGTACGGTTGTATCTGTGTATCTTATCACAATTTGGATGGACCAGGGCTGTCGACACTGGAAACAGAGCGAGCCGAAGTTTTTGTCAGCCTGTCCCAGCACTGTGGAAGAAAAAGACTGCCGAACGAGACCGAACGGATGACCGATGGCTTCTGGCGATGTGGACCTTGGCCTGTAATATCATCCATTCTATCCGTAAGATGAACGATTCCAGTACGCTTGCGGATATCACCGCGGCCCAGTAAGCATCATGTCTAAGAAAATTCCTGCCAGAGAGGGTCTGAGGGTCTCGCCATGATTTGAACTCCCGCAGTGAAACATGGTTGATGGCTGGACAGCACTGCCTGGGACCGGACAAGCCAACAGCGATCAAACAAGGCAAGGGAGCAATTTATATAGAGATTGAAGTTGAACATGGCTCGGGAAGATGAAGATACCTAGGTAGTTGCTTCGTAGTCCCGTCAGTTTCCTGGGGAACATTGAAACTGGGGCAGCTGACAACACGGTAGGTCAGCCGGGCGACTGGTTTGGCGTCCAGTGTCAATTTGTCCAGACCCCGGGTTACAAGGGGCGAGAAATAAATGGGATCAGAACTTCATGGAATCCGTCGCAGTGGTGCAGGCCATGTGTGAAACGATGTTTGTCGTTTTGAACTGAAGAAACCGCGGTCCAATTGTCCTTTTTTCCTTTCCTGGTTCACTGTGTCCAGGTGCCAGGTGCCAGGTGCCAGCATTGGCAAGCACCCAAACCTTAGAAGCCCTTACCACAGTAGTAGTGTTCTCCACAATCGGTCAATTGCCATGCAGCCAGACGGGTCAATCCTTGATCCTTGCGTTATGCCAGCATCTCCCAGACAACTGCATCCCTGCAATTGTCTAAGTGGTTGTGGCAGACTGGATGGTGGGGTCACGATGAGAGCTTCTGATGGTGTAGCGTACTATATTGAAGTACCTAGGTACCTAGGTAGTACGGTAGTGTAACCGTACCGTATCTTTTTACCATCGTAAGGGTAGCTCTGCACCCACATTTGGCTATGAACTACCTTCTAGGTAGGTATCCAGTACTGCATATCGACTGCATGATAGCTTGGTAGCTCTGTACCTACCAGCTCTTCCCCCCTCTTTCCAGGGAAGGCTCCTGTTCCTTGCTTCGGCATCACACCGTGGTGAGAAGGCACCTCAGAGCAGGACAGAGCAACCGATTCTAATCCTGATTTTGGTCCTGATCCGGTCGATCTAATCAAAGTTGCTAAAGGCATTTCTTTGTCCCATTGTATCGATCGCCCTTACCGTTCCCAGTTCCGACTCCCCAGCCCCTCAGCCCTCAGGCCTACCTAGCATGACGGCTGGACAGCTATAGGTGACCTAAGCTTTATGGCGCTGTCTCGATTGTACATAGACCACTTTTAACTGATCCCTTGCTTCTTCCCACCAACCTCCGCCCACGGTACTTCCTCACGCTGCTCCACCAACCCGCCGGTCTGTTGTCTGGACGAGACAACGACTCCCTCAGCTTCAGTTTCGATATTACCCAGTCCGGAGTGTGTTATGGGTTGGTCGGAGCGAGTATCCTAATACCGGATTGAGCACATGCAATAAGACCAAGCCAGGAAGATCCTCACGATTTCCTATGTTCTCCTGGCGGACCAGCGAACCGTGTCTTTGACCTCTCGGACGATTACCTTCATCAGTATCAATCCATGTTTCATGACCAGAAAAGCGGTCCTCTTCTTCGTCTCTTCCTCCTCTCAGAGACGATTGAGACATCTTTAAATTCTCTGAACCATAAAGCTGTTCCCTACAATACATCACATACGGATACCCCAGTCCGAGCTTGCCTCTCCACCGCGTCCCCACTGCTGTCCACTGTGTCCGGGGTTCCATGAAGGGTCTTGCCACAACGAACCAGCGAACCGCCAAAAATTATCCCACGGCGTGGACCTCAAGCCGTTGCACAGGGCGACGAGCTGGTTAACCTCCTTTTTCTTCCACGCCGAATTCTCTCT
Source organism: Cytospora leucostoma (assembly GCA_003795295.1). NCBI lineage: Eukaryota > Fungi > Ascomycota > Sordariomycetes > Diaporthales > Cytosporaceae > Cytospora > Cytospora leucostoma. The sequence continues at coordinate 81,963 of LKEB01000052.1, read as the reverse complement.
CTTCCTGCAATTCGAAATCTTCGAAGGAGGTCTAAGGCATTGCAGGAACCGACGGATGAGCAGGATCGATCATTCAATCACCGAATAGCTGCAGTGTTAGGTTACCCTGTACCTATCTACTCGCTTATTGCCATCGTTAACCGCTCAGCTGCCTATGATCTCCGGACAATCCAAATATATCGACACCCTACTTCGTCTTGAGCTTCAATTCGAGGCCATTCCTTTGCACACACATCCTAGACTGACCAGCCGACCTTGCCGCGGAACCGGCCAGCATACGAATACACCCAGAGCTGTTCCTAAAGCTGTTCTCGGAGTCTGTGCAGTCTGACTGCCACCCACGCCAACCATGGAAGGGTCTTCCCCTCTAGCTGCCATGTATCCGCCGGCAGGTCCCTCCTTCGGCCACCCAGACGTGTTCCGCTCCAAAGGTCATGCTGCCTTCAAGGGCGAGCCTCGATCGTCTGGCGCTCTCTTCCGGGAACGCCTCATGCCCAAGGGCAAGGACTCTTACAACGTCAGGAGTGTGACTGGTTCCTCGCCCTCAGCCAGCTTAGCAGCAGATCTTTCTCAAAACTTTTGCATTGACAATGAGGCAAGGCAAGTACACATCCTCAAGTGTCACCCAGTACCAGTACGTCGCCGCTAATTGCTTCTGGGACACAGTCCCATGTTTCCAACACCTCGTCGGGCTTTATTCACAACGAATGCTATAATGGGTGCACTCGAGCGAAAAGGTAAGGGCGGGCAATCTACCCTTGACCGGGTGAACATGGGATTGATGGCTTGCAGAATACCAGACGACCCCTCCTCTGCCCGCCCAATCGTCGCCGGCCTGCATGGACTTCGACATCTCTCCACTCCCAAAGGGAAAGGGATCTTACCTGGCCCAGGTTGAGGTACCTTCGCCCAGTCCGGTATCCAGCTCGGATGAAAACAAGAGATTGTCGCTGGATCCCCCCGCGCCCATATCACGGCTCTCTTCTGTTGACATCTTGAAGCCTCTGGCCGAGTGAGTTCGACTGCTGAGCTGCATGTGAGTATAATTGTTAGCTAACAATCACAGAAACCGACGCAAGTTGAACCTGCATAGACCCTCTCTGACGAGGTCCAAAGGCTTCTCTACCAGTGCCATTCCGGTCCGATCGCATCCCGAGGACCGTTTTCCCTCCTTAAAATTTGGCGCTGATGGCCGTCCAGGGTCATCATCTCCACAGTTGTCGTTGAGTGAATGCTTCGAAGATTCACCGCCACGAAAGCAAAAGATGCTCTCTTTGAACAGCCCATGTGCAAATGCCGCTGGTGCCCTGCGCTCAAAGGCCCACTTTCAAAGTCTCAGCGGTACTCGCAACGGCTCTCCTATAGCAAGTCACTCACGGCGTGGTTCCAATCCGCATCCAAGGCCCAGGAAGCAATACCGGCGATCCCAGAGCATGTTTGAGAGCACAGGCGACGTGATCAAGCCGAAGGAAGACCTCAACGCCCCGGTGACCAACCTGCAGTCTGTCACTGATATCGAGGAACCCGCTGAGCTTGCGCTTCCTCACTTCTTCCCCGCAGAGCAGAACGACAGCATTCCCCGAGTTTCACGGGATACATTCCTCGAAATTCTGGATGGCAAGTACAATGCGCAATACGACCACAAACTCATAATTGACTGCCGCTTCGAGTATGAGTACGATGGAGGACATGTCGATGGTGCTATTAACTACAACGATAAGGAGCTATTGGCATCTCATCTCTTTCAGAGTCCGCTGGAAGGGAGGACTCTCCTGCTCTTTCACTGCGAGTACTCGGTGCACCGCGCGCCTCTCATGGCCCGGCACATTCGGTCACAAGACCGCTCTGTGAACGCTGACTGCTACCCCAAGTTGACCTATCCCGAGGTATATATCCTGGATGGTGGATACAGTGGCTTCTTCTTAAAGCATCGTCTTCGGTGCTACCCCCAGTCTTATGTGGAGATGGATGCCGCTGAGCATGCCAACACTTGTGAGAAGAAGATGGACCGTCTCCGTCAAGCTCGCAAGGGACTCGGCCGTGCTCAGACTTATGCGTTCGGTCAGAGAGAGCATGATACATCGTTCCCAAATTCCCCGACAGCCGCCTCTCGGGATACTTGCGACGACTCCCCTTTGCAACTTGGAGATTCCCCTAGCCTGGGCTACGACCGGAGCCATTCTAAGCGTATGGCCTCATATTGAAGTGGACCCGTGTCTTTTGCACTGCCCTGTGCCGATGGCTCGAGTTTGTCGAATGGCGTGAGTTCGTCTTGACCATGCTCACTGTCATCGTACAACTCTACATCTGTAATTATAATATCCACAGCCCACCCGGACTCGACAGATATTCAATGCGCCCGCACTGGCTGCTCACCTGCTACTACACGAGGGATCCTTAGGTTTCATTCTTTCCGACATCAGACGCATTGGCATAGCATCGCATCGCATCGCATCAATCTGTGGCATTTCACTGGAGCTTCCTGGATTCGATGCCTCAGTGGCACATTGCATTTGGTTATTCTACTGCGCAGAACTTTGCTTCCTCTGCTACCTGTTTTGCTGTCGCGAGCCGACTCAAACGCCTGTTCATGACTCCATCTCATGAGTTCCGACTTTCCAAAGCGACAGACCGATCTGCCCGTACGGCCGCGGATCACCCCTTGCCTATTAACACATCTTCCGACTGTACGCAACTTATGAAGCAGTGTACACTGACTGTTACCGATACATCCCTGAATGGTCACCGAATAGGTGTCGATGGCTCCTTGCCATGGTCAAAAATCTGACCAAAAGAATTTCCTTGAACACTCAGGCCGTTACCGTTGCTCGAGAGCAGTCTCTTTGAGTGACGGCCCCTTGATACCCTTCTGAGAGATGGAAATACATACAATTGATTTCACGAATACACGTATATGGCGATATAAGAACCTGGATGAATTATCAAGAATGAAGCGGTCAGGTGAGCGCCAGCATCATCGTGGAGTTAGGAGGGTAAATTGCACATCTGGAGGACTCGACTGACTGGGATGCTGCCAATCCTACCGACTTCCATGAGAGCGACAGAGGCAGAAAGAAGATGGTGACGCGGGCGTCAGGATGAGTGCCCAATTTGTATCCTGATAGCTCTTGCTGCTGCCCCCTAGCCTCTACCCTCCTGATACTTTGTATACAGCGATTCGTCTGCTGCACACTGCTTGCTGCCCAGCAGCTTTGTACCCACGCTAAACTTTAGTTTAGGGTGGGAGTAAGTGAAGATTCGGGTAGCGAAGAACTATCCAGAACTCTTGTCATTTCTATCCTGTAACGGACGACGCTTTCGATGGCTCATACGTCCTGGAATGCAACCGGAGAAAGCAATTTGGAAATCAGAAAATGTCTCTCCAAATCATGCCGCAAAAGTCACTTTCCCTGTGATACTGCCGGATGCCAGTGATAAACATATATCGCCCTGATGAATATCGGACCCACAGGTGATGACTTGCTATTGCCTCTATCACAGCTCCTCGTACAGTTGCAGCGTGGCAGTAGTGCACCGAGTGCGTATTCTTCTTTGTGAGCCAAAGCCCCTCTCCCCATTATGAATCAACGACCGCACGGAATCTTCACCACTGAGCACACGAGAGATAATCACACCGTCATTCCACCGACGGGAATGATCTAGTCATAGTCTCGAGTGCAACGGCTGTTATGTCTTGCGGAGGGCGCTTCCCGCGCAACGCACCGTTGGGGTGGGAACGGTTGGTGCGCTGGAGATTCCCCTCGTTCCCATCCATTCCAGATAGCCTGTGCCGTTTTTCCCGTTCAGTTTTTCCCGTTGGATCAGATCAGACTGATCAGTTAGGACCATCCCCTTGTGTGCGTGCGAATCGGATACTTGCAGGCAGGTACGGTACATGTGTGACACCGAAGCGACGTGGCTGTCGCGCATCTGGGGCTCATCCATCGTCCGAGTGTGGTCTACCCAAGCATATGAGGAGTTGAGGGTCATAAGGTTGTCATTCTCACTTCAAATTCTTTTTATGGCCTCTTCCCGCATGACTATGGACTCCGCCTTCCAGAAATATCAAGGGTATCTTAAAACATCCCGTAATTGGGTAAATAAAGTGAAGCATACCTTGCTCCTCAAACCTCATCCAGGTCCCAATTTTACTGATGATGGCTTCCAAAAATCCAAGTGGCTGCAGACCTCGCTTATCCTCCCCTCTGCCTGTTTGTTCGAGAGACTCGGAAGGGAACCCCCATGCGGATTTCACTGGATTAATTCAGAGAGAATAATGACGCAGTCGCCGTCCGACGACACTCGGGTGCCTTGGTGGCCTGTTTGCAGCGACGCACCTGCCATACCTCGGGGGCACACACGATCCCTCTCGTTGCTTTGAATGTGACGATGCTCGAAGGGCTTCTCTTGAGGGCCTGCACATGGCGGGAACAATCAAGTGTGCCTGATCGCCGTCAATATCTAGTGCCATTGGATCCTGCCCCCGAGATGCACCAAGCTCAAAAGAGGTAGCGGATGGCAGCCAGTCCATGGACACGTCTTGAGTTTGGTTTGCAGCGGGCTCAGCTGTGGGCGGTGAGGACTCCTAATCCGTCAAGGTGAAATCCCAGGGCTGAAACAGGTCGCGAAATTTGGCGGTATCCTGCGTCTCCTCTTCGTCCGTCTGCGTCCAATCCTGCCAGAACATACGGTTCTCCAGCCCCAGCAACTTCGCCATGACTTTCCGAGGGTACTGCAGGTCGAAGCGCACGCTCTCATCCCAGCGCATCAACAGGCTCTTGCTAAAGATCTTGCCGCCGTCATCGCTCCCCTCGCCCTCATCCTCGCACCATATCCAAATGCGAATGTAGTCGCCCGGTACCTCGTCACTAATACCAAAGTCCTTGACTATCAGGGCTGGCAGGTGGAGATTCTCCGCCTCAACCCGGAAAGCAGCTTCAACCAAGCCCTTCTTGACCATGTCTGCAGTGATGGGCATGAATTGCCAGTGCGCGTGGATGCCGGCCACCTTGTTGATCTCCCACGTAACAGCACCGAGCTTGTGCTTCGACTTCGTAGACACCATTGCCTGCAGACTTTCGCGAAACCGCGACATCTCCGCAAAGGTACGGTCAGCAACATCCTGGCCCATCGCCGCACGGCTGACCGTGGACACGTGCTCCTGCGGGGCAATGAGCATGTGGCCTGCATGTTCGAGTCCGTACTGCGCAAACACGGTTGGCGTCGGGAGGGGACCCCTGGCAGTAGCAAGGTAAGTGTCCTCCCCTATCGAGCTGATCATGTGGGTCGCAACGTTCTCGCTCGCAAGGCAAAGCCAACAATCCTCCGGGCGCGGTGGTAACCGCTGGCCCCTGCCACCCTTTCTAGCACGATTTGGACGGTGCTGGTCGCCGTTGGCAAAGCGCGAAAAGCCCTCATCGGTGGGGGCAGGACGCTTCTTCGAGGGGTCGCTGCGTGTGAGGAAAGGGGAGACCGTGCTACCTTGTGGTAATGCACCGGAGGTGGACGCCAAGGTGAAGGCGTACATAGCCTTGGCTTTTTCGCTGTTTCCGAATGGTGCAATGGATATGAACCGCGTAATTTCCATTTCTTGCTCAGAAGCTCCATCCTTTGGCGGGTTGAAGTAGGGCTCTCGTTCATAAAAGAATGCTGAGGGGGAAGGGCAGAAATGGTATCGCGGTTTGAGCGCCGCAGATAGATCAGCGACGGCAACGCTTGTAATGGCACTGGATGTGTCGAAAGGTAGCGCGACCTTGGATCTGTTCCATATCATCGAGGGCCACATCGCAGTGAGAAGGATGTCCGCAGAGTTGGCGCCACGCAGAGCTTTGGCATCGTCGGGGGTGTGGAAAGGAAGGTGCTGCTCCTTAGACTGGCCGCCCAAAATCTCTGGGTCCAGTACGCCACCAAGTGTCACGATTCGCACTCCTTCAGAGATCTTGGTTACGCCGCGCTTGTTTAGGTAGTGTAGGTTTGGGCAAATTTCCTCCTCCTTGACGATCTTCTCGACGATGCGCTCGGGAAGAGCATGCGTTCCGACAGTGAAGTAGGTCGGGAGAGGCACCTCTATCTTGCCAGTAAGGAGTTCTGTGACAGCATCGTCGTCTTCCGGACCGAAGAGGTTGCCGACAACGAGGGCGAAGGAGAAGTTGTTCTTCGAGTGGAGGGCGGAAATCTTGGTGAAGGCAGGTTGAAGTCGGCCATTGACATTTCCAATGACGAATCTAAGGCGAACAAGCTGTTAGGGGAATGGTATAAGGACCTCGGGGGGTTGTGTGGAGAGTTTAGCATACATTTTTGGTGCTGCCATTCTGAGCTCCAGACTCCAGGCCAGAGACGGAGACAGGCAATTTGTAAGTGATGGACGGCAGCGAAGGATGTAAGAAGAAAAAGCAACCGTAAAAGAAAGAGAATAAGGAGCTTAGCTCTGAGAGCAGGGGCCAAAGTAGAGCAAAAGAGGGTATCGAGACGAGTTTGGGGCGGTGCTGTCGATGGAGAGTGGATTGGTCTCTTTGGAGGTTTGAGGTGGCCGGCGTAACCTCTGTATTTGTTGTTTCCAGATAGAAGAAAAGTTGTCGCAAAGAGCTCCTTCCCTTCAACTAGAAACATTGAAGCTCGAGCCGGGGGGCTTATCAAGGTTATCTTAGTGTCGACCCCACTTAATCCCTGTACGTGCAGATTGATGCTGGGCAATCTGACAAGGTTGTGTATTTCGTCGTCCGTTATCGATAAGCATCTCCCAGAAAATTTCCTGGAAAGTAGAGTTGCGGCGGATAGACTCGTCCACTTAGACAAATCAATACCCAAGTAATTCCACGGCAAAGAGCTACGAGTTGATCGTGGGCAACTCAGCTCTCAATACAGCTACCGTTCCCCATTTTACGGAACCCTGATAACGGGCTTCACGCTGTTCACACCGACTTCAAGTACGCATTCACTTTGCGATTAGCTTGTTGCCCCCTCTAATAGTGTCTACAGTCGATTCTCCCGTCCCCCCTCCGACGGGTTCGATAGCCGTTTAATACTTTGCCGAATCTCATTGTGTCGACATTCGGTTATATACACACATCACATCCCCCACTGTCATTGTCATACCTCTAGCAGGATGGCGCCCACAGTCACAGCAGGGAGGGTCGCAAAGGCTCGAGGCCACGCCCGAAGGCATACCACCCCTCACCAGAAGAATCATAGGTGGGAATCGTTCACCACGAAGATATCCAAACTCAACTCCCTCGACCCCCTGCGAAAAGTGCGCCGCCACGATCTCGACGACGACGATGATCTTTCCACTACCACCTCCTACTTTCGAAATGGCATGCTCAAATGGGCAGATCTCAACATTTCCATGACCTTCACGAACTTCAAGCGTGAAGTTATGCCGCTCTGCGAGACACTGCCCCAGATACTACACTTCCGGGACAAGATTATGGAGTCCCTGGCCACATATATAAGAGCCCAAGACAAGGAGTCCTTGGAGCCCCTCCTAGATCTCCTGACGGCCTTCGCACACGATCTTGGATCCAAGTTCGAAAAGTACTACCAGACAAGTCTGGAATTGCTAGTTGCCATTGCCAGCAAGCCGCAAGAAGTGGATGTCATTGAGTATACATTCGGAGCATTAGCGTGGCTATTCAAGTATCTTTCGAGGCTGTTAGTCCCCGACATGAGACCGACATACAACATGCTTTCAGGACTGCTGGGCAAGTCGAAGCACCCGAACCACATCAACAGATTCGCCGCTGAGTCTATGAGTTTTTTAATCAAGAAGGCTGCCGCCCCGTCTCATCGTGAAAGCGCCCTCCCTCGGATCATCAACCACGTTAGGGACGACCTGAAGGACCTGGCTACAACTTTGGCCAAGAAAAACAAAGGTGCCGGAGATGATGTGGCAGAATTCGAGCTGGAAGCGGCGTTCAAGGCGAAGCCATTCGAGATGTACCAGCAAGGCATCATGAACATGTTCTCAGAAGCCATGAAAGGCCCAGGAAATACGTTGCACTCAACAGCAAACTATATGTTTGTTGCCCTACTTGCCGCCGTGCCTCCCGAGGATCTGGAACCCGGGAAATCATCATTTTGGACCGAGGTATGCTGCGGCATTCTTACCAACATCATCCACCACTCCACGGCCGAATCGTTTGAGACCCTCGCTGAGGCCATCCTTGACGCTGCGTCAAACGCAATCGAAGACAAGAAAATAGTGGAAAAGCCGTACCATCTGACGGTGTACCTACGGCTATTCGGAATCATGGCCGGTGTTCGCAGCGGCTCAAGGATCAGCGATTGGAGAGCACTCATTAGGATGCTGACGAGACTGCTCGAAATGTTTTCCAAGGACGCAAATTGCATCTCAAGTTATGCTGGACCCATAGTCTGGGAGAATGCGGTAGCCAACGCAGGCATCTGTTGGTACCAAGCGCCAATGGATGCGCTTCTCCCCTCCTTGAACGACTTCAATAAGGTCATGACGGGTGAGCCTCTGATGAAGTGGTATATACCATTTTGCGGCTACCTGGCCGAGCTGAATGGAACCAAATTTCGAAGCCTATTCCAAAAGCCTTTCCAGAAGTTCATCGCCGCTCACTGGTCAGAGGGAAACAACGAAGAGCTCCTCTGCGTACTGCTCCCGAAATTGGTTGACTGTGGAGCGTTGCTCCCGGGCGGCGGTAAGGACGGCTGTTCCCTGCCACAATCATGGCAGGACCAGATTGTCAGCAGATTCGAAGAGTTAGGAAACACCCCATTCCCAGAACAAGGGTCTCATGGCAAGAATCAAGGCATATGGAGGGACAAGTGTTTGCCCAAGTACTCCGCACTTCTTCGCGTGTTAGAGTCGACAACCGTTCATCCGTCCACCAGTGCTAGGATAGCTGAATTGCTCCTCAAGAAGCTCAAACTCGCATTACGGCCATCCGAATCACTCGCGACGGAGGAGACGCGGTTCATTGTCAGTCAAGGATTCCTCGCTTATCTGAGAATGAGCAAAGCGTCTGGCACTGTCAATGAAGATTTGAGCCCGTTGTTGAAAGCCGCCGCGCCTCGTTTCTCTCGCAGCCCGTCTTTCTTGGAAGCACTCCTGGGTTATGAGAAGGAGATGAAAGGAAAGGAAAAGGTCGGAGGCAACGCGAGCCCGGTGACCGAAGACGACCCTTTCGTGCAGTCGCTCATCAACAATCTTGCTTCGTCATCTCGACCGCTTCGGTTGGCGTCATTACAGGTGCTCGAAGTATTGCCATTCACACCTGATCAGGAAGCCTGCCTTTCAACAATGATATTGGTGGAGCAGCTGCCGTTTGATCATCAAAGCCCTCGAGCAATCGCAGTCCATCTACGGCGGCTCGCGCAATTCTATGACCATCTTGGTGGGGATTCTTGGTTGCGACAAGCCATACCGGCCTATCTCTTTGGAATGCTGACCGTACCGCTTTCCCCTGTCTGGGATGAGGCCACCGAGGCGTTGAAACAAATATCTCAAGTGAAGTCTGCAAGTGAGGCTATAGCCACCCGCGCGTTCGAGTGGCTTCAAATCCACTCGCCGAGATGGACACCGCCACAGGTCCCCCAGAACCATGGAAGAGGCCAAGCGATGACAGACTTTGAATGCTCAAACTTTCTGGCGCTTGAAGAGCAAGCTCGTGAAACAAGCGAGGCGATAGACCAACCATCGAACATTCTGCTCAAAGGGTTCGAGGAGTTGCAAAAACTACCGCTTGACCACCTTGCGAATGCAAGAGGCAAAGCACTCAAGGTTTTCACTGCTACCCCAGCTATAGCAGAGAAACACTCGAGGAACATTGTGCCCTACCTTCTGTCTCTAGAAGACGTCCAATCTGCTCCGCTTGAAGATGAAGATGAGGAACGGCTGCTTCCCGAAGACGATTTCTGGTCTCTTGCAGATAGGAAAGCTCTCATCGGAGTCTTTTCACAATTCGGCAATCCGAAGGTACTCTACAAGAGCCAGGAAGTATACAGGGCACTGCTCAGCCTCGTATCGAATCGCGATGTCGAAGTCCAAAAGCTTGCCTTGAAGGCCATCTTCACCTGGAAACAGGAGGGGGTGAAGCCATATCGGGAAAATTTGGAATTCCTTCTCGACGACGCACGCTTCAAGAATGAGCTGACCGTGTTCCTGCAAGACGAGAATACGATCTTGCCCCAACATCGTGCGGAGCTGTTGCCAGTCCTATTGCGAATTCTGTACGGACGGGCCACATCCAAAAAAGGAGTTGCAAGCGGCCGGAGCGGTTTACACGCAACTCGACTGGCTGTCATCAGGAACTTGTCAATCCAAGATATTGGGGGTTTCCTGGATATAGCACTTGGCAACCTCCGCGATCTCCGAGTCGTGGACGCATCGGGACTCAAAAGCAGTCTTTTCAAGGAAGAGAAGATCACACCACGGAAGATGGTTGGTTTCCTCAATATGGTCGAGACCATCATCAACGAGCTTGGCACGAGCATAGAGGTATACATGGATTCTGTTGTGAATGCTGTGTTGTACTGTCTGTTCTCCGCCTCACGCAACTTGCGTCATACAGAGCAAAAGGATGAAGAAGATGACGATGACGCGAGTGTTGAGAACGACAAGACAGGCAACACATCACTCTTCAAGGTCGCCAGAACGACGGCATTGAAAAGTCTCTGTGCTTTGGTCAAAAACAACCAAAGCTTCGACTGGGCCCCGTATCAGGAGGCTATCGTTGCGGAGATCGTTACTCCAGTTATCGATATGCCCGCGGAAGAAATGGCTCAGGGCGTCTCCTGGACATGGAAGCTTCTCGACGCCTGGTCACTGTTGTCTCGCACTGCTTCCATTTTGGCAATCAACGAGAGTGTGCTATCCAAGGTTGTCGAATGCGTCGGTTTCGTGAAGAGCAAAAACGAGGTCAGGCTTTTCGCTCTCAACATCATACAGAACCTCGTCAGGCTTGCACAGGCAGATGACACTGGATCCGAGTATGATGGCCTTGTCAAGGCGGAGCTTCTGGATCCTAATGCGGATAAGATACTCAGCGAGATCGGTAACTATCTGCGTGTGGGACGTGAGATCGAGAGCAGAGTATTGGAGGCCTGTGTCGACACCGTTGTAAAGCTGTCATCAGTCGTGGATGGTTCGCGAAACGCCCGAAATCTCGTTGACATCTCAACCTATCTTCTCAACCAACCTGTGAGACGTGTCAGTCCCAAGGTCAAGGGGTCACTTCTCTTGATTTTGGAGCATTATATCACGCTCGACGATATTCACAATGACCCGACTCTGAAGCGAAGTGTGTATAGAACATTGTCCTCTCTTTTCAGCTTCTTCAAGGACAAGCGGAATAGGGAGTCACTCTCGAAGGTTCTGCTGGCCTACGCAACGCGCGAGCCTTCTGTACAGACAGTTGCCCGAGTCTGTGCGGACCTCAATTCCTGGGTTGAAGAAAGGCTGGATGAACCAGACTACGATCGCCGACTCGCCGCTTTCCAAGCTATCACCGAGAAAGGTGCAGTACTGACGATGGAGCAGTGGAACCCTGTGCTCCACAACTCGATCTTCTACTTGCATCAGGACGAAGAATTCGGCATTTTGACGTCTAATTCAGTAGATGTCATGTGCAGATTCATCGATGCTGTCGCTGAAGTCTGGGGCACGGAGAGCCAAGAGGCCTATATCGAGCTTCTGGGCGAGACCATCATACCGGCTATCCATGCCGGGGTGAGAGAGCCGTCGGAGACAGTCCGTCGCGAGACGATGAGACTGCTAGGCCATCTGGCAGGTAAACTGGGCGCATGGGCGCCGGTCAGTGACCTGTCCGTGCTGGTTACTGAAGCTGAAGAGGACGCCAACAAAGCCTTCTTCGTGAACATCCTGACGCCTTCCCTTGCAAAGCAACTGCAGGCTGTTCAGCTGCTCGCTTCAGTGAACGAGCGCAGCGAGCTCGGCAGTAAGAATATCAGCCAGATATTTTTGCCGCTTCTGGAACACTTCATCTGGGGGCGTGCCGGGGCTGATGATCATGGATTGGGCGCGCAAGCTGCGGCAGCGATCGCGAGTCTCGCTGGGTCACTTGAGTGGTCACAATACAGGGCACTCCTGCGAAGATACATCACCTATCTGGGGACCAAGCCTGAACTTCACAAGCAAGTCATTCGTCTGCTCGACAAGGTCGCGGAGACACTCGTGACTGCTGTGGAGGCAAACAGTGAAACGGCGATGGCAGTGGATGATGCCGCGAGCACCACCGTGCTTACAAGGCGCCGTCTTGCTAAGACCTTGCCAGCTCTGGGAAAGATGGCGGATGAGTTCACCGCCAACTTCCTGCCTCCTTTGTTAGCGCACCTCCACGATAAGAACGAAGAAACCGTCAGCGCACGAGTGCCAGTGGCGGTCATCATTGTGAAGCTCCTTCGACTGCTTCCTGATGAAATACTCAGCCAGCAGCTTCCTAGCGTTCTTACAGACATCTGTCACATCCTCAGGAGCAAGGCCTGGGAGTCTCGAGAAATGGCACGGCATACGCTGGCAAAGATTGCGTGTATTCTGGGGCCTCCTTCCTTCGGTTTCATCCTGAAAGAACTCCGCGGAGCGTTGAAAATGGGAACGCAGCTTCACGTGCTGTCATACACAATGCACACTCTTCTGCTGGCTGTAACGCCCGAGTTCCAGCAGGGAGATCTCGACTATTGCCTAGAGCCCATGGTGGCGGTGATCATGGACGACGTCTTTGGTGTTACTGGCCAGGAAAAGGATGCCGAGGGTTACATCACCAAGATGAAGGAGATCAAGAGCAGCAAGAGTCAGGACAGCATGGAGCTCATTGCCTCGACAGCTTCAATTGTCAATCTTGTGGAGCTTGTCAGGCCTCTACAGCTATTGCTGCTGGAAAAACTTGATCTTCGCCTGGTCCGCAAGATCGACGAGCTGCTCAATAGGATTGCGAACGGGTTGCAGAAGAACCCTGCGTCGGACAGCAGAGACGCCTTGGTCTTCTGTTACGAGGTCGTCCAAGTCGTTTACAACAGTAGGAAGCCGCAGGCTGAACAAAGGATCGACCCCAGGTTGAGGAGGTACTTGGTGCAGAAGGGAGCGAAGAGAGAGGACCGTGGTGCGGCGAGCAAGCACACGTACAAGCTCTTGCGATTCGCCATCGACATCCTCAGGTCGGTTTTGAGAAAACACGAGAGTATCCGGACGGCCGGCAACATCAAAGGCTTCCTGCCGATCCTTGGTGATGCCATTGTCGCCGGGGAGGAAGAAGTCAAGATTGCTGCTTTCAAGCTCCTGACCGTCTTGATCCGAGTCCCATCCAAGACCAACGATCTAAACGACCTATACAAGGTTGCCTCGAAGGATGCCATCAAGTGCGTCTCCCAGTCGGTCTCTACAACCACTGAGCTGTCTCAAACCGCCCTGAAATTGCTAGCTGTGATACTCCGAGACCGTCGCGAGGTCGCAATCAAGGATACCGCGATCGACATGCTCCTCGGTAAACTCAAGGATGACCTTACAGAGCCGCTGTACCGCCATGTCACGTTCAATTTCTTGCGATCAGTCCTGGATCGAAAGGTTGAGACGGCTGTCGTCTACGATACGCTCGACTACGTTGGTACCATCATGGTCACCAATGACGACAAGGACACTCGGGACTTAGCAAGAGGTGCTTTCTTCCAATTCCTGAGGGAGTATCCTCAAAAGAAGAACAGATGGTGGAAGCAGATCGAGTTCATCATTGCCAATCTCAAATACCCTCGTGAGGGTGGTCGGATTTCGGTTATGGAGGTAGTCCATCTATTGCTGACCAAATCGGCCGATGAATTCGTCAAGGAGACTGCCGCAACCTGCTTCTTCCCGCTGGTGCTGGTTCTGGGCAATGACGAGAGTGAGCGGTGCCGACTAGCTGCTGGCGAGCTCATCAAGGAGATCTTCCGCAAGGCCGACAAGGAGAGACTAACCGAGTTCTTGACCCGGATGCGATCTTGGGCAGAGGAGGAAGACAACCTCGCTGTGTTGAGGCTTGCCTTCCAGACGTTTGGCTTCTACTTTGATGCCAGAGAGCCCAGCCAGAAGGACAAGAAGGATTTGACTCTGCTCGTTGGCAAGCTTACGGAGGTTCTCGAAGGTCAAGACAACGCGGATTGGGAACTTGTTGACACAGCCCTAAACTTGGTACACGTCTTGGTACACAAGCACCCTGAAGTACTACTGTCCAATAAGTCGAATGGCCTCTGGACTGGTGTATTCTCGTGCATGTCTCACGAGCATCCCGCTGTAAAGCTCAACGCTGTCAAGCTGCTTGCCAGGTATTTGACCGACTTTGCAGGCAATGCCGCGGCGCCGGTCAAGGGGGTTTCGATCACCAGCGCCAATGGCCAGATCCTGGATCAGGACCACATCGCGCAGATCATTCGCTTGCTGCTAGGTACTCTAAGAGGCCTAGAGGTCAATGAGACACTGGCGCAAGAGACCGTCCCGATCTTGGTCTTCCTCGCACGTTTCTTGTCCAGTGCAGCCGCCGAGGACGATGACGCCGATTCCGCTGATGGGGAAGCCGATGGCCGGGATGACTTCTTCAAGGATGGTGAGGAAGATGACAACGAGGACAAGAAGCAAGGAACTATGACGATGCGTTATATCTTCTCCCGCCTCGCCGCCATAATCCGACGCGAAACACCACCAAGGGCACCCGCCCTCGTCGCCAAGGTCGCAGCCATAGAAGCCGTCGAAGTCTTCTGCGATCAGTGTGATGTGCCCGCCTTGGAGCCATCACTCCGCACCATACTCCGCCCACTACGCAATCTCACGGACGTGAACATCCCAATGCCGTTCTCCACCGACGAGCTGTTCAAGGAGCGCTACGAGACACTCAAGAACAAGGCGCAGCAAATCATGGATACGCTCCAGAACAAGCTGGGTACGGCCGAATACACGAAGGCGTTGCTCACCGTTGGTGAGGATATCAAGGAGAGGAGGCAGGCGAGGCTGAGCAAGAGGAAGGTGGAGGCCATCACGGCGCCGGAGAAGTGGGGCAGGGACAAGAGGAAGAAGCTGGAACAGAAGAAGAGCCGCAGGAAGGAGAAGGGACAGGAGCACCGGAGTAAGAGGAGGGGCTTCTAAGGGGAGTCTTGGGGACGGGTTGATGCAGTCACGGGTCATTAGGATTCCCGGTGACTCGTATAGGGGGAAGCGGTAATCCCGCTGTCCGATAGGCGTTGCGGGTGCAAGTCGAACTTGTAGATATCGAATGCAATTTGAACCACACGATTTACTTAGTATGTAAGCAAGCGTTGCTCTCCTCCAGCAGAGAAGGGTTCTATTTCTGCGTCTCATCTTGATTCTAAGGGGGTATTCCAAAACGCCAAAATCTGTCTCCTCTATTGTACAAGGCCTCCCTCTTTTCATATAATTGCATGAAGCCCACACGATAAATGTCACGTCGAGGTGCCCTCGGGTCAATCGCTCAATACCGCCTGCTGCTTCTTCACCGCCGTGCTATACTTGTAGCCCTGGGGAATCTCAACAGCACGTCGCAACGCATCATGCTCAGTCGTACAATGGCGACAGGTTACGTGTAGACGACCCGATGCCATACACCACCCCCGTCTAGGCCTTCCCAAAAGACGCTCCTGGCGCGGCACCCTGCCCCTCCTCCGCGGCCGTCTCGCTCTTCACCTTCGGCTTCGGGTCGTTGCCGTCGGCCTGCCTCTCGGACCTGGCCGTGGTGCTCCCGTCCTCCCAGAACTCGATGTCGCCATCCTCGCCCAGGGTGCCCCTCTTGACCAGCTGGCCCCTCTCCTTCAGGAGCTCCTCCACCGTGATCTTCCGGTTGCCGAAGATGTTGAGGTGGTCGCTTATGATGTGGCGGTTCCGGCACGAGGGGCACGTTATCAGCACGCTACCGTGGTGGTAGCCCTGCTTGGAGACGTTGTGCGCCGAGCGCGTGCCGCAGGGCACGCAGGTGAAGGTCAACTCGTAGGAGGGCTGCTTGGGGGTGTTGGCTGGGGGCTGCCGGCCGGGTGTTGTTGTTGATGGGCCAGGGTTGGAGTGTTGTTCCTGCCGCGTGGGTGTTGAGGAGAGTGCCCTCGTGAACACCCGGGGGATAGTTTGTATCGGTGTCGTGGAGAGGCAGAGTGCTAATCGAGGTGTGGGGGCTTGTGCCTGGGAGGATGCTGGGCGCGTTGCGACGCGTGGTGTGGCCCTGCTGGTGCGGGCTAGTGCCCTGAAGCCTGATGAGAAGCCCTTCGATGTCATGGTGGGATAGTGTGTGTGTGTGATATGGCCGTGTCCCTTCAATAGAATCAATAGAAAAGATGTTGAATACCTAGGTACCTTAGTAGTCACTTAGCATCCATGGATGTTCACAAGGATTCGCTGCATTTTCTTTGGACTTCTGCCAATGACGTTCGGTTGCCAGCCCCGGTCGCCCGGCAGGCATTGTACCATAGTAGGCATCCACGGCGGACTACGGCAGGCATTATCGGGTCGGAGCGGTAGAGAACCTTCCGATATAGTGGGTCTAACCTGAGTAAGCACTTGAGACCAGTTGACATCCAATGGTGGAGGCCGGTCTCGGCATGGTGGGGTCAACTTGTCTGGGATAAGGCTGTGGTGGATGACCGATAAGCCCGATAAGCCCGATAAAGTTAATGGCATGCAGCTTCAGGGAAGCTCGAGTACCTACTAATCGACAATCTGCATACAACGTTTACGTTGAAAGCCAATACACCAGTTAAGGTGACCAACCACGAAAGCACAACTCTCCTTTGAATCTCTACTTACTGCACATCGCGGTCGCAGAACACCACCTTCTACATTCTTTTTGCAGCATCTCCCTTTGCCATGCCCATTCTAGTCCATTGTTGCGCTAGGATTCCCCTCGTCCATCAGTTGACCCCTCGATGAACCTCGTTCGGACCGCCCTCATCGTGACCGCGCCATCCTCGCAACGCGATCTGAACGAACAACCGACCAACCACGGCTCACGGAAGCTTCATCTATCCTTCCCTCACGCACTCCGCTGCCTTCCGTTGCGTCCCGCGAAATCATAAATCTGCTCTTCAAAGCTAGTGACAATGCATAGACCTCAGGGCAAGATTAGGCCTCCTAGGAAGGTAGGCAACTGGATCCTCCCCCTCTTCATGCTCGAATTACCTCTCTCTCCCAGCTATTTCTCAAGCTCTCGACTTTTTCCCTTCTCATCTTGTGCTCTCACGATTGCCCAAACCTCCACTTTCCCTTCCGCAATCGCCCCTTTCGTAATCTTGTCTGGTTCCTCAAATAGTCCACTTTGAGGAGCCGGCAAGATGGCGACCATGTCCCTAGCGGAGATCATGGCCCTGATGGCAATCAAGTGCCATAACGAGTTTCTTCCCACTTCGGAGATCAAGAGAGCTAAACTTTACGCGGAGTACTCCGCTAGACAGCCCGTGAACCGACGCAGCGGTCTCACGGACACTCAAGAGTTCCAGGCTTGCTGGAACCTGCTCAACGAGGCCCTTACCGACATCCACAACCGCGACGCCGGAAAACTCTCCTTCGAACAGCTCTACCGAGCCTCCTACAAGATCGTTCTCAAGCGCCGCGGCCAAGACCTCTACGACAAGGTGGGAGAGTTTGAGGAGGCTTGGTTCAACGACAAGGTCATCCCCCCCATTCTCGAATTGGTCTCTGGCAACCTTGTGAGCCTTGCCCTCGGCGACCTTCCTGGTACGACTACCCTCGAGCGACAGGCCGTGAGTGAGAGGTTCTTGAGAGGACTGAAGGACTCATGGGAGCGCCACCTGAGTGCGAACGCCATGATTGCCGACATCATGATGTATCTGGATCGTGGTCAGGGACAGGATCAATCTCGTCCCCAGCTCTATATGACTGTCCTGGGGCTTTACAGAGATAACATCCTGCGCCGCCAGTTCCCCACCATCAATGGTCCGCTTACGGACGTCGTCAACGTGGTTGTGTTCGACCTCATCAATATCTCGCGGAACGGCGGCGAGATTGACAAGCCGCTTGTCAAGAGACTTCTGGGAATGTACGAGACGCTCGCCGAGACGGACGATCTTGTCGACGACAAACGTCTCTACCGCACCACATTTGAGCCTGCGTACCTCGAAGACAGCCGACAGTACTACTCGAAGGAGGCCGATCGGCTGATCCTAGAGGCCGACGCCAGCCACTGGCTCCGTCACACACTCGATCGGCTTAAGGAGGAGAAGGAGCGCTGCGATACCACCATCTACGCTCATACCACCCCCAATATCGTTGCTGTCCTTGAGGAACAACTTATCGCAAAGCATCTTGACAAGTTTCTCCAGTTGGACGGTAGTGGTCTGCGGGCGATGATCGACAACGACCGCTTTGATGACCTCGCAAAGCTTTATGAGATTGTTTGCATGGTGCCCAACGGAATCGAGAAGGTCAGGAAGATTATGCAGACCCGGGTTCTTGAGCTGGGCATTGAGATCGAGAAGGCTCTGCAGGAGGCCAACTTCTCCGCCCAGCAGCCGGGAGCCGACGGAGACGAGGCCAAACCTCTGACTGGCACGGCGCGCTCGACTGCCGCAGCCATCCAATGGGTGGACGATGTTCTCAAGCTCAAAGACAAGTTCGACAGATTTCAGCACGAGTGCTTCCAGGACGACAAGGTTCTCGAGTCAGCTCTGACCAAGAGTTTCTCCGAGTTCATCAACCTGTTCAAGCGATGCTCCGAGTTTGTGTCGCTGTTCATTGATGACAATCTCAAGAATGGTATCAGAGGCAAGACAGAGGCCGAGGTTGATGAGAGCATGGAGAAGGCCATCGTTCTCGTACGATACCTCCAGGATCGGGACATGTTCCAGCGCTACTACCAGAAGCATCTGGCGCGGCGTCTGTTGCACGGCAAATCCGAGAGCCAGGATGCTGAGAAGCAGCTCATCTCGCGGATGAAGCAGGAGATCGGCAGCCACTTTACGGCCAAGTTCGAGGGCATGTTCAAGGACATGGAGACTTCGCGGGACCTCACTTCTGGATACCATGATCACATCCGCGACCTTGGAGACATGGACCGCAAGGTTATCGACCTCAACATCAATGTCCTGACTAGCAACAACTGGCCACCCGATGGCATGCTACAGAAAACCTCTGATGGCTCTAAGGTGCAATGCCACTGGCCACCTGAGATCCAGAGCCTCCAGGCCAGCTTCCTCAAGTACTATCTCTCGGAGCGCAACGGTCGAGTCCTCACATGGCTCGGCAATTTGGGTACCGCCGACATCAGGTGCGTGTTCCCCAAAGTCCCTGGCAAGGAGTCAGGACCACTTAGCAAGGAGCGCCGCTACGAACTTACCGTGTCTACGCACGGCATGGTTGTCTTGATGCTGTTCAACGAGCTCCCCGAGGGCGAGTGGCTGAGCTTCGAGGAGATTCAGGCAGCGACCAACCTGCCTACTGCCGAGCTGAGCCGGACCCTGGCATCGGTTACGCTGGCTTCCAAGTCGAGAGTGCTGCTGAAGGAGCCCGCTACGAAGTCCATTCAACCAGAGGACAGATTCACGTACAACAGCTCCTTCTTTAGCAAGCAGATCAAGATCAGGGCGCCAGTTGTCAGTGCTCATTCCAAGGTCGAGGGCGCTGAGGAGCGCAAGGAGACGGAGAAGAAGAATGACGTGAGCCGCCTCGCTATCGTTGATGCGGCTATCGTCAGGATCATGAAGTAAGATCAATATTTGTCTACTGTATAGTGGGTGGAACATGACTAATTGCCTTAATAGGTCCCGGAAGGAGCTCGCGCACAACCTTCTCATCTCCGAGGTCGTCAACGTGCTGACTGGCCGCTTCAAGCCCGACATTCCCCTGGTCAAGAAGCGCATCGAGGACCTCATCGCCCGAGAGTTTCTCGAGCGGGCTGAGGAAGCCGATGCTACTCAGCAGATCTACCGATACCTTGCTTAAAGCCCGAAGGACTGTCTCGCCTGCACACGGCCGGTGGATGGTTCATGTACATGTACATATGATTATGATTTTTGCTTTTGAGACTATGGAAACTAGGCGAGGCGTCAGGACCGGACTGGACATGGACGGTGGAAGGTTCATTACATACCTGGCAGGACATTGGTCGCTGCCCAGATGTACTTACATATCATCGAGGCAATAGGTTCGCAAGAGCCTACGGTAGCAGCATTTGACTGCGAATGGCCTTTCGATGATGGGCGTTATGACCTTTTGATGGACCTCATATTTCGAGGCTTGCTCTGCTCTGCCTGGTAGCTATGCTACTAGCAACGAATTGACTAAAAGTCTTTTGATACATAAACCTGGGCTCGCCTTCGCCGCTTTGTCGCTGTCATTGATTGCCAAGGGGGTGTCAGCTCTTGGCCTTGTCTCGATCCACCTAGGGCCCTGCTCGTGGCTGCCCAGGTGTTTGAGATGTTGTCAACCACGCGTTCGACTGGCCACTCGGGTCTTGACCTTGCTTCCGCTGCCTCATCGTCATCACCTCCGGAGCTGATCGCCGCAACGACTTTGATCGGTCTTAACAATGTAAACAACGGCTATCCACGGCGTGATGACAATGGACATTGCTACTTGGAACAAAGGAGAAATCCAGCTCACGGAAAGGACAAAGGAGTTTCAAGCCAGTCGTTCCCAAGTAAAGTCGAGACGGTGCGGGTGTCGACCTTTATAAACCTCGACACCGTATCGGCTTGTGTCGGTTTCACGATCCTACATCCAACATCAACTTTGCTACACACATCATCCATATTGACAGACATTAACTACCTACACGCGCACAGAGCCACCCCTACTAACACCAGCAGCATAGTCACATAGGTATCGAGCACGGTCCAGACCTCACATGACTCTCACTAACACCTCCACCCTCACGATGGACGCGCCATATCCAGCCCCCTCTCCACACTCGAACAGCAGCAACAATAAACATCTAAACCCGCGAGAGCTAGCAATAGAAGAGCTCCCAGCAGGCCTGGGGGCGGCACGGCCGGTGAGTATCGGTGAGTTGACGAGCGTGCTCCGTGCCGGCAACGAAGCACGTCGACGCAATAACATCACAGCGGACGGACATCAAGCGGGGCGAGAGATCCCAGCCGTCGCGGCAGCAGCAGCAGCAGCAGTAGGAGGTCCTGCTAGGTTGATGAGCGAGCGGCTCGAGCTCGCTGGGCTCCGCCTTTCCCCCGAAGGGATCACGAGTCGGACCCTCGAGGCGGGCCGGGACGGTGGCGGTATGTATGAGGAGGACGTCGGAAGCGGGGATGATGGTGACAGCACTCGTGCTGTTGTAGACTTTGCTATGGGTCACGACCAGTCAGTCTGTAGGGGGTCTCGCCCTGGTGGCGAGACCCCTGCTGGTGTTGCGATCGATCCTCCCCGCGCCGTGGCGCATATATGCCGAACCGTTGTGAGTAGTGATGCCCGAAACACCGCGCGGGCTGCTACTACGCAGCGCCTCCGTGTGGGCCGGCCGCACCGGCGGCAACACTTGGGCCTCATCCCGTCGCGGGGCGCGCTTGATCGTATGGATCGGCAGATCGATGAGGTTGAGAGGCAGTGGGGTCGCGTCGCTGTCACCACGCAGGCCCGTATGCCGACCATCGCGGAAGACAGCAGGTTGTTGAAGGGCTCTCGGAGTGCCTCCCAGAGACAGTACTTGGCATACTCGCCCGATGCGAGGGCTTCGATGCATATCGGTGAGGGTGCTGGCAGTCAGGTCGGGAATGGAGCAGTGAGGAAGCCATGTGCGGTTAGTAGTGAACAGCTGACGGAGGATAGGAGCAGCGTCTCGACGTTTCCGCTGTGTGTTCCTCGCTTGGAGCATACTCACCAAGGCACGCCAGCAGGAGGAGGCATGGCCACCATGGAGGACGAGGGAGAGGCAGTCAACAACATGAGCACACCAGTACCCACAGTCCTGATCCCGGGTAAGGCCGCATTCCCAGCTCCCCCAATGCCGGACCTCGGACTCGCAACCACGGAGCCCAACAATCCCGACGCAACGGTAAGTCTCGGCTCAGGCTACACCGACGACAACCACTCGCTCTTCTTCCCCCCTTCCGCGGCGCGTAGGAGAGCCCGCGCCAATGCGCTCTCGATCCCTGCCGTCCCGGGGGGTATGACCGGCCACCCGGATGGGGAGTCATCCGAGGAGACCACAAGCTCGATGAGCCAGGTCCCGAGCGTCTTCGACGTCCGGATCCCGACACCACCGCCGCGGACCGCTGAGCCGGTTCCTTCTGACAGGGTGAAGATCCTGCCCACTTTCAAGCAGCGACGGATACAGCAGACCAGAAGCGGCGGCGACGGCGACGGTGGCGGCGGGAGTAACCCATCAGGCCTGCGGCGGAACAGACGTCGTCCGGCCCCAGCTGGGCTGAGGCCCACCGTGCGCCGCGCACCACCATCAGCCGTTGGGCTGGAGCTCAACGCTGACGCGCTGGATGCTCGTGGCGGGGTGGTTGCTGGGAGCCCGGTGCCGGCAGCTTTGGCCCCTGGGCACACTGCTGTCCCACGCGCGCCTCCACCGGTGCACCTCGCGCCGGGGCGATATGATGGGGAGGATTGGCCTTCGCCTCAGTATGGAGAATATGGGTTTGCGCCTGGGGACGACTGGAAGGCGCGGTGGATGAGCTATGAAGGTAGTTATAGGTAAGAGAGTGTTAAGTTAGTTGTGGGTTGTATATGTCTTGTCCTGGTTTCGGAGGACGGTGGTGTTCGGAAAGGAAGCTCGCTGGTCAAGTGACCATGGGTCGTTTATGGGATCCTTTTGCTTGCTTAAGTGCTTTGTTGCTCTGGTTCTGGCTGTTGATAGATATTCAGAGGGGATTGTGCGTCACTTATGATATGTTATGCCATGTTTCTCTTCGTATCAAGCACTGGGACGCTTGACAATGGGGAGAGTTTACAGTCAAGAAACCAGATTTTATCACGGACCTGGCAGGAACATATGGGTCCAATAATCAATGTATTCCCATGACGTTTTGGTCAGCGTCATGAAACCGAAGTCAACGTGTGCCTCACAATCAGTGATGGTCGAAATTGCCGAGACCAGAAGACCAGCGTCGCTGGATCATTGCTCAAGTCGCCGCCACATCTGCATGCCCTCCACATAAGCCCTTCCAGCTAGATGATATACTGCCAATAATGCAAATCAGCAATGATGCTCGCCAAATCCATGTAACCGAGTGGGATACTCACGGCAGGGTACCATACTTGGGGCTGACGGTAGCCAGGCTGTGGCTGGGTCTGCACGGGGAGGACGTTGGCGGCGGGATAGACGTATTGCAAGGTCGGAGGACAGAAGACGGTGGGTTGGACTGTAACCGGGGTGGTGCCACTGACAGGAACCCTCTGGTAGGAAGGAGGGTCTGTACACATTGTGGGTCAATAACTGAAGCGCTGAGATGCTCACGTTATGGATGAGGTGGCCTGGAGCGGTAGGTCCAAGGAGAGATATATGTGCGATCAGCGATTAGCACTTACATGTACCTGGCACAGGAACCTCATAATAAGGCTCGGGCCACTGGTATTGTCGAGTGCAGAAAATGTTGGTGTGCATGTTGAGCAGTGGTATTGGTTGAAATCAGTGAGTGGCTCCTGGGTTTGTCCGTCAATGGAGAGGTTGGTAGAGGAGGAAGAAGGGGTTCAATACCCCCACAAAAGATTATATATCCCAAAAAAAGGCAAGTGAAGCCTAGTCCAGAACGATTGTCTCGTATCGATGATCGGCCTGATGCTGTGAAGTCTGTACTTTGTACAAGTACCTACTCAAGCACCCAGGTAGGCAAGTTGTGTAGTGAGTGGCTGTGAGATGAGATCCGGTCACATCCATGAGATGAGCCAAGAGGCATTCGAAGCTATCCAGGTAGACGTAACAAGAACATAGTCACACACAACTCAGAGTGATGACTGTTAGAGGTCTTCCTCGATCTCAAACTTCCTTGCTCAAGTCCTCGTTGCCTACCGCAGTTGCAGTCAAGAGGCCCTTGTGGTCAAGCCCTTGTAACAATCACTTGTTTGTCATGACTGCCTCTTCACCCATTGGTTTACCGTATAGGTACGTACGTCTACACGGACCTTGGGCCTTGCATAAGGCCAGTCTCCTGTTACTCGTGTATTAGATTAAATGGGATGTTAGCCTTCACGAAGATCTGAAAAATTGGAAAGCATACATTCCGCCCGCAGACTCATAGTCAGACAGGAAAGTGGATTCGGGGACTCTAATTACACCTACCTAACTAGGTACTTACTAAGTAGATAGGTAGGTAGGCAGGGAGGTAGGCAAGCGGGTAGGTGAGTACTATGTAGGTAGTAGGTAAGTGGGTGGGTAGGTGGTAGGTAGATAGGTGAGTAGGTAGTAGGTAAGAAGACAGGTAGGCAGGTAGGTAGGTAGGTAAGGTAGATAGGTAGGTGGGTAGGTAGGTAGTATATAGGTATACTGTTAGGCAGCTAGAAGGGGGTGGGTAGGTTATTGTACCGTATCTACCTAGATACCTAGGTAGGTATGCTACAGCCTAGGTATAGTACACCGACTGCCTAGACTAATTTGCTAGGCAGCTGAAAGGGGGGAGTGAGGGGGAATCCCTACTATCGTCTAGATCAAACCTATTTTTATGGTGTATAGCTTCCTGTGGATCGCCATCGCACCTTTACTGTATGTCGCTTCCGGTGGTCTGGTTTGTGCTATCGCTGTAGTACTCAAGTAGGTCACCGAAACATGTGATATCGACCTCCCTCGATATAATCGGTGTGATCTAATGCCAGCAATTGGAAATGTCGCAGTCTGTTCGATGCAATGCAACTATAATTCTGTGATAGTCTGGCTGGGGATTGGCCGATTAGGCCTCATTTGAAGTCGACCTCACTCAAGTACCAGAAAATCCAATTATCAATAGAGGCGCTGTGGAAAGAATACAGGATTTCGCACGTAAAAGTTGGAACCGGCGAAAGGCAAAAAGTGTTTTCTTGATTGTTTACCAGAGTTTCGATTGACGACGTTGGAGGGCTAAAGTAGAGTGGACGACGGTGCACGAGACGGCGCCAGTCAATGTCAACGTCGGCACCGTCATCATCACTTTGACCTTCCCGAAAGAAGCTCTCCCCAAATTCGAGGGGGGGTCCGTGCGTCGCAGGCAGTTGGGCGGAATAATGCGGAGTTGTGGCAAGCCTCTAATTGGCGCAAAAGGCACGGGACTGGCCCCACCGGCTAGGCGCAAGTGAGGACCTCCGAACTTGGCCAGCGCTGGCACCTCAATTTTCTCAATTCCCTCACAAGGACCTCAACCACCACCTCCTCCCGCCATCAACTCTCCTCTCCACACAGTTGCAAGCCAATTGCAATTGTCTTCCTTTTCTTTCTAGGCACATCCAGATCCCGATCAATATGTTCCGGAACGCCCTCCGACAGAGCACCCGTGCCGTCGGTGCCATCTCTGCCACCAGCAGAGTTGCTGCCGTAAGTTCGACGCAATGTTTTTCCCGCCCGACCGGACCGGCCTCACGTCCAGCTATCATCGAGAAACCCACCCCCCAGCCCGCCTCCGACTAGCTCTCAAGCCATCGGGGGAGCTCAATTGAGCTTCACTAAGCTTCCCTTACCTGGGCGCCGCCGCCTGTCCGACCTTGATGGTGCGCGAGTCCACCTGTTGCCGAGCTGGAGCTGGAGCTGGTGACCGGGGTCGATTGGGGCTTGGGGGCGTTCGGCTGGGGTTGATCGTTGGCCATTGGGGATGCGGATGGGGATGCACATATACGCACATACACACAGACGCACACATACACACACACACACCGACATCACATTGCCACCATTCCGGAAGCTCGGGTTAGGCTAACAAGGCGTCTCACCACCACAGGCACGATGCGCCGCTCCCGCCGTCTCTATTCACGCACGCACCTACGCCGACAAGGCCTCCCCCACTGAGGTCTCTTCCATTCTCGAGCAGCGTATCCGCGGTGTCCAGGAGGAGTCCAACCTCGCCGAGACTGGCCGCGTCCTGTCTGTCGGGTACGTCGAAAAATGGCGCGAGCTATTAGCTACCATCCTTCGTTGAAACACCACAACGAGTGACGAGCGAAATATCCCCGATACCGCGCTTGGGTACTCCCGATGACGAATTTACGGCTGACTGGTAGCCTCATAGTGATGGTATCGCTCGTGTGCACGGTATGGCCAACGTCCAGGCCGAGGAGCTGGTCGAGTACGTCACCCCAAAATTTCAATTTCCTTTGAGGCGAGAACTCCTTGATTGACAACCCTCAGGTTCGCCTCCGGCGTCAAGGGAATGTGCATGAACCTCGAGGCCGGCCAGGTCGGTGTTGTGCTTTTCGGTTCCGACCGTCTCGTCAAGGAGGGTGAGACCGTCAAGCGTACCGGTGAGATTGTGAGTAGCAACCTGCGTTATATCTTTCAAAACCGTGAACTAACGCCACGCAGGTTGATGTCCCCGTCGGCCCTGAGCTGCTCGGCCGTGTCGTCGACGCTCTCGGTAACCCCATCGATGGCAAGGGTCCCCTCAACACCAAGGAGAAGCGCCGTGCTCAGCTCAAGGCCCCCGGCATTCTGCCCCGTCACTCCGTCAACCAGCCCGTACAGACCGGTCTTAAGTCCGTCGACGCCATGGTGCCTATTGGCCGTGGACAGCGTGAGCTGATTATCGGTGACCGTCAAACCGGAAAGACCGCCGTTGCCCTGGACGCCATTCTCAACCAGAAGCGATGGAACAGCGGTTCCGACGAGGCCAAGAAGCTTTACTGCATCTACGTCGCCGTCGGTCAGAAGCGATCCACCGTTGCCCAGCTTGTCAAGACCCTTGAGGAGAACGACGCCATGAAGTACTCCATCGTCGTTGCCGCCACCGCCTCCGAGGCCGCTCCTCTTCAGTACCTCGCTCCCTTCACCGGTGTAAGTGACGCGTCCTTTCCGAGAAATTCACGAGACTAACAGCTTTCTTAAGGCATCGATTGGTGAATGGTTCCGTGACAATGGCCGCCACTCTCTCCTGGTTCTCGACGATCTTTCCAAGCAGGCCGTCGCCTACCGTCAAATGTCTCTGCTGCTCCGTCGTCCCCCCGGACGTGAGGCCTACCCCGGTGACGTTTTCTACCTGCACTCCCGTCTTCTGGAGCGTGCCGCCAAGCTTAACGACAAGCTCGGAGGTGGTTCCATGACTGCCCTGCCCGTCATTGAGACCCAGGGTGGTGACGTGTCTGCCTACATTCCCACCAACGTCATTTCCATCACTGACGGCCAGATCTTCTTGGAGGCTGAGCTCTTCTACAAGGGTATCCGACCTGCCATCAACGTCGGTCTGTCCGTGTCTCGTGTCGGTTCCGCTGCCCAGCTCAAGGCCATGAAGCAGGTCGCTGGTTCCCTGAAGCTGTTCTTGGCCCAGTACCGTGAGGTCGCTGCCTTCGCCCAGTTCGGTTCCGACTTGGACGCTGCTACCAAGCAGACCCTCAGCCGTGGTGAGCGTGTAAGTAACACCCGAAAAAAAAAACCACCACTATTCCCCGAAGCTGCGATGACATGGGCTAATGACACGCAAATCTACAGTTGACCGAGCTTCTGAAGCAGAAGCAGTACTCTCCCATGGCCGTCAACGAGATGGTTCCCCTTATCTACGCTGGTGTCAACGGTCTCCTCGACAGCGTCCCCGTTAACAAGATCCTCAGCTGGGAGGCTGACTTCCTGTCCCACCTCAAGACCAACGAGGCTGACCTGCTTGCCACCATCGACAAGGAGGGTGCTCTCAGCAAGGACCTCGAGGCGCGCCTCAAGGACGTCACCAAGACTTTCACCCAGAGCTTCCTCGCATAAACAGTTCTAGCAGGAACAGGGAGATAAAATAGCTTGGGGAGGGTGGTCCATTGCATGCGCGGAGATGAGGGAGGAAGCCGGCCATCTATACCGCGTGTAGTTTGGAATGCTTCTTCTAGAGAGGAAGGCTTATCCCACCGGGTGCTGGGGGGACTGAGAGATGAATTGGTTTTGGGAGAGGATAATCTCCGGTCGCACCACACTGTAAAATAGAGCCGTGACCAATCTAGCACTCGATTTTCTTTTGTCCATGATCCCTCAGGCCTCAGAAAGTCAGTCACGTTCAGATTCACAGTCACAGTCAAGGTTACAACAACCAGTCTCCCGTTGGTACGAACTGAGCGCCTCCACTCAGAATCAATGTCAATAATGTCAATGTAGATATCAATTGTCAATTGCCAATCGCAACAAGGATCTCATAGCGTGAACGCCTTCAAACTTCTGGGCCAATTATGTAAGCTACGCGGCTCGCGCAGCAGATAGTGACATCATGTTGGTCCGCGTCCCTTCTCGACGTACAATTGACATCAACGACGACATACATCATCATCGTTTTATCTGCCTTGAAATCCTGCGATATCCGTGATTAGATTTGACGACTCCCAAACTCTTTTATAATGTCCTCAGAGCTTACTGCCATCAATCGCATCCAACTCAGACTATAATCCCCGCAACAACTTATACCCCACGAGCATCCAGGAGACCACGAGAAGTAGCGTACGCAGCAGGATTGATTTAGACCGAGCTTCTGAGAAGGACCACACAGAAAGCCATAGATGGCGACTGATATGTCTCCTGCAACGAAGGAGCTACTAGGCCGCGTGCGGCAGATTGTGCCGCCTATGCTGGACAGTTTCCACAAGGGTGAGTTCCAGATGATTCTTTGCGGCTCGTCAGAGCTGTAGATGCCTACCCTCGGAGGGAGAAGTGGCATGAGGCTAACGACTTGGCTACGATATAGGTCAGCTTGGGCGCATAGCCGTCATCGGCGGCAGCGAGGACTACACTGGCGCACCATACTTCTCAGCAATGGCGAGCGCGCGGTTGGGGTGTGACCTGGTTCGTTCTTGCCCTTCACCCCCTCGACATCACAATGCGATTACTTCCCTTGGATGAACATAGCGAGCTGACCATAAACCCCTTGGTAAATAGTCACACCTCATATGCACGCCCGGCGCAGCCTCCGTTATCAAGACCTACTCACCCAATATCATGGTGCACCCGCTGATGCGCCAGAGCCCCTCGCCAAGTTCCTCAGATCAGTCCGCCTCGAGCGAATCCGCCGACAGTATAGCCGCGCGCATAATTGAGATGCTACCCCGCCTCCACGTCATCGTTATTGGACCAGGCCTAGGCCGAGACCCCCTGATGCAGGATACGGTTGCGAAGGTGATAACGGCAGCGAGGAAACAGAACACGCCACTCGTTCTTGACGCGGACGCCCTGCAGGTCGTGCAGAAGTCGCCCGAGATAATCAAGGGCTACAAGCTCGCCGTGCTAACGCCCAACGTCGTGGAGTTCGGTAGGCTATGCAAGTCGCTGGGCGTAGAGGAGGAGGTCCAGAAGGCGGTGGATTCGGCCGGCGGGGACGAGAGCCAAAAGGAGACGGCCAAGGTGGAGGCGTTGGCCCGCGCCCTTGGCGGCGTGACTATTGTGCAGAAGGGGTTCAAGGACTTCATCAGCGACGGCGAGACGACGTTGGCGGTGGACCTGGTCGGCGGCAAGAAGAGGAGTGGTGGGCAGGGTGACACGCTGACGGGGAGCATAGCGACGTTCCTCGGCTGGAGGAAGGCTTATCTCGATGGTCTGTGGGACCATGGCGGCAAGTTGCCCGAGGAGGAGCTTGTGCAGTTGGCAGCCTTTGGTGGTGCTTCGATCACGAGGGTGAGTTCGTTCATTTCCAATTTCCTGGGTCAGGTGGTTATTCCACATGTATCCCTGCGAACCGAGGAATGCACCCCAACCCTGAGAGAGGAACAGCAAACTAATATGACTATCACCACATAGGAATCCTCGCGTCTCGCCTTCAACAAGCGGGGTCGCAGCTTACAAGCCAGCGATCTGACGGACGAGGTGCATACGGCCTTCCTGAATATTTTCGGGGAGGAGGACCCGGACGCTGGTGGTCAGAAGCTGTAGGATGCGAGTGGCCAACCGATCGACATACGACTGATCAACGTCGACGATGATGCTACAATGTCGGGCTTAGATTACACCACGGTTACCCGCATGATGAATGGGTACAATGATAAACGCATTCGCATCATCCAAGGGCATTTGAGATCCTTGCTACTGGGATGTGCAAAACGGAGATAGAGGCGGCGTGGATCAGATTAGTGTGGATCCAATGCATACCAAATTATGCATAAAATAGAGATGGGCGGGCACATGACAGGCATATGTACGGTATTGAGGTTATCACAATAATGTGTACCGGAAAACTTCCTCTGCTTGTCGATCAGCGGGCCACGAGACTTGTTATCAGTCATCTTAGTGGACGTGTATACATCGTGCCAAATTGTAGAGTAGTTTCAACCACCTGGAAGATTCCCGAGCAGGTCCAAGCCCTGCGGACTGTTGTGTCCTACATGTGTATCGACCAAGTCTGCACGCACCCGGTTGGCCGTCTCATGTAGTCCATGTAGTGGCTCCTGCGGACAGATTGGTAACTGATCATGTCATGCACGCATCGAGGGCGGATCTCTTCGCATGGCCAGCGGATCTACATACACAAGATGGGGAACTGCTGAGGGTACCTAGGTAAGTATTCGAACCTCTACGACTGCCACTGGGGAATACACCCAGTACTGCTATACCTAGTACTACTATACCGATTATTGCTATACCGATTACTACTATACCGATTACTACTATACCGATTACTATTATACCAATTCCTACTATACCTACTACTCCTACACCGAGTACTACTGTGCCGATTGGTACTGTGCCGGCTACACTCCATGTATCGTTACTAAACCTACTAGAGACTGAGATGCGAGGGGGTTGATACTCGGCGGGAACCTACAGGCGACGAAGTAGGGGGGGAGACAGCTCGACCGTACTGTACTCGTGCGACATCATCCAACTGGTCGGGTAGGGAGGAGTGGGACGTGCCAAGCTGGGAGGAGCGTGTCTGTACACCACATCCTGCTTCCTCTGCGCGTCGCGCGCGTGTATAACCGCAACGACAAGCGTCTGTTTCCCAGACGGACAGAAGCAGCTTCGAGGGTCCACAGCAGGAACAGAGATTGCCACGTCAGGGAGGACTCGGGGAGGGCCTATCGGGACAGAAGGAAAGCAAAGCAGGACGTGGCCAGGAGCGCGGATGCGAGGAGGGAAGAGGAGGAGGATGAGGGAGGTCATACGGTGCAGTACTCGAAGTTGATACATGGATGATGATGACTGATGGGGGCTGGCCGAGACACGTCTCGGCAAGTCGAGAATCATGAACCCTGCGACAGGAAAAGAAAGGAAAGCAAAGCAAAGGAAAGCAAAGCAAGGAAGCAAAAGGAGAGGCAAAACAAAGAAGGTTAAACGAGACCAACAACACAGACTCGACCACCACCAACCACATGCAAGGCCCTCGACCTCGAGCTACTGCTGCCGCACAGATCTTGTTGACAGCCTGGCACTGCCTGGCCTGCTGGCCTGCAGCTGCCCCCGGGAGGATGCCGTGCCACCCTTCATGAACCATCGAGCTGGAAACGGCGTAGAGCACCCTCGCTTGAGGCGGCCGACGATTGGCTGGGAGCTGCAGCAAGCTTGAAGCAGCTTGGGGGCTTGCCGGGTCGGTAGGGAGGCTGCCTGCGTGTCTCAAGTTGTCATGAAAGGCAGCATGCTCTCTCTCTGGCTGGGCAATAGTCAACCGAGTACGGCAGGTATCGATATGTGTTCAGAGGGGCTGTTTTGGGGACTCCTCCCTGATGTTGCGGCTGAGACAATAGTGGACGGGAGATGGCGAGCAATAACGCTCACGGGTGGATCTCTGTGTTCCTCTGTGGTCCCCTGCCTGTAACCTGTATTGCTTCGATCTATTTATCAGACTCCAGGCCGAAGAAGGAAGGAGGAAAAGTCAAGATCCGGGGGATCAGCATGATGCAGTCGATCAGTGCGTCTGTCACCATGTTGGTCCCCTACCTTTTACCCCAGGGTTGGTGTCAGACCTCCCCAGATCTGTCACATATGACGACTATTGCCCACGGTTCATCCTACCACGCTGCCACGCTACAGAAGCTCGTGGCGTGCGATGGTTCAGTCGCAGTCACACGGTGGGAAATCCGAGAAGGGGACTGGAACCTGGTTGAAAGCAGAACTCTCGGGGACACCATATCATGGGGTGGTGAGACGACCCAACATGAGGCAGTCTATTCATATGCATGTCTCATCCACGGCTGATGCGGTGGTCGTTCCGGACCGGGGTCCCGAGCAGCTTCCGCATACATGGCATATTAGTCCCTGAGCCGGGCCGCTTGGTCTCGATGGCCCACCGGACGGGAAGGCGAAAGCCCCCGGCTGCTGCTGCTGTTCAGCTGCCGAATAGCTTGCCAAACATGGCCTTGTCGAATATAAGCTTTTGAACGTGTGGAGTCTGGCTGGATAGAGCTGCAGGTGTGGCGGCTGATAGTTTATGGGGGGTGATGTACATGTGTGAGCAGCTGGTAGCAGTGGAAGATGACCCGAAGGAGGGACTACACGTCGCAATGTCTTAGAAGCCACGATCCAAGGGATGGAAACTGTGTGCTGTCTGCAACGGCCACGCCTTGATAGAATGCTAAAATACTGTGTAGATGGACTGGTCAGTGGACTAGACCGGACTGGCCAGACGTCCAGACGTCCAGACTAATAGACTGACGGACTGACGAACAGACAGTGACAGTGTGGGTGGATGATTTGGCTAGGTTGGTGGATATTGATGTTGCTTTTTGCTCTGACAGCGTTGGCATTCATCTATTTAGACTTTTGTTACTTTTCATGACTTTTCAAGCTTGATTCAAGGGTTCAAAGCGCTCGGCCCGCTTGTATTTATGGTCCCGCCTGTTTTACTGGATGTTACTGGACACCGACCGGAATGGACGGAGTAGACAAACTACCTAGGTACCTAGGTACGTACTACCTGGATGCTCGACTGACTGATCAATATCAGTTTGATCTGTAGGCTATCTCATCTGATCACATACTGTGTAATATCAAATTGATCTTGGTATTTTGCTCCACTTCCTTACTTACTTAGTACTTACTTGAGTACCTACTAGTAGCCAGGTTAACAGCCGTAAGTCCTCAGTCCGTGCGCCCGAGGTGGATCCGGGCCTCCGCCACCACCTCAATTGAGCTCAAATCGAGCTCCATTTGAGAGCTCAATCGAAGTTGCTCCACGTGCTCCTCCCTTCCCAACTCTGGATGACGCTGGTCCCAGTCCGTCTGCAGTTCGTCTCTCCAGGCTGTCAAGGTGCCAAGTTGTCACCCGGGCCTCGACCCTAGAACCTGAACCTACCCACGGTACTCCATCTCGCCTACCGAGTGGTACTCGTCAATTGCTACTCTACTCCCTACCCAGGTAGCTACCTACGCTGCCCAATTCGTATCTTTCTCTTAAGATTGCGAGCCTGCTGTGGAGCCGCACGTGCCACGGACCTATCGGAGAGTTCATGATGGAATTCGGGATACTCGGTTTACTCTTGAATGCCCCTCCCCCTCCCCTTTTGGGTACAGCCGTGGACGAGCTACACACGATGGAGTTTGGATAGGTACCTATGTATACACACACCATCTGCCGAGTGGCTCATGGTCAGCACTGACAGCAAGGTGTTGTTGAGCTGTTCGGAGCAGTAAGGCCAAGCACCTACCGCGCGCAAAAACCTGGCTTCAGGTCGTCTCCACGATGTAAAAAAGCGCTAGACAACAGCTGGGCGGGGCGGTTAGAATGACTGGCCGTTGGGCGAAATCCTGCCCCTGCTGATCATCTGCCAGATCTGCTATTACTTACTCCGTACGCCAGAAAGAAAGAAAACAGGTGGGTGGACCGTGGGACCGTGGACTCGCGGACCTCGTGGACTCGAGCCTCAAACATACTCTGACCAGCAGCCGCCTTTGCCTCAGTGCTGTCTGCTCGCCAGATCGCGTCCTCGGCCCGGCTCAGACGAACGAAGGGGGAAAAAGAAAGCCGATGCCACGAGTTGGACCCTTCTTTTGTGACCGTGTCCCTCCTCATAATCACCCAGAGCACGGGATATAATAATCTTTTTCTTGTGTTGCTGTAACACACTCCATTTTATCTGGTATCCATCTTGCTCGCTTCAATCCGGTCTGGTCAATACTCACAACTACGAGGTGAACCCCACCCCCTTCCTTTCTTCTACAACGACCTCTGCCTGAATGGGTGAGCATTATATAGCCACCTAATGAGCTCAGAACCCTGTCGTTCTGTCGAATATCTCTCAGACTTCTGACGGTTCTGTCTCGTTCATGGACTGACACGGATCATGAGCAGTTCCCTGCCAATTGGAGGACTCGACCGAGCCAGCAGATAATACCAGACGAAGGTCCTCGGGGGGCACGAACAAGACCCCGGCAACTGGCACAGGATACCACGTCCCACGATCCAGTCACCACGAACACCTCACCGGGCAGACCTTGGTACCTCTTCGGTCCTCCCCGTCAGACCTCACAGGTGACTGAGCGGTGTGGGCGTCAAGGAGGAACAGGATCCACTCGGGACTTTATAGCGTTGCTCATTCACAACTATCAAATGACTTCTGCTTCAACTCTAATCCGCTGAGCTCGTGTGCGCTTCTTCGCCTCACTTTTCCCCGCCGCATGTCTCTCCGAGACAGGTTTCTCGACAATCCGTACGCTTGTCGTCTGAGACCTTCGATAGCGCTTATTCTCAGCTACACTCAGCTACAATCCTGAGAGAGGGTGGGAGATCCCCCCCCCCCCTTTT
>LKEB01000052.1:7453-47222 GCA_003795295.1 Cytospora leucostoma | reverse complement strand
TCTAGTCGAATCAAGCGCCTCCCCATTCTTCAGCTGGGCGTTCAAGGTCGATCGAAGCAAGGATACAAGGCCTCAATACAGCCTCGATTCGCCAATTGTTACCGTATGTACGGTGCCTTCTTCGAAGTTGGATATGCATAAGATGCAGGCATAGGAATGCTGAATGCGGCTGACAATACACATGTATAGATTACGTACGGATCCCTCCGGGTCCCCCACAATGGCCAATGGGTTGGACAGGCTCGAGAAGCTGTTCTCCAAGAGGAAACATGCATCCAGCCGTAACACCACGGCATCTAACATACACGGTGGTGTACCGTCGGCTACAGCACAACCCGATCCACCCTCGCCAGAGTTTCTTTTCCCAGAGGCTTCCTTTATAAGACCAAAGGCCCAAACTGCAGGTCGCATGCACGCCCGCGACGAGCGCGAGAACTCACACATCAAGCCTTTCGCTCCAAGAAATTCCTCGTCTTCTCGGGGCGGTAGCTGGCGGCTTTCAGGCAGCGACACACAGGCCATGAGCGATAAGAAACGACAAAGCAGCTTTTCCTCCACTGCCTCATTTCACCCCCCAAGCCGGAGCTCTTCATTCATCTCAAGACGGAACGAAAGGAAGCCTGACGGGTTGACGCCGAGCCCATTACATTTTTCCGGCGAAACAACAAACATAAGCGAGCCACCTCCCAGCCTCCCAGATTCAACACCATCCGGAACGTCACCCGCCTCCGGCGATACGAAGGGAGCCCAGAAACGGCTTCTCGAAGCGCTCCCAATCTACCCGGCGCAAAGGTTCGAGACGCCTCCGCCTTCGGATCAGGATGAGTTCAAGTTCCCTACACCACCTCGTGCGCGTGGGCGATTACACTCGGTAGGCTTGGGCCACCTCACACCAGAATCCTCTCCGGACATGGTTTCAAAACGCGGCTCGATGTTGAGCGAGCCGAAAGAGAGCATTGATATCAAGCGGAAGTCTTACTTATCAGCATTTTCATCTGGACGAGTTACGAGTACAATTTCCGCGGCGCCATTGCTGAACGACAATTGGAGGGATTCTTACGTGCCGCCCACCGACGTCAGCAACAGCCCCGAGGCGAAGTCTACCGTCCAGGAATTGCCCGTCAAGGAATTCATGACTTTGACCGACGAGGATATTGCCGAGGACAAGGACAAGGCGCCCTCAAAGCCGCCCTCACGGCTCCCACCACCTCCGCCAGTCCTGCCACCCACCGCCCGGTCTCCGCCCTTTGTACCCAATGTACGCGCCAGTATGAGGATATCTTCACCCCTTGCGCCCGACGAGGTTGCCGCCTTCCAGGCTGCCCGGATTGCCAAAAAATACGACTTCGACTTCCTATATATCGTGAACTTCTGGCCAACCCAGATGAGCCATCTCCACCGTCCAACTGACGCCTCCAACAAGCGATTCTCACGGTCAACCATGTCATCAACAACAAGCTCCTTCCTGAGACCTTCATCTATCCTCTACTCTCCCACCTCCGACTGCGCCACCACCAAGAACTCGACACCACGAAACTCGCTACAGGTGCCGACCGAGGGCGGCAACTACCATATCACAGACTGCTGTCCCGAATCGTCAAGTATCAGCCGGCGCACAGGGATATCAGGCCGTCTCATCGCGGGTTATGGGCTTAACACGCTCGACGGCCCCTTCCGCCTCAGCGCGAAGGCGCACAAGAAGATCCTCCGCGAAGGTGCAGATGGGTGGGTAGAGTACCGGAAGAGCGACGCGAAGAACAACGAGTTCGCGAGGGGCTACGCGCGGTCCTTCTACACGGGCTGCTCGCAGGTCGCGGCCCCCTCGCCCCTCGGGTCCCCCCCAAGGGAGGCCAACAGCAACATAAAACGTAATAGCAGCATCCTGGCTGATGGCGGCAGCGCCAGCCCCTTGCCGCAGTACCTGACCGCCGCGGCCGCGGACAAGAGCAGGTCCGCAGAGCCCGCGGTCAACAGGGGCATCGTGTTCGCGGCGTACCGGCGGCCGAGAGAGCACGGCGGCACGGTGCACAGCAGCAAGGCGGAGCTGGACGCCATGGAGAAGGACGCCGAGACGCTGGTCGAGCTGATACTCGACTTCCACCAGGGCCGGAGGCGGCGGGAGATGTTCCAGGACGCGATCGGGCCGTCTGACTGAAGGCTCTGATCGGTGGGCTGGGGCGACGACAGTGCACCGCACCACCGGGTCCCACCCGGCACGGGCGAAATCACAGGGATCAGTGGGCTGTGTCCTCGGCGGTGGGCTCTCGATAATCCTTCTGGGAGAAAGATGAGGCGTTACCTTCCACACAGCACCACCACGACTTGCTGCGCAAGGAAGACGAATACTTCAGAGAGCATGGGATATGTCTTGCACGCTTCACATGCGGCTTGACGAATTACAGTGTGCCTACCTTTTACTTTATTTTGTTTTTATTCTTGAGACCACTATTTAGCTCTTACTCGGGTAGTTTATGAGGAACGAGGCATGAATTGGGAAAAAGCCCCGGGTGGCGCTGAAATGATTCTACACGATGGCACAGACTATTTTCCTGTACTTCCTAATAATATGTTCGAGGGTGACTCGTTTTGTGATCAATTTTCTGAATAGACAGGGTCGAAGGCATTGCCACCGCTGTTGGGACTGTCCCGGCAGTACGGATGGTGTCATCTCGCCTAGTTACTGCTGCTTCTGGAGGTGGTGTGGTGATGAGTCTCGACTCTTGTTCGGGGTGGGGAGGAGGGAGCTGGCGGAGCTCATCCTACTGTAGATCTGGATTGCTGGCGGGCTGATGGAGCGCTATTACACTACCGCGCGCCTACCCAGGTTGCAGGCAATTGTGATCATGTAACTAATAAGGATCCAGACTTGCTTGGCTCCTAACACGAAAGGGGATGGAATGAATGACTGCATATGTCAAGGGCTGCTCTACTTGGGCCCCGTCAGTCGATGCCCTGGAGCTTGCTTGTGGTAAAACCAGTCCGCTCGGATTGAGACCCTAATACTATCGCTTGCAATAAGAACTACGAATGATACTGATCACTGTTCCTCCTGAGCCTTCGCACAAGTCCTGCAGCTTTTGCTTGCTCGGTAACCGTCCATTTTCTATGATCAACCCGAAGTGCCTCTCCTATTTCGACTAGACTACTGGGGTATTTAGCCAGAGAAGTAGTCACAACTATTGCCACCATAAGTCGCTTCAAGGCTGCTTTCACAGAAGTTCCATTGGGGATTATATGTGCCCAGCAAGAAGAATGCAGCCGGTGATCGGTAGAACCGTAAACCCATCAACAGGCTCATGTCATAGCGCACATATGACTACCACTCGTACCGCACAAGGAGTCCCCCGCAACCCCAAACTTGGACCGAACGAGGATGATTAATGACTGTTCGGAGGACAACGTACTCCTGTAGGTACCAAGCATGCAGGTCGAGCAGCCACCGATGGAGGATGCCATGATATGGCACGGGACGCAGAGCCGCTGGACTCTCGGCTGACATACAAGCACTCGGCCTTTGGACGGTCATATTTACCTCATTTGGAGCCGATGTAAGACCGAAACCGTTCTTCGCAGCCCTCCAGGGCCGTTCTCGTGGCGAGTCTGACCTTCTCCAAGTTCTCTGCGGTCGACACCCAGTGCTCGGGATCCGGAGCTATGGTGTGGTAGCACAGACTGAGGTGCCGGTGACCAATAGACTTACACCATTTGACTACCGCCCCACTATTCCCCTGGTCATCACCATTGTCGTGAGGGCATCGGAGCTGTCTACGGGGTGTATCTCCTTGCCTCAACCCAAGAGGCTTTGGGAAAAGCTGGATATAGCCTCATATAGTCCGGAGTATATGGGTATATGGGTACATAGGTACATATTGTGGTGCATGGCAAGGCCTACCGGTTTTAGTTTACGATGAACCTGGGGGATTCTTATGATGGGAATTGCATTGGGGAGTTTCTTCTTCTCATCAACACAACAAACCCGTTGAACGGGTCGATCATTTTACCTTATTAGATTAGGGAAGTACCTAGGTACCCAGGTAGTTTATGGCACTTGGAAATCGGCCAGCGCGCTGCGAGTAGCAATACTGTAGGGCACTGTTTACTCACGCATCACTGGCTGCTGTGTCGACCACCCTTAAGTGCAGTTCATCTGACTTCACCTGCAACCGCGTTTCTTTACCCTCCCAACGTGTCAGAACCCGTCCGATCCTCTGGGTTACGTGCTTGCAACCAAGATACCATCTGTCATCTCAACAATGGCCACTTCGAAGTCGGCCCTGTCCGCCTCGTCGGGGACCGCCGCACTCGAGACCACCATCGAGCAGCGCATCAAGGTCCGCAATGTTTTCGCGGTCGAGTACGGCGGCGCCTACAACGAAGCCATCCAAGTCAAGACCCTGGAGCTCTTGAACGCGCTCTTGACAAAGAGACTCGATGACGTCGACCCCGAGGACGACGGCTCCGTCCACTCTGAAGTCCTCAAGAACACCATCGACCTCCTCCAGCGCTTCCACCTGTGCGCCCCCACCTTCCCCGAGCTCGGCAACGCCGTGCCCGACAACATGAAGATGAATGTTCATGCGCTCTTCTGGAAGGCAACCTTCTGCAAGCTGTTCTGCGACGACATCGAGAACATGGACGCGGGGAAGGTCTGGTGCGACGTCAGACGCTTCGTGCTCGCGCTGAAGAGGATCTGGGACAATGACCCTGAGGGCGGACGTGAGGTCCCTGCTCGTGCGAGACTCATCGCGGCTGCCATGTACCAGCCTCGGCCGGCCAAGAAGCGCAGCAGGAAGAATACCCTGCTTTGGCAGCTCAGTATGTGTATCCGCGAGTGACACTTGTCCCCCCTCGTTCCTTTCCTGGTCCCAAGACATGTTCAGTCCGGACGTGAGAAGGCTGTGCTTCTATTCCATGCCTCTTTCACTTCCATCTTTAGCTCTCTCGGGCAACTACTGACTCTCTCCGCCTTATAGTGGGCATGGCGTCTGTAGGTCTCGAGGAGGGCACCCGCCACCAAAACATGGAGACCTGGGCTGCTGAAACTACTGCCAGGGTCAGCACCTGGAAGAAGCTTTCCAAGGACGACAAGGACGCTATCCTGCGCGCGCCGATCAACGAGGAGACCAGAGTCTATCCGAAGGACGTTCTGCCAGACTACAGTAGGGGTGAGCACTTCAAGTGCGGGTTGGGCGTTACCTAGGCCACAGCTGATCAATGTACCCTTCAGATGCCATGAAGCTCTTCAACGAGCTGGATCGAAAGCTCGGCTTGTTCTACTAGAAGCACAACCTGCCAGCCCCCAAGCAGGTCAAGGCCCTCCGCGCACGCGAGGAGGCCAAGGCCCTACCCATGCACCAGAAGGCTGCTGAGGAGTCTGCTGACGATGAGAGTAATGTCACGATGGCCAGCACCCCAGAGCGCAGTCCACTAAAGATCGTCAGAAAGATGGAGACGGGCTCGGGGGTTGCCATTAGCATGGACGGAGCTGTGGAGGATCGGTCCTCCGATGACACCATGAGCGCCGATGGGGAGCTGAGCTGGTCGATGCGCCCGCCTTACGCCCACGACCCAACGCGCACGGGGCCGATCAACAACTTCCTCGCTGTGGTTGCAAGGATCCTCGGTGAGACAAACGTTCGTCTCGACTGGGACACGCAGTGGAAGCGGTCGCGCGAGATTTAGGGGAGGGATGATACGGTTATCATTGG
Source organism: Cytospora leucostoma (assembly GCA_003795295.1). Taxonomy (NCBI): domain Eukaryota; kingdom Fungi; phylum Ascomycota; class Sordariomycetes; order Diaporthales; family Cytosporaceae; genus Cytospora; species Cytospora leucostoma. The sequence goes on along the minus strand of LKEB01000052.1, from coordinate 41,514 downwards.
GTACTCAACTTGTAGCCCTGGATATGGCGGGGAAGTGATTGTGTTTTGCAGATCGAAGGGGAAGAGTCGATATATCCTGTAAGATTTCCAAAGCTGGGTCATTTTACGGGAACACGAGCATCTGTTCTTTCAGGAGGTCGGTGTTCTGGTAACGGGAGCAAGATGACACTTATGGATTGTATGATTGACTGATCTCGCAGTTTGGCTCTCTAAAGGCGTGCTGATCGAGTGTACTCTAAATACCAAGTACCTAGGTACTCCGTTTTCGCAGTGTATTTATGGTGCTGCAGGCTGGGACATCGGGCCTAGGTACCCACTAACAGTCATCAACTTGTAGCAGGGGCGGCCTACCTCACCACCCACCAGCTACCCACTAGGAAGGACTGACCCGGCAGGTAGCCTCAAAGATGGGGCTGTGCGATAGCGGATAGCACAGAGCGCACCTCGAAACAGAAGTTACATAATACAAACGACGACAACATCATCATCGTCCTCAATAACACAACAGACAAAGGTCCTTTACACACCAACACTTCCGAATCGGGTCATCAATAGCTGGCACTGGGTGTCACGATTCGAACCACCTCCCTTGTATAGTTAATCGAGTCCTATCTAATACTCGGGTGATCATTCCTTGCCTTCCATCAGCACAAAGCCGAAACCGCCTTCCGAAGCCTGTCGTCGACAAGGTGGTCAAGCAACTATCCCTTAGCAGTCTATTGGCGGCACGATGCACCTTGAATCCTCTGCTTTTGCTCTGACTTAGCTCGAATGATTTGAGTAATCCTATCCTCTGGACCGTTGTATCAGGTCCACCAATTGCCCGACACTTGTGCAACCCATCCCACATCTCAAGCACCACGATCATGGCCTCTTCCGATAAAACGCCTCTCATCGACAGCCTCGACGCCTCCGATGTCCCAAGGGTGTCACACGAGTCCAGCTCGTCTGTCTCGACCACCAGTATAGTCTTTGACCGTATTAGTGAGCGTACAGCAGGCCAAAACCACTCCTCTTCCAACCTACGAGCTCCCCAAGCCTCCCGACAAGACAATGTCCCATATAGCGATCGAGACACTTTCTCTGCTGCAGAAGATGACCCGCTCAAGGAAGAGACTTCAAGCGACCTCGAGACCGGTCCATTCCTCACGCATGTCGCTGCTGCCGCCCGTCCCAAGCACATGGATCGCAGCCTCAAGCGACTAGTCCTCATATTGTCTGGTGTCCTTGTCGCTTCCTGGGTCATTGCACTTGTCGTCTACATATCTTCGAAATCCTACAAGCATAGTTCTGACATCGATCATGACCCGCAAGCTACCGTCGTGCGGGGGAGCGGTAAGAGGCTTACTCTCGATGGGCTGATGTCTGGTGAGTGGAGGACAGAAACACACACGATGAGCTGGGTGGCAGGTGCGAACGGAGAGGATGGCCTCCTCGTCTCCCAGGGGGACTCCGAGGAGGGGTACCTGGTGATAGAGGACGTTAGAAGCAAGAACCCCGGAGCAGCGCGAGGTGTAGAAACTACCAAGAGCAAAACGCTGTTGAAGGACAACTGGTTCGAGTACGAAGGGAAACGACACACGGCAGAAACGACGTGGGCGAGCCCCGACTTGAACAAGGTGCTTGTAGCCACGGACAACGAGGCTGTCTTCCGACATAGTTTCACGGCAAGATACTGGATCGTCGACGTCGCTCAGCAGACAGCGGAGCCATTGGTTCCCGGAGAGCCCGATGCAGTTGTGCAACTTGCAAAATGGAGCCCAACTAGCAATGGCGTCGCCTTTGTAAGGAACAACAACTTGTACCTGCGCTTGGTTGGCTCCAACGAGGTGCGGCAGGTCACTAAAGATGGCGGTCAGAACTACTTCTACGGACGTCCCGACTGGGTTTATGAGGAGGAAGTCCTAGGAGGTAACAGCGCTGTTTGGTGGTCTGGGGACGGCAAATACATTGCCTTCTACAGGACAAATGATACCGATGTCCCTCGGTATCCAGTCCAGTATTTTATAGCGAAGCCCAAGGGTGGAGATGCCGAGGGGCTGGAGAACTATCCACAGGAGCTGTACATGAAATATCCGAAAGCCGGCGCCCCCAATCCTGTTGTGGACGTCCTCTTCCATGATGTGGAGCGTGGAGACAATTTTGAGGTGGACATCGAGGGGGGCTTCGCAGACGATGATCGCCTGATCACTAGTATAATCTGGGCCGGCCAGAGCGTACTCATCAAAGAGACAAACCGGATCTCAGATGTTATGCGCGTGGTCCTCGTTGACGTGGCGTCCCGGACTGGCAAGACTGTTCGTACCGTTGATGTCGGCAAGCTCGATGGCGGATGGTTCGAGATTTCGCAAAAGACTCAGTACATTCCAGCTGACCCCGAGAAAGGGCGGCCTGATGCCGGCTACATCGACACTGTTATCTATGATGATGGCGACCATCTAGCTTACTTCACCCCACTGGATAGCTCCGAGCCAGTGATGCTCACCAAGGGGAAATGGGAGGTCGATAACGCCCCTTCAGCGGTGGACCTGGAGAACAACCTCGTGTATTTCATCGCTACCAAGGAGTCATCGATCCAGCGGCACGTATACAGTGTGAAGCTAGACGGTACCGATCTCAAGGCCTTTACGAACATCAGTCAGGAAGGCTACTACTCGGCGTCATTCTCAACGGGCGCAGGATACGTCTTGCTGTCTTACCAAGGTCCCAACATTCCTTGGCAGAAGCTCTTGAGCACGCCCAGCAACCCCGACAAATACGAGTATGTTGTGGAGACCAACAAGGACCTCGCAGATCGTGCTAAGAAGTACGAGCTACCCACCAAACACTACGGCACCATCAATGTGGATGGGGTTGATCTAAACTATGTCGAGCGACGGCCCGCACACTTCAACCCAAACAAGAAGTACCCGGTGTTATTTTACCAGTACAGCGGTCCCGGCTCACAGGAAGTTAAGAAAACCTTCAAGGTCGACTTCCAGTCTGTCTTGACTCATCATGGCTACATCGTCGTTACGGTTGATGGGCGCGGCACCGGCTTCATTGGGCGCAAGAACCGCGTTCTCGTCCGTGGCGAGCTAGGCCACTGGGAATCCCACGACCAGATAGCTGCCGGGAAGCACTGGGCGTCTCTGCCATACGTCGACGCCTCTCGCCTGGCCATCTGGGGCTGGTCGTACGGTGGATACAACACGCTCAAGACCTTAGAGCAAGATGCTGGAGAGACTTTCAGCTACGGCATGGCGGTCGCCCCCGTGACGGATTGGCGGTACTACGATTCCATCTACACCGAGCGATACATGAAGACGCCGCAAGAGAACGAAGCTGGCTACGATGGTACTGCCATCAGCAACGTCTCGGCCTTGGCGCAGAACGTTCGCTTCCTGATCATGCATGGCACCGCGGACGACAACGTGCACATGCAGAACACCCTGACGCTATTGGACAAGTTTGATCAGGCTGCTGTGGAGAATTATGATGTTCATGTCTTCCCAGATTCCGATCACAGCATCTACTTCCACAATGCCCAGAAGATTGTGTATGAGAGTAAGTTAGGCTCCGCCCCCCCCAGAATGATACATTTTGTTTGCCTCAAGCTTGCATGGTCGGACCGCAATACTGATACCATGACAGAGCTGGAGAATTGGTTGATCAACGCCTTCAACGGGGAGTGGCTCAAGGTAGCCGACCCGAAGTCCATCGATGCCACCAAGAAGAAGAGATCCATTGCGGCGTGACCTGTGTTCCGTCGACATGAGACTGTGGTTCTCTACGTGATATGGAACGAGGCGTTTGGGTCTGACATTGACTCGTGCATGGCATTGGGATGGCGTTGGGAAGCTGTACTCCTACTTGAGACTTTCGACTTGACGTGCTGTTACACAAGCCTCGGAAGCCAAATCATGTTGCTTGAAGATACACCTAGAAAGCATTAAATACAGCAGTTGTTACAACCTCGATTTTGATGACCTCTGGCGAAGAACAACCTCGAAGATGAACGATGGCACACTAACAACTTTTCCTGATCCTTCTGGCACCTGAAGTTCTAGACCATCATGCATTTTCTTTTTCTTTTTATTTGTTTTCCTTTCCTTTCTATTTCTTCTTCCTTTTGTTTTCTCTTCTTTCTTTTTATTCTTTCTATACAAATGATGGGAGATTCCTAGCATAGCCTTGAGGGCGATCATCCCGAGGGAAATCCTCTCGAGAGCGATTATCTCGAGGGCGATCATCTCGATAGCGGATACTTCGAGGGCGAATACTACCAACCGCGAGGACATCCCCTTTCAAGGATGGATTCTCGTCCGCAGGCCACACTGTCAAGTATTTCGCCAGAGCAGCACACGGATCACATGATGAAGGTCTCGGACCGGTGGCCATCTCAGCAGCCACGCGAATGATCCGCCAGGCGAACGAGTCCCCAGACCAATGATCTATCAATGAGACTGCTTGTGAGTTCTCGTTCCCGCTCTTGGGGAACCCGCCTAGACATGGTATTAGGAAGCATGGCAAGTCAACACATGGTAGGGATTGAATATTGGTGCGTATGAACTGCCTGAGAGAACAGATATGATGCCGTCACATTTGGGTGTTGTCCCATCACCGGTACCTCAAGGCTAGGTGAGTTGGGCTCCTTGGCTACTGAAAGCATGGACTCACACCCGGGTAGCAGTGGAAGTGGTGGTATTGGTAGTGAGGAGCAACACCAGTTGACAGCTTCTTGTACCCCAGCGGTACCTTGATGAAAGGACACACTGAATTTCCTGGGACGAGCATGAGAGGGCCGAGTCACAGCCTGTGGTCACCTGGTAACATGGATTCTCTCGGAATAACGCAGCCATCAGGCTTGGACGAGACGGCTTACCAAACACCTCTAATCCGGGATCGTCCCCTTTCCGATTTCTCGGAAGAGTAGCTAAGCTTGAACACAACGAGTCACAGGTCGCCCCATGCCCATTCCAGATACTGCCTCTGGGTCCTGCCCCCAGCTTTCGTCTCTGGATGCCGTCGTTCAGTGCCGTCTCTAGGCACCTTCTCCAGATGCCGTCTCTGGGTGCCATTTCTAGGCCCTGCCTCTAGACACTGTTTCTACATTCTGCCTCAGCATCTTTCATTTGGTTCCTGCCTCCAGCTTCCGTCTCTGCATGCCGTCGTTTAGTGCCGTCTCTAGGTACCGTCTCAGGGTGCCATTTCTGGCCCTGCCTTTAGACACTGCCTCTACATTCTGCCTCAGCATCCTGGCTTTAGCTCCTGCCTCCAGCTCTCGTCTCTGTACACTGTCGTTAAGTGTCGTCTCTAGGTACCTTCTCCGGGTGCCGTCTCTAGGTGCCGTCTCTGGGTGCCATTCTGGGACCTGTCTCTAGACGTTGCACTAGATTTGGTTTCTACTTGGTAGCTTTCGTCTCCGGGTACCGTCTCGCTCTGAAGCTCCATTTCTTTCCAACAACCATATCACTTTGAGCTGACCACGAGCACTCTCTGTACAGGATTTGACTGTACCTGTTTGCAACAAGCCCAGAGTGACCTGCTCTCCGTCCTAAGCTCTCACCTCTTTTCACACCCCACCACAACAAGCAGCCAAGGTCTGCCTTTGGCTTGTCACACTTCCCGGGATCACAGACACACAGATTTGATTGCCCATCAACAACCTAGGACGAGATTCCGAAGCTAGAGGCGAAGTTGTCTAGTACATCAACCCGGCCCACCTACGAGCCCGGCTTCTCTCTCCTCTACAACTACAGCAAGCACTTTCACCGCCTACCAAGAACGATCTTCGGGTATACGATTTATTCGGGTGTAAGCTTTCTTCGGGTATACGCTTTCTTCGCCAACGCAGCGAGTCACACAGGTTAGTTCCCTAGCATCTCCTTCCTATCTATAGCTATATCCAGCACCTTCATCACCTGCCCCGGAATTCGCAGGTACAGGCAGGTTCTAGCGAGATTCGCGTTGAGCTCCTGCCTCCGGGATCTCTTACCTTGCCCGGGTTCTAGATCCGCGTCCTGCCCTCTTAGGATTCACTCGATCTTCGCCTCCTGCCACGATTCGCGTCCTTCTATGCCCGGAATCTATAGAGCTTCGCCTCCTGCTAATATTCGCCTGATTGCTTTAGCCAAGATGGACTCTCAGGCTTTCCTACAGATTATTACAAGCTTGTTCACCGCGATTATCGTTGAGTATGTGAGCAAATGGTATGCTCCCTTTCCAGATCTTCTATATCTAATAAGGCTTGAACTAATGAACTTCGCTAGCACTCGCTACATTGCTGCTTGGGAAACGCGGGACCTGCAAGATTTCCTGGATAGAAAGTTCCGGGAGCTGGACGCCTCTATCTCTATCATTGAACGCATCCAAAAGACTTTGGAGTGGGTGTTCGGGTCCCTTGCTCAGCTGTTGGAGATGTGAGTCCTTGATCATATATGCATACATTTGATTTACAACAGATACATGAACTAATATAGACGAACAGAGACAACCATGCTGCGAGACAAGTCCTGCCTGGTTGGAAAGCCCACTTCGAACGCATCCTCAACCACGAAATTCGCCAGCTGCTTCCCAATCATGCGCCCCAGTTCGACATCATGCGCTTCATGGGCCCAGCTATGGATTCCAGCACCTTCATCCGTACCATGAACAACCACATCAACGCCTACAGCCAGCTACATGAACCCGAGAATGTCGCGCTTCCCGGTCGTCAGCCAAAGCTTGTCCTGAAGCCCAACAGACCAGCCAATGCACAGCCGACCCCGCCCGGATGCAAGAAGGATGACCCGAACTTCTACCATCGGTGTATGTTCTGCACGGCAAAGGATACTTGCGTCCGAGATGACGATGCCCAGGACCATATGCGAAAAGTCCACAACTACTATGACGGGCGCCAAGGTCCCCAGGTCCAAGAACGCGATTTTGGCAGGCTGACGCGCAAGCACATCAGTGTCCTCAGGGCTATCGTCGTGAAGGAGCGTGCTGTTTACAACTCCCTGGTCAGCCGTTACCTCGACACGGGCATCGAGGTTGGCAACCTACCTGGTCCTCGGGATGCACAGGGAGGGGACCTGGGAAGCCTGACGCGTAACCAGCTCGCTGAGCTGCTCCAGCATGAGCGTGCTTCCTCGGATGCTATGGGATTGGACGACAAGATTGGCAGGATCTACGAGGCGGCCTGGGAGCTCCACTGGGCTTGTTCAACCTTTGACTGGCATGGTGCTCCACCCGCCTGAAGCTGGCACAGTGAGACTGATCTGGGAGCATGGTGGTGGACAAAGGAAATTCGGGAGCCACTTGGGCGAACATCACATGGTCTGGTAATGGTGGCACATAATAATCAAGTTCCTCAATGTCCATAGCATGCAGGTGGTCGAAGTAAAATGGATTAGTCCTGCTACAGGATCAATGAATCAAACTGGACTTGCATGATGGAAATCGCCCTTAGCCTTTCTCAATCTGTGTGCACTAATAACATACTGGTGGCGAACAGAGTGATGGCGAAATAATAATAATATGAGGTTCCTTGCTCGTTCCAGGGGCATCATAGGGGTGTCTGGTCTCTCATAGTAGTAGTGAACTTCGCGAGGGCGAACAAAATAGACCTCTTCCTTATGATCTCAAGAGCATTATAGGGATATCCAGCTATAGCGAAATATACTCAAGGCGAAATATAGTGCGGGCGAAATATACTGAGGGCGAAACATGCTGATAGCGAAGTATGCTAAGCACGAAATATGCTAAGGGCGAAACATGCTGATAGCGAAGTATGCTGTAGGCGAAGTATGCTAATAGCGAAATATGCTGAGCACGAAACATGCTGAGCACGAAATATGCCGAGCACGAAATATGCCGAGGGCGAAACATGCCGAGGGCGAAGCACGCTGTGGGCGAAGCATGCTGATAGTGGATTATAACGAAGCAGCGAAGTTCTTGATGTTTATCAATCCTAAGAGCGATATGAGAATGTCCAGCCTCTGATGGCGAGTATAGTGATGGCGTATAAAGATGCATCGAACTTCTTTAGATGATCATCTTTAGGAACATTATAGGGTTGTCCACCTCTGAAGGGCGAAGAAGCTGATAAAGCATATAAAGCAACGATGCTCACCTTTTGATGAATTTCAGGAGCATTATAGGATTGCCCGGCCTCTGGTGGCGAATAGGCTGTTGCAAAGCACAGTGCAACAAATATCTCGTGCTTCTTTTCAAGAGACATCATAAGCAATGTCTAACCTCTACGCGTATGAAAGTGTTAGAGATGAAGCTGATGGTGTGATCATGGTGGGATGAAGTTCAAGATCAACATGGGGATGTCTAGCTTGTGTAATACACACATCAAACGATAAGATTAATCAGACGCTATATATCAGACGGATTGGATCTCAAATCCTCAACTTCATACCCAGGAACAGCCCAACAAACGCAATCAAACGGTACGCCACCCCAATCGCCACCAACACCCCCATGTTCTGCCACGTCCAGTCCAGCTTGAACCCCAGCGCCTTCGCGGCAACATCCGTCTGGTAGAGGTAATCAAACGGCCTGACCAGCTCCCCGAAGTATATCTCCGCCAGCCACACGCCGGGGGACATCCTCCACAGCCAGGTGAAGTGCCACTGCGCGACCTTGGCCAGGCTCGGCGCCGCGCCGCACAGGATCCCCAGGATCAGCGAGGCCATGGTCGCCAGCAGCGGCGCGTCCTCCCTCCTCGCCACCATGGAGACCATGGCCGCCATGCCGTAGATGCACCAGAAGTAGGCCAGGTTGGCGAGGAACGCGACGCCCCAGGGGATGACGGGCTTGGAGATGACGAGCACGATGGTGGAGAAGTGCATGCAGGCGACCAGCATCCGCGGGAGGACGCAGGCCACCTTGGCCGCGAAGTACGCCAGCCGCGAGTGCCCGGCCTCGGCCTCGCGCCGGTGCAGGAGCATCTCCTCGCTGAACATGCGCACCCCGGGCGCGGACGAGATGACGCCGATGGCCACGCCCGTCAGCAGGGACAGCTGCGGCGCGGAGCTCAGGTCGACCGCCGCCGAGAGCACGGCGAAGTCGCCCCTGTAGAGCCCGCGGAACAGCACGCCGTCCTTGCTGTGCTGGGCCAGCCCGAGGAGCACGGCGCACACGGAGGCGAGGACGACCTCGAACCAGAAGGACGGCTTCTCGCGCCACTGCTGGACCATGGCGCGGCGGAGGCAGAGCCACGTCTGCTTGAGGCGCGGCGCGCCCCGCTTCTTGAGCGCCTCGAGCATCGCCGGGTCGTTGAGGTTGTGCTGGCCGACGGGGCTGCTGCCCCTGCTGCTGCTGAGGTTCATGATCGACGAGGCCGTGAGGGACAGTCGGCTGCGGCTGGAGGAGGCGGTGCTCGTGATTGAAGCGTGCTTCTCCTTTATCGTGGCGTGCTGGCGCGAGCCGGCCCAGTTGGAGATGAGCCAGGCCTTGGAGATGTCACCCTCTGCCTTGTATGCCCTGCCGTTGCCGGTGATGATGTCGGTGATGACGTCTCCAGAATTGCCATGCTCTGGGAAGGTGAAGCCTACGTTCTCGAAGAAGTTTTGGACGTAGTCCTCCGGGCCCTCGTAGATGATCTGTCCGTTGGCGAGCAGGATGAGCTGGTCCAGCATCTCAAAGATCTCCAGGCGTGGCTGGTGGATAATGACGATGACGGAGATGCCGAGTCGCGCGATGGCCTTGAGGGTCTTCATTATGGACGACGCAGCCGTGGCGTCGAGTCCAGAGGTGGGCTCGTCGAGGAAGATAGCCATCGGCGCAGCGGCCAGCTCCATCCCGATACTCACGCGCTTCCGTTGTCCACCGCTGATGACGGGCTTGCCGACGCTGCCGACAAGCGAGTCCCGCACGTGTGATAGTTCGAGGCAGTCGATGACGCTGTTGACATGTGCCTGGATGTCCGAGTCCTTCCAGGTCCGCGGGAGACGGATCCGAGCGCTGTGCAGGATGTTCTCATAGACTGTGAGCTCTGCTAGGACGATGTCGTCTTGCGGCACGTAACCAATGAGCTTCTTATACCGCTTGATCCTGTCCGGCGCATCATTAACCATGACGACGCCGCCAGTGTTGGTAGTCTTGCCCATCAGAACGTTGACAAAAGTTGACTTCCCGGCTCCGGAACCGCCCATGACAGCTGTAAGAGACCCGCGGTCAATCGAGCCCGTGACGTTCTGAAGGATGGGCCGAGACATGCCCTTAGGTTGGAACTTCAGATCAGAATACCGGAACGATAGACCAAGGTGGGACGCATCCGTTGCCTTCTTCATGGACTGGACAAAGGTTTTGAGCTCATGGGATAGATCGTCATCCAGATCTTGGATTCCTTGACCTCGCTCCATCTCCAGGGCAGCCCGAAAGCCCGTGTTTGCCCGGTTCAGCCCCGGATCTGCAGACAGTAGAGAGGCCTCCTGGTCCCAGGGCTCGCTCTCGTCGGGGAGAGCGCTGTTGTATTCTGCTATTCGTTGAGTGACTTTGCGGCGTAGACCAGGGCTTGGTACGTCCTTCACGGCGTCGACGTGGCTGGCTGCGTTCTTCTTGAGGCGCTTCCGGAGACGCAACAGCACCATCCCGAGGATCAAACAGACGTCGATGATAATCAAGAATACAAGCGGCAGATAGAAACGCTGGGATACCGAGCCTGCCGGGCAGGAACTGACAGCGGAACATGATGTTGGCTGCGCTGAGCCAGGTTGGCAGTAGCTGCCAGCAGGACACTTGATCTTGCTCCCCCCATCGGGGCAGTAGAAACCGCCCTGGCAGACGACCGGCTCGAAGGGACCCATACCAATGTTGGAGCCCTGGAATCCGCAGATCTGTCCTGAAACCCTGGCTTCCTGACAGGCGTCGATAGGAGGGCAGTACTGTGGCAAGGAATTAACAGTATTATTCTTGCCTAGATTGAGTAGGATGTCATGTCAGTAAGGCCTCCTCGGAGCAAGTAGAAGAGAGAGCTTAGTGCATACATAAGAAGCCCTCATTACACCCTTTCTGCTGCCATGTTTCCAATTCCATAATCTGCACAGGCATAGCCAGTGGCCTATAACACGGCATCGCATCGACCATCGTATCATTGTTCCGTTTCTCCTCTACTGCACGGTAGAAGGCTGTCGAGAACGTCGTCTGGTTAGATGCCGTACAAGCCGCATCGTATGGGCTCAGCGCCGACTCGTTCACAGCGACCAACGCGTTCTGGCCGGTATTGTACATCAACGGAGCCGTGGTGTCTGGCCCGTTGGATGCGTCCCATATTGAGCCGTTAGACACAGTTGCGCTGTGAAGTGGCCTGAACCATTTACCGCCTGTGAATGTATTGATCCCCTGCGTCTGGTTCCCGATACATTCCCAAGCTGCGTCCTCGCTGTTAGATACCGGTGTTTTCCTGTAGGCGCAGAGGCAAGCCTGTGTGTCGAGGAATGCCGCGCCAGACGGTATCTGCTCGGGATAGAAAGGATCTTGTGGGACGTCCTCTGCTGAGTACATGGAGCCCACGGATCCGGATGCCAATGAGGTAGCCATCTCGAACCTCTGACAATGTAAGTTGGCTTTTATGCCGGAAAGGTGACAATAGAGCAGCAGAAGCACGCCGAAGACGCGAGGAGAGTGTCACCGCCATCCTTATAAAGGCCCTCTCATTGCAGGCAGCCACGAATTTCATCCCAGCTTGAGCGATCAATGACCAACATCATCCACCAGCATCATCCTTCGCCAGATCCCCCCACACGCTTCCCAGGTACAGCCACTGAGGGTCTTTTGCTCCCGGCCAAAGTAGGATGCATAGGGCGGCACGGATCTGGAAGTGTACCTTGTCCCAAGCTCTTGCGGGCATTCCAAGCCGCATGGGATCTGCGACCGTTGTTAGGGATTCCTCGTCTAAGTGCCAAGTCATCCGTAGGATGTCGTGGAGGCATGCAGGAATGCAAGCATGTGTTGTTATTTGTTGGGTCAAGCAAGGTCTGCGGGTCTCTAGCAATTGCGGTGGAGTATTTTCAGTATAGTTTTTGACGTCGCGCCTCGACCGCTCTGCATATTCATTCAGATATTGCGGGGCACGAATCCTACTGTGAGGCTGAGAAGTTGATCTACATCAAGGCTGAGTCCCGGACCTTTTGACCGTGAATTCTCTGTCCTGTCTTCCGAATGATTCGACTGGTGACGACTCACCTACTGTTCGCTTGCTAGGGATGTAGGTGCTTCACTGTTGGAAGACGGCTGGCTGTCGAATATAACAACTCACGAGATCCATCAAATACCGTCGCGGAAACCAACCTCACGAGTAAACGCAAGGTCGACTTCGCAGCTGGAATGGCTGCTGAGCACCCCAGCACCCAAGCACACCAGCACCACCATCCAGGGCCACTGCGGGCAGTCTTTCATACGCTCTGGCCAGCATGGGCGTCTCAACCTGGTCGTCTCATGAAGATATGTTCCTGATCTGTATCGGCCGGGTCGAAAGTCTACCAGACGCACCCCGAGGCGGGAAACATGCAATTGCAGTCAGATAACGCAGTCGCCAACGATCCTGAGCTGCCTGCAACACCAGAGCAACCACACGATTTTCAAACAATTTAAAATTCATAATGTACATCATACAGATTATTTGCACGACCAAACCCCCCATTTCAAACTTTTGCCATGATACTCCCACGTCACTCGCAGATAATTGCCGCTCAACCCTTCTAATCAACCGTACCAGCCGACGCAAGAAAAAAATATGACTCATTTCATTAGCAATATCTCCCAATCGATCTAGCAGGCCATAGAATTCGAGTCCGAGCATATAGACAGGACCACACTCCAGTCGCTGTCTCAGTGAATAATTCTTTCAACCGCGCCAGGGCGAGTCTAGGATCCCCTGTGCCTTGGGCACGAAGACGGCCGCCTCCGCATGGAGAGTCTTCTCCGTGTTGGTCATCTTGTGTGTATTAGGGGTAGCCGACGACGTTGGTTTGAAGATCGGCGCATATGCATTGAGGCTCCTGGTAGGAGTAGTGGTCTTCGAGACCACCTGAGTGACGGAGGGTGCAAAAGTGGGGACCATCACATTATTGGCCAGGACGAGGCCGTGACGGGACTGCGCCGGCTGGTGCGGGTTGACCATGACCGGAGGCTGAGCCTAGAAGCCGAAGCCGGTGGGCTGAGGGACGAAGCCATTGGGAGCGTAGGCGGGAGCGCCGCCGGCGTTGCCCACTGGCCCGGCAGTGATCATGAGACGGTTGCCCAAGATCGGGGTGTTGTCCTCCACCTTCTCCTGCTCCTTCTCCTTGGACTTGCGGGCCTCGTTGTCGGCCTTCAGAACAGCAAGCTCCTTGGTTTGCTGGGCCAGCATGTTGATCATGTAAGGCATCGTGAAGTCATTCAGACCATTGCGCCATGAGAGTTCAAGGATAAGGTCGGGGCGGAGGAGGTCGTAGCACGCGTACAGTATGCCGACGTAGCACTCGCGGTTGCCAACATCGACGAACTACGTTTTGGTCAGTCAAAAGATCAAAAACAGGAAAGGGATTACTCACGTATCGAAGGAGGTCCTCGACAACCTCGCCCTTGGCGGACAACGCAGCCGTCTCGATGGCATCCTTCCAGAGCTTGTCCTGCTTGGAAAGGGCGATCGACTTCTCCCACCGCTTGTTCTTGCGGTAGATGTTGGCAGCAATTTGACGGAAGAAGACAAGGTCGTGCTTCTCCAGTCGCGAAGCCAACTCAACAGCGTCATAGTTGTCGTAGTTCTCCACGGAATCACGGAGAGTCTTGTAGTCCTCCTCCTCGATCAGAAGATCGTTGATGGCGTCATTGACGGTCCGCTTGTTCTGAGTCTGGACGTTCAGAAGGAAAGGCTTAATCAGCGGGAGGTTGTCTGACTTCTGGAACAGGCGAACAACACGGTTGACGTCGATACGTGGGGTAAGGGCTTGCAGCAAGTCGGTCAACAGTGAAGGGTGCTGCTCCAGATAGAAGTTGATCGCCTTGTAGTAAATCTCAAGGTTGGCAACCTTGACGACCATCTCCTTGAACTGCTGGTGCTCCCAGGAGTTCTCGGGACGCTCCATGACGGCGAGCGCAGCATTGTCATATTCATCATAGTGGTAGTAGCAGAAGACCAGCTCAGGCCACAAGTTGGCCTCCTCGCAGGCGCGAATCATCTTCGGCATGTTCATGCGGCTCCAGAACAGCTTCAGGTGCTCCATGAGTCGGTCAGGGTGGTACTTCGACAAAGCAATGCCCAGCTCAGTGAACATTCCCATGTGAGCACGCTCCAGACCAAGACCTTGCTCCAAGAGGTCAATGAGCTCGTCAAAGTAGCCATTGCGCTCATACTGCTTGACGAGAGTCTGCAACTCCTCGGCATCAACAATCAGGTTGAGACCGCAGATCTTGGCAAGGCGGAACTCCTTCTTGTCCACGCAGGCCTCGTGAACCTGCTTCCACACGCGGATGTTGTTGGCCTTGCGAGCGCACTCGACGGCAGCTTGGTAATCCTCAAGGTGGACGAGAGTGGTGGCCAACTTAGCCCAGTTGGAAACGCTGGTGTAGAAGATCTTGGCGGCTTGGTAGAAGCCCTCCGCGTAAGCCTTGTCTCCCGACTCCTCGATGTTCGCGACGTTGGTGCCACGCAAGAAGTCTTCCAGCTCGCTCAGTTGCTCCAGACGGGCATAGCAGAATGCCAGCGCTGTGTCGATCTCAGGCTCGCGAAGAGTCTTGCGGGCCATGCGAAGGTATTTGACGAGCTCCTCGTTCTTACCGGCATGGACAGCAATCTCGATAACCTCGGAGTAGTTCTTCGGATCATCGGCCTTGATGTAGGACTCAATGGCATCGCTAACACGCAGACCATCCAGCTGAGCCTTGGCAACCTTGCTCCAGACTTCAGGCAGATCAACATCCTCCGCATATGCTTGAGCACGGTCAATGCTGACAACGTGCTCGACGAGGACGTTGACTGCGGCCGTCTTGTCGCCAATCTTCTTGAAGATCTCGAAAGCCTCCTCATAAAGACCAACGTTGATGCAGACGCCGGAGATCTCCTCGGCGTCAAAGCCATCCAGGCGCTGTATGTAGTCCATGACACGCGCCTTGTCTGCCTTGGCGGCAGTGAACAGGAGCAAGTTCTGAAGGTTCTGGTTGTCGCTGAAGGGCGAAGGCTCCAGTACGATCTTCTCCAAGAGCTCGATAAGCTCACCAGGAAGGTCAGCCGTAAGGAAGCAAGCCACGGCCTCGGAAACCTTAGCCGGGTCCGTTGACTCGGGGACGGCAGTGGAAATGACCTGGTCGATGACGGAGCGACGGTGGAGGTTATTCTCGCTCAGGACGAACATCCACAGCTCCTTGTCGGCACGCTCGAGCAAGTACCGTGCTTGTGCCCGGTACATGGAGTTCTCATTGGTGATGTTGACGAGCTCAAGGTCATTCTGTCCCTTGCTGTAGGCAATGTACGCCAGGTTGGGGTCTCGCTTCTCGCAGTACTTTCCGACAACCAGCGTATCGTACTGGTCGTTCTCCTTCAGGAACTTCTCGGGGTTGTTGTTAGAGTCGATGTAAATCTTGGCGAGTGCGTTATAGACCGCCTGCTGTTGGTTTCCTGCAGCGAGGGTGGCTTCAAGGAATGGCAGGAGGATCTTGAGACGGTTGCGAGTCTCAACTTCGTGGACGAGCTCATCAATTGGGATCGAAGCCGGGTTGATGGTCGTGAGAAGGTTCTTGATGATGTTCTCGTCGCAGTCGACATCCAAAAGACCACCAATAACAGCTGGAGCCCGCGATGGGTTCACCCGTTGGACATAGGTCTCAATGGACTGGAACTGTTGGCTCTGGTAAAGGTACAGAACCAAGTCGTGGACGAAGTTGTGTCGATCGCACACGATGATCAGCGGCAGCTGCTCCGTGAGGCGGGCTTCCTTCAAGAAGTTCTTGACCTTCTCCGGGTTGTAGTAGTTGCTGTCTCGGCAAATACGCTCAACCTCGTTGAACTGACCCAGCTTAGTTGCGGCCTCGATGTATTTGAAGTGCACATCGGGGCTCTCCGAAAGATTCACAATGCTGCCGAGGTAGTAGAACAGACCCTCTGCGGTCTTGTACTTCTCGAAAAGATCGATGAGACGCTCGGGCCCAAGGAGGTCAGAGTACTTTGTAGCGATCTGGATGACAGACTGCAAGTTCTGGCGAATGTTGGTCTTCAACATGGCATCAAGGCAGTCGAGGGACTGCTCAACAGACAACTTTCCGAAGAAGTTCACGAGGTAATCCGCGTTGAAGTTTGGCGCGCCTGCGATGTTAACGACGACTCGCTTGACAGCCGCAGGATCCTCGTAGAGCTCCAGAGCCTTCTGCAACAAGCCGGCCTGCTCACAAAGCGTGGCAATCCGGGTCTTGTCGAAGTGTGAGAACATCTCGTTGCCCAGGATCGCGTCGGCGACCTGGGGTGCGTGCATGAGGTTCATCTCCAGGAGACGAGTCTGCAAATGACCATGCTCAGGCTTGTTGTCCTTGAGGGCGTCCAGCAAGAAAGCAGTGGCTTGTTGGACCATGCCTTGGGACTGGAAGACATCCACAACACGTTCGATATCAACCAGAGACCCCTGGGGCTGATTGACAAGAGCACTGGCAAACTCCGCTCCTTTCTCGGGGTTGCTGCGCACGATATGCTGCAACAAGCTGACCCAATCAGGCGTGTAGCCAGTCTGCTGGACGTATGGCAAGATCTTCTCGAACTGACCGGTCTCGGCTAGTCCAGCGACGACCTTCTGAGGGATATTGGCCTTCAGATAAACTGTGAGAGCCATCTGGATGTCGTGTGGTCGCACCAGATCACCAAGACGCTCAGAACAGTTCAGCTTGCCTTCCTTAAGCCACTTCTCCAGAAGTTGCTTTCGGTTCTGGGCCAAGACGGGCTGTGCAAGTTCAAGAGTTTCGTGCTCGTTCAATTCTCCCTTGTCGAGCAACATACCGAAGTACTGCAGGATGAAAGACATCTGGCCGGGCTGTTGCGGCAGTCGCTTGAACTTCTCAATTGTGGCAGGTGTCCGTAGGAATCCTCGGGGAGAGCCCGCAGCAATCTTCGCCGCACCCATGAAATCCCCAGAGTTAAACAGCTGGTCGAACTGGCGTCCATAGAGATCGTCTGCACCTGGTAGACCAGCGCGAGAAGCCATCTTGATTGCCATTTCGGTGTTGGCTGGATTTTGAAGGAGGTACTGGACGACTGTGTTGTCATCAACGGAGACAAATAGCACTTGGCCCTTGCGGTTGATACCCACGATGCCAGATGAGGCGTCGTCTCCGCATGAAGTGAAGATCGTCTCGCTCGAAATACGGTTCATAAATATGCAGGAACCGGTCTCCAGGTCGTAAAGGTGGATAAAGCCGTATTTGGTGACCAGGTAGATGACACCGTACTTCTGAGAGACCTGCATTGCGACAGGGAAATCATTGACGGCCTCGGGTGGGAAGAAGACATCAACCTGCTTCTTGACGAAGACAGGATTTGTCTCAGGGTGGTCAACCTCGACAATGTGCAGCTTAGCACCAGTAGCTGTCCGCACGGAGAAGGTGAAGAGCTTTGTGTCTTGAGGAGCACCATCCAGGCGAATAGTGCCAAAGGCGGCAGCGTGACCCTCGATCGCCTGGCTGATACCGCGGTCTCTAGAGTAGAGCTGCATCTGGCCAACAACACGGCCTTGGTCTTGCTTGATACCCACAACTACCAACCACTTCCCATCGCCGTTAACACGGTAGTTGATGATCTGGCAGGCCTGTGATCTTGTAAGCATTTGCATCTATCCAGTTCGCCCGACGTGGAGCTTACAGCAAGGTTGGCATGACGATCTGTGATCTTCTCTGGGGTGAGTTGATTCTCATCAAACACGTCCCAGTGGTAGATAGCAGAATCTGTGACCAGACCCAATTGGCTGTCAGAAATCCACTTCCAGAAGACAACATCCTCGTTCATTGTAGCCGACTTCAGCTTCTTCTTGTTGTCCAGGTCGAAGATCTGGACCGTTCTTGACTGGGCCCTCAAAGCGATGATGTTGAGGTGCCAGTGCATGATGGCACTGTCAGCCTTGATTGGTCGTCGTATGACATTGTTGTTGTTCTTCAGGTCGATAATGACGACTTCGGGAGATGCTGTCTCGGACTTCTTCTCTCGGACACAGATGAAGTGGTCGGATTCGAGGGTCTGAATTGCGGATGAGGGTATAGTTAGCAATTGCACAAGACGTAGTCAAGGCCACAGCTGCGACCACAGAGGGGGGCAGGAGAAAGTGAGGGACCAACGGATAACATACCGTGGAATTGAAGCCAATCGAGGTCGGATCAACACCTATGGAGGTGAGCTGCAATAGCTCTGTGAATTTGATGGGTAGTGGCGCCATCTTGACTGCGCCAACTTGCGCCCTGCAAGATCAAGCTTGGAATGGGGTCAAAACGGGTGCCCGGGTCGAGCTGGATGTAAATCTGCTGCTCTTAGCAGTGATGAGGATGGCGGTGGCGACGTAATAACGAGCTGTCGCGTGGAGGGAGATGGAAAGGGAGTGAGCTTGGTTTGTTTGTTTCGTCGTCAGCTCGATGCCAGAGGAAGCAGATAGAAGGCGTGACTAGGGTATCATAGAATCACCCAACGAAGAGAAGGTTTGCTTCAACAGGGTGGCGATCGTGACTGGCCTTCCCCTTGATAGTAGGGAGGTTCAGGGCGTGTAATGGGAAGGCTGGAGAGGTAGGCGTGTGATGGGTAAGGTAAGGTGGTCGGAGCGATTGATGGAGTTTCGTCAACTCTGGCTACCTGGCTACCTGTTCGGTCAGAACTGGGACCAGATAGACCTCCCTGACGCACGGCACAAGCTTGGGACCCAGTTGCTGCCAGTCGAAGAACGGCGCTAAAATGAGACTATACCAAAGCCAGACTAGCCGCAGAATCAGGGGCACTTTTGCACGTGACAGTTACGTACCTAGACCTGTTGATGGCAGGTGCCTAAGCTTGGTTGTGATTCGCGTGTACCTGTCTCTTCAGAGCCAACGGCATTGTCTATAGTAGGTAACAACCTTGTAGAGTCGTTGAATAGTATTGTTGGTATCTTCTTATTTAGCCTTACAAGGTCTATCTGGGTTGCAATTAGGTTATCGAGATACGAACTGACTACTAGGTAGATGGCTAGATAGATCTATGGCGCTCCACCAAGCTTTTCCGCCTGCCAGTCTGTCTGACTACCGTATTTCACACGATGTCCGTAAATTCGCTACGCAAGACTGCCATTTCAACAGTGTCCTATGTTACAGGTCCCCATGCCGTAGTATTCCCCTAACGGACACAAAAACCACCATGGCTCACCATAGAGACATACCTAAGCGTTCAAGTGTATTGGGAACTACCTCGCTACTGATATTTGGCACCGAATCAATGAAACAGTGGGTACAGCTGGCTTCCTCCGGAAGATCCGACAACCTCTTTCCCGGGGCGGCTGGGCGGCTGGCCTTGCGCGGATTTTAGAATAGAAACAGCTGCAGCTCTCGGCTCCCGAGGTCTGGGCTATCTGCTATGGCGCGCAACCGGAGATAACTGAAAATATAAGGTTTACCTTGACGAATCAGCCGCTTCTCCATCCTAATATTATATATAAATCCGGGGAGAAGCCTCCATTCTCCTCTATATGTTCGCGAGCCTTTTTATGTCATCGCCTTGTGTCTTGCACAGGATGCGATGCATCTGGTGCTCGGTTATAGCGCCTGAGCAGTTCAAACGTCCTGCCAGACCCAGATCGGAGGTCTGGGGCGTTATATCCAGAAGGAGTAGCCATCGGCCGTGACTGGTATCATCTGTTCAAAACGATAGTTCAACGGCGACATCCTGTTCGTTAGTGCCTGGGGATGCTAGTGATGGGTGGACTCGTCGATATTGACGAGGCTCGGGCTATCGCTGCGGTGCTGCTGACAGGGTATTTTATCCACACGTGAAGTGCCGACCTCAGGCTACGGATTCGATGAAGATGACGACCGCGATGACAGCCGCGACCAGTAGGAATATTCGGCAGCGAGGGTCGTACCGTCGCCAAGACTGCATTGCTCATGCCAATGCTCCATGCGGCTCTCATTGATGCCATCCATATAGCTGCGTATCAATCCAGACCGCAGAGGCATTACCCAAGTGACAACCATACAGCAGGCTGGAAAGGCTAGGTCGAGCAGACTGGACGATGCGTGATGCGTGATACTCCATAGAGAAACGTGCGTATCAAATTGCACTATCGTGTACCTAGCAATACCACCATGCAGGGACGGGAGGACGCCGGCGGAGTAGACGGCAGACATGCCGACATGGCGTCTGGCGTCTCCATCTCTCCGGTGTTGGTGCCACAATCGATAACGTGCTTACAGAGAACGAAGCACCGTCAAGAGAGTTGCTGATTCACACGTTCATTGCTTGGTAGATCACCTGCGACTGCCACTAAAAATAACAATTTCGCAGCGTAACGGCTGAGATGTCAAATCCCACCCACAGTAGTCCACAGCGCTGCCAGATATGCATGACCGCGCCCGTCAAGCCATTGGCACACCGAGATATCGAAGGGTATACGGCTGACAGTAATCAACAGGGTTTCGATGACAGGCCGTCTCGAAGCTATTATTTGACCGCGTGGCGGCGCGTGCCTGGCTACAAATTCACACGATGCGGCGTGTATGAGACCCATGCGCATCGCACACTGCCTATGTCGCACCGCAGGCTTTGTTTGGATATGTACGCTCAATCATTGCGACCCGTCCCATACCTAGAAAGGCGAGGGACACGCCGCACCCAAGATCGTTCGCTAATCTGATCTTCATTCTGTTCGAAAGCTTCAACAGTCCTGGGTACGTCCCGAAGGAGTACCTCGTATCGAAAAAGCGTTCCGAGAATGTGAAATAATGCGTTGTTATTTTGTATGAAGAAGAAAAGAAAGGAAAAAATTCCGCGAAGGGCTGCAAGCCCAAGTTTTTATAGCAGCCCGGTGGGGCCATGCTGTAGCCAATGGCAAAGCTCCGGGTATTAGTTACGTATACATAATCCGGCTTCGCTGGCTTGTGCCGGCGGCAAGCGCAGTGCATATGAACGTCAGTCATCTGGCTCCATATCAGGGGAAGGGGCCCCCCCACGACATCGCAACCACCTCAACTCTCTCATCTTACTGTACCTTGGACGATCGAGAGCGTACCAGCTATGGCGAATTCCGTGCAGACCCTACCAAGGTTTCTTTTGCCCCGGTTAAGCTGGACCGCTCCCGTCGGGCGGACCTTCGCGACAGCTTCCGTCGGCGCAAGCCAGATAAGGGACCAGCGACCATGGCAGCCATCCACACGACCACTCCAGTCTGACGCGAGCTCGCCAGGGTACAAACTGGCGTCAGCTACACCAAACCCTTCGTCTATACTACGGCATCCAGGCGTCCGGAGAGCCTTCCATGTTTCCGCTCCCCGAAGGAGGGATCACCATTTCGACACCCTCAAGTTCGTCCAGCGCCTCCAAAGCGATGGCTTCACGGAAGACCAGTCGGTCGCCATGATGAAGGTCCTCAACGACGTGATCCAGGAAAGGTCAGCTCAGTTCAGGTTCATGTCATCTCACCCGCGCCGCCCAATTCCCTCGCTGACATGATTCCCGTTCCCCAATCCAGCATACAGAACCTCACGCGCACGATGGTCCTCCGCGAGGACGCCGCCAAGGCAACCTATACCCAGAAGGTCGACTTTGCCAAACTACGCTCCGAGCTCCTCTCGGCCGATAGCACCGAGTCCAACGCGACCAAGGCCACGCACGAGCGCCTGACCAACGACATCGCGAAGCTGAACAACAGGCTCCGGGACGAGATAGGGCGGACGCAGGCGAGCGTGAGGCTGGACCTGAACCTGGAGAAGGGGCGCATAAGGGAGGAGGCGGTCTCGCAGGAGCTGAGGATTAAGGAGACGGAGACCAAGATCGAGCAGGAGGCGGGCTCCCTGCGACAGCAGCTGGAGCAGGTCAAGTTCCAGACGCTACAGTGGCTGATCGGTGTTTGCACTGGTTTCGCGGCGTTGATGCTTGGTGCTTGGCGCTTGTTGATGTAGGAGCGGATTAGGAGCGGATACTGCGAGGGGGTACTAGGCAGGCGATGGAGGACAGGCGCTAGTGGTCTGGGGCGAGGCCCATGATGCCGCTCGGCGCCAGAGGAGGAGGTTGCTGTGGCGCCAAGGGCGTCCAGCAAGCATGAGAGGCATTTTCGGCATGTGGAGGAATCAGCACAGCGATATATGTACAGATGCGAGACGATCATGCAGAGGCATTGGTCCTATACCCAGAGGAGAGGCAGTGGCTGATTTTGTTGATTCAATACAAGCTGTGGAGTCGACGGGCAGAGGCAATTCCCACCACTTGACTGCCAGGTGGAAGATGCTTGGACAACGAACTACCAGAGTAAAATGCTACAACTTGTCACCCGAGCTACTAAGCGACCTGACTTCGGCCGAGAAACGTGCCACGGTGCATCATTGGCGGAGTTCTGTGACTTGGATGCGAGGCATTTCTCCATCAGCAGGACAGGGCTGCAGTGCCTTAAGCAAGCCACCTGGTTAAGTATAAGTACCTAGGTACCTACTAAAGTATGAGGTGGATATTCCTTCAAGTCTACCAAGCTAACGGCGTCGCAGAACATATGTTCAAAGTGCTCCAGCTCTTCCTACTCTACTTCGTGCTGCAGCTACCGCCTGATTTACCATACCCAAGCGCTGACATATCACTAGGCATTTGAATTCAAGGCCAACGCTGGATTCACAACACTCACGAGTGTAGCCTCCCTTTCTGGGCCATGTTCATTGAAGACTTTGGTCATGTCATCTCAACTCGCCATACAATCGGCACGCTACCGTCAAGGTCCACATCACAGTCACGCAGTCAAAAGACAACCAAGTGAACTTCCTATGTTGCAGCACGATATATGTATTCACTGCTGCCGCCCCGACGACTACTTCCTGGGGGCACTAAATCCAAAAACGGTGCGGACATTGTGGACCTGCCGCGCTCCCCCGTTCAAGCAGTTATGTAGTAGGTTTCCAACATGGCAGCCATCCCTCGTCGTGGTATATGATCCACTAATCTGTGTCGCTGAAAAACAAGGTTACACGAGCGCCCCTGATGGTACCGGATACCTCCCTCCCCCACAAGCTGATCCCCTCTCGTGGTCGATCCGCTGGGAGTTGGGAAGTGGCGGGCGCTGGGTGCAAACGAAGGGTAAATGTTATTTGAGGTGTGCGACGAGGTCGAATTGATTTCACCGCCCTTGAGAAGCGGGTGTTCGTTGATGGCCATACTGTTCGAGAAGCGAAAGTCTTTTATTATATATTTCTGGAAGCTGGGCGCCCATATGGCCCTCGAAAGTTACTGCGCATCAAGAGACTCGATGACACTCCTGGCAGCGGCGTGCAGGCCAGCCAGGTCGCGCGAGGCAGCAGTGCAGGCGCCGCCGGGGGCGTTGCAGCGGGCGACGATGTCGTCGACGCCGCCGTCGCGCTTCCAGCACCCCTGGCCCTTGAGCAGGCACCACCTGGCCTCGACGTCGACGTCGCGCCTGGACGGCTCGGCGGCCTCGATGGCGCCGATGAGGGCCTCGGCGGCGCGGCGCGCCTTGAAGCACGCCTCGCCGGGCTGCTCGCACGACCGCTTGTCGGCCTCGACGAAGTCGCGCTTGGAGACGTAGCACGTGTTTCCGGCCTCGCCGCCGAAGGGGCAGAAGGCAGGGGCGGCCTCGCGCTTGGAGACGGCGGCGGCGTTGCTGCTGTCGTCATCGGCCCGCTTCCAGCACCCCTGGCCCTTGAGGAGGCACCACGGGTCGGCCTCGGCCTCGCGCGCCGTCATGGGGACGGAGCGCTTCCAGCACCCTTGGCCCTTGAGCAGGCACCAGGGGGCGGCCTCGCGCTTCCAGCAGCCCTGGCCCTTCAGGAGGCACCACCTCTTGGTCTCCTCGGTCTCGGCGGCGGCGTCGCGGGCCGAGATGTCGGTGGTGGTGGTGGTGGCGTCTGCCTCCTCCAGGGCGCTGTCGGCGGCGAACTGCTGGTACAGGCCGAGGGACTTGTAGAAGGTGTCGGAGTCGGGGTAGGCGGAGGCGACGAGGGCGGCGAGCTCGTCGATGGAGCGCTTGGCGTTGTAGGCCGCGCCGCCGCGGTGGTTGGAGACCTCTGCGGCGCGGGACTCCTTGATGCCGCCCGAGCTGGTGATGGCGTCAGAGAAGGCCTCGGCGGCGCGCCTGACCTTCCAACAGCCCTGGCCCTTGAGGAGGCACCATGCTTCGGGGGATGCGTTGGCCTCGGGGCTGGCGATGGCGACGGCCTGGGTGGTGGTGGCGGACAGGACCGCCACGGCGAGGGTGGAGAACTTCATTGTGAGAAGATGAGGATGTTTTGTAGCTCCTGAAAGAGGGTGGAAGAAGTAATGTTTTGTAGTGAGTGGTAGGGTTTGACCGATATGCCGTGGAACAGATTGTTCCACACTGGTTGTCTTGTCTGAAGGCTCGATGGAGAGACTGGATGGACCTTCCTGATGTGACCGGTGAAGTGAGGGAAGAGCATGAGGCAGGAAGAGGGATCATCTTGAAGGTCTTATACCCCATCGTCGCATCGTCTATTCAGAGTGGTGAGAGGCGTGGAACCCCTATTGAGACAATAGTGATGGATACGGCACCACGTGCATTCCCTATTCTCGGCCCAAGTTGCCACCAATTCCAGTATGTCTACCGCGTTTAGATAAACACAATTGAAAGAAACGTTCAATAAGCCAAGTTGCTCTTTCGTGGAAGAGGACCGAGTTCCAAAGCGAATAAGCCGCTCCATCCATCTCACCTTTGCTGGACCTGCCATTTTCAGGTCTGAATAGGAGCCGCCCAGCAAAAATACCTAGATATCGACCTGCTCTGATCCAAGGAGACAAAGCTACGCAATGGTTCTCTTCTCATTGGAACCTTTTCAAAGGCCGGCGATTTCCAACGCATGATCGAACTTTTGTCACCGATGTCCCAGTGGCAAGGGGTGAGTCTTGAAAATTTGGCAAGGTTCTTGGAAAGATGATAGGTTCAAAGCATATTCATATCTACATGATAAAGGCGAGGGTGGGTGTCTTTTGTCTGTCGGCTAATTTTGTGGGGTGATGGTTGACTTGATTGTGAGAGTGAAGGTCTATTCAGACCCCAATCCGGTAATCGCGGGGACAATAGAGCTGAATAGGGACGGCCACTCACAGACAGCAACACAAACTTGCAGGGTTCCTCGTCGATATTCTGCTCCGCTCTGTCTGAATACGTCCACGTGCTCCTCGAGATATATCTTGTTGGTATGCTTTGTAGGTGCCGTACTTTCGGGTATCGGGTTCTTACCGGTAACGGTGTCCGGTGGGAAGGCTTGAAGCTGTCAACTGGCCTACAACCAGACTCCGGTCGACCACCCTGGGAGCTTCTCAAGCCTTGGCATTGCTATTTGGGTCTTCATTGAACATATCGGGCTCCGGGGTCGAGGCCAAGCTGCAACATCAAGCTCGAACGCCTCAGTGGTGCCAGAAACGAAGGTGGCCGTCATACACAACGCATGAACCCTCGGTTGCAGATTGCACATCAATACATCTGGTACCTAAGTATGTAATGTAATTAATCTGTTATCCGACAAATTTCAACGAGGCTGATACCAATTGAAAACATGCGGACGAGGTGATTCGAGTGAAGCGCACATGTCTTCCTACAGTCATAAATCCATTGATGTATCCAGATGTCCCCCTCGAGTCTTTGCACGCTTAGTCCCCATTTCGTCATGGGTTACATCCAACCCGACTGCCCGCGAAACCCAATCAACCTTCATCCTCCACTATCGATCCATTGGGCCATTCTCCAGGAGCCCGAAAGATCTATTAGAGTACATTAACACGCGAGTCCAGACTCATATGCAACGACCTTGCCATCAGAGTCGGAGAAGGGGTACTTCGCCGGTGCGTCCATTAGGTTGGCATACGAAGGTGCGCTTCCATGTAACAAGACCATTGACAATCGGGCACTGGCTGGTCGTCATCCCAGAGAATTCGTTTGTGCTATCGCTAGCTGTTCTTGTTCTGACAACGCTGATACTATCTGCAGGAAACTTTTGACCAACACTGTCTTCCAACCCCAGACGCCATGCTACACCCCCTCAGTTCTCGACGTAGAACACCCTCAGCAGCCTCTCCACGAACAAAGTAATCGCCAGCTTCCCACTATCCAGAACGGCATCCATAGCAATGAAAGGGTGCGGCTGGCCCTTCATCGTGGTGACCCTCGTACTCGTCTTGCCCGCCCTGACCAGCCTCTCCGCAATCTCCTCGCCCTCAGTCCTCAAAACATCCAACTCACCCAGCACGACCTCGGCCGGCGGCAACCTGGACCAGTCCCCCGTCCACAGCAGCGGGCTCGCCTCCGGGTCCGCCCAGTCCGCCTCGTCGGGGAGGTAGTGCCTGCGGTACCACAGCATCTTCGGGGCCGGCAGCGCGCACACGT
Organism: Cytospora leucostoma; assembly: GCA_003795295.1. Lineage (NCBI taxonomy): Eukaryota > Fungi > Ascomycota > Sordariomycetes > Diaporthales > Cytosporaceae > Cytospora > Cytospora leucostoma. The sequence goes on along the minus strand of LKEB01000052.1, from coordinate 15,016 downwards.
GCTCGTTCTCCCCCCAGGAGGCCTTGGTCTCGGCCGAGGCCGTGTTGTCGGCCACGGGCACGGACAGCAGCTGCGCGAGGAAGCTGATGCCGAGCTCGGGCCGCGCCGCCGCGCGCTGGCACACGACGGCCGCGAGGTTCGCGCCCGCCGAGGACCCGCCCACGGCCAGCTTGCTGGTGTCGAGGGAGAGGAGATCCTTGCCTGGCCCCTTGGCCGCCCAGAGGACTGCTTCCCATGCGTCCTCGACGGCTGCTGGGTATGGGTCCTCGGGTGCGAGCCTGTGACGCGTGCAAGGTCAGTTACGAGGATAGCACCGCGCGAGCTCTTATCAAGGGGGAGACAGACCTGTAATCCACGTTCACCACCACGGTGTTCGCCCTCCCGGACAGGTTCGTCGCGATCACGTTCTCGGTGTCGATGTTACCGAGCACCCACCCACCACCGTGGTAATACACCAGGAGCGGCCATCCCTTCTCGGGCTTCTTGCCCTCGGGCGTGAAGACCCTAAGTCGGACCTCCGGGCCGACGCTCTGCGTCCGGGGGATGGTCAGGTCCTCTGTCTTTGCGACGGGGTACTTGGGCCCGGCACCGGGGATGAGGATCCCGGAGCTGCGGCTGGCCTCGATGGACTGCAGGTGGACCTGTTGTTTGTCGAAAATGTGTTCGTTGTAGAACCTGGCGTAAACAGGGTCCAGTCTTGGGGCGATGGACGGGTGGAGGGGGTAGGGGGGCTGTGGACCGGCTTGTAAACTCATCTTGATGGATGTGAATGTGAAGAGTGAAGATCTATACACGGGGATATACAAAACAGGGGGTAAAATACTTCGTGATGTGCTACAAGAATGCTACTCGTGGAGTCGTGATTCAGATGTGGCGGTCTGAGTTCAGTGTAAAGTATCAACGCCAGTGAATTACAAGATGTCACGGAGACCTGAAGCTCACACGGTCTCCATCTGATGCCTTCAGGGCCTCACTTGACTAAAGCGGCAGGATCACCGTGTCATGTCGACTGATATCACCGATCACGGCGAACGAGCATATAAGGCATCATTACCGGGGCTCCGCTCGTGCCGGGGCTGTTCCGGAGCCGGAGCCGGCGCGGTGCTATGGTGCCATAGTGCAGCAGGTCAGCGTACTCAAGGATGACCCGAGACACCTGCAAAACCTTCGTCGCGATTGTTGTACATCGTGGACTCTGATGGGAAGGACAAGGAGGAGGAGTGTGTCGCTGCTTGGGCATGTGTTACAGACTGAGCGTCTGTGGTCTCACAAGAAAAGGGGGCTTAAAACAGGCAATCCGGATAGCCCCAAGATGCCTCAGGGTTGGGGTAGTGAGGCGTCAGGGTTTCCCCAACGACCGTTGACATTGTTGGGTACCCCACGGGGAATCTTGGGGGCAGTGGGGGCTCACCTTCACATAGGAAAACCACTGTTCTTATAAGCCGGATCTGGACGGATTGACTCTGAACTGATCGCGGATGGAGTAGGAACAACAGAACAAATGTATCCCTTAATCAAGTTCCCCGCGACACTTTAGGAATTCTGGAATATTGGGTCACTGCTCACTCAAGAGTGCTTGCAAGCATGACGACAGAGGCTGAATATCACCCGTCTTTGGGGTTGGGAGGGGGGGTGTGGGGGGGTTAATACGTGCCACTGAAGAGACCAATTGGTTCCTGACTTAGTCTGCCTGGCTTTCAGTCTATTTTATTCTTTATCCTCACCATATCGCCCAATTCCACACATACGACATCGAAGATGAAGTCTCTCGCATTCTTCAGACAGACCAAGCCCATCCGTCCACCAAAGGGAATCGATCCGGACATCGAACGCCCTCCAAACCTAAGATATGTCTACTCACTCACCGCCTTCGTCTCCCTCGGCGGCTTCCTCTTCGGCTGGAACCAGGGCGTCATGGGCATGATCATCGCCGACGAGCGCTGGATCACCCTGATGAACCACCCGGACGACTGGACCGTAGGATTCGTCATCAGCATCTACAACATCTCCTGCGCCGTCGGCGCCATCTCCACGGGCTACCTCGCCGACACCCTCGGCCGCGAGCGCTGCCTCGCCCTCGCCAGCGCGCTCACCATCCTGGGCGCCCTCGCCCAGGCCGGCTCCCACACCGTATCGCAGATGACCCTGGGCAGGTTCGTCATCGGCCTCGGCGTCGGCACCTACGCCGCGGGCGTGCCGCTCTACCTCGCCGAGATCAGCCCGCCCGCCCTGCGCGGCCGCATCGTCGGCATCAACTCGATGATCCTGTGCCTCGCGGAGATGGTCGTCTTCTTCGTGGACCTGGGCTTCTTCTTCCTGCCGTCCGACGGCTGGTGGCGCGCCCCGCTGGCGCTGCAGGTCTTCCCGGCCGCGCTGCTGGCGGTGGGGTGCGTCCGGAGCGGCTGGGGGGTCCCGCCGAGCCCGAGGTGGCTGGTGGCGGGGGGGAGGTACGACTGCGCGCTGGAGGTCCTCACGCGCCTGCATGGGAGCCGGGCCGCCGAGGCTGAGATGCGCGAGATCCTGGAGGCCGTCGGCGAGGAGCAGCAGGTGGATAGGGCTCCGGCCGAGGCCAGCTGGGCCGATATGTTCCGCGGTCCCGTGCTGAGGGTCACGCTGCTTGGCTGCGGGGTCCAGTTCCTGCAGCAGCTGACTGGCACCAATGCCATCTTCTACTATACACCTCAGCTGTTTAAGAATGGGGGCATCACAGACCCCATGATCGCGAACCTGGCGACTTCTGGTGTCGGGGTGGTGTTGTTTCTGTCTTCGTGGATACCCATCCTCTTCTTTGACAAACTTGGGAGAAAGACCTGGTTGCAGTTGGGGCTGGTGGGCATGTTCATCGCATTACTGGGCATTGCGACCCTGCAGAGACATGCAGAGAGCCACCCTGGTGATCCGAGGAACTACGCCATCATCGCGTTCCCCTTCATATTCTTTACGTTCTTCAATATGTCGTGGTCTTCCGGCTCGTGGGCATATGCTGCCGAGATCTTTCCGAACTCATTACGGGTTAGTCTTCACCTCCATCTGCACCTGATTCCAAAATGTTCCGCTAAACGATATTATACGGCTGTGACAGGCAAAAGGGAACGCCTTATGCACCGCATCGCTTTGGATAGCCAACTTCATCGTTGCTCAAGTGACACCGCCTATCAACACTGCCATTTCTTGGGGGCTTTACCTAATATTGGCCGCCGTCAATGTTATCGCATTCTTCTTCGTCCGCTATTGTCTCGTTGAAACCCGCGGTAAGACGCTAGAAGAGATGGCGCACCTGTTCGGCATCGACGAGAAGCACCACGAGGAGCGGGAAGAAAGGTCCCCCGAGCGGCGAGGTACGCATGTTATTGTTACTACCGGAGCTCCACAAGGTGACTGCAAGCTAACATGGGCACACAGCACTTCTCCGGTCCGATCCAGTAGAGGGTCATGACGACGACTGATAGTGGGAACTAGTGTGAGTAGAGGGCAGCATCAACATGCGTCGTTCATAACCAGTACAAGTGATTTCGGAGCATCTTTAGATTTGTACTTTAGAATTGTATAGAGTGAGATCAAGCACCTAGATACATGGTACGAAGCTCGTGGCCAAGCAATACTGTCTATATACTAGCTCGCGTCCGTCTACCACGTGCAAGTTTATGAATCCTGACGGCTATGAGACGCAATCATGCTGTAACGATAATCAAGCTATTATTTCATACATCATTGTGACCATTAGCCACGTTGCTCATCCTATGCCCCATGTCCTCCGTCGGGGCAACTAGGACTGCCTTCACAGGAACCACCTGAACTGTGGCGAAGAAGGCCCATCTCTGAGCTGAGAAGTGGGCACATCCCTAGCATCTATCTTGACCCCGTCCCTCCTATTCCGCCTCGCATTGTCCAGGATCATGTACAGGCCCGTGGCCGCCGTGACCAACGCACCGACAGCCCCGAAGACCGCCGTGGTGATCAGGGCGGTCTCGTACTTCGGCGCCTCCTTCTTGATGAAGATATTGCTACTCACCAGGCCCATCAGGTTGGCAAGCGGGACCCCGACGGACGTCAGGGTCACCCTCCGGCCCTCGTGGGCTATGTTGTTGTTGTACCAGGTCGACAGGATGACGGACGGCGCCGAGGTGCCCCAGCACATCATGAAGGTGGCGAAATAGGCCGTGTGCGTCTGCGTCTCGACGTCGCACGCGGCGAAGACTATGAAGCCGACGAAGGTGAACGCGAAGCCCAGGATGATGAACGGGAACCGGACCCTCAGCAGGTCGGAGCTGAAGGCCAGGACCAGCAGCATCGCGGCGCCGGTGACGTTGGGCGCGACGGTGTACAGGTTGGTCTTGACGGTGGGGTAGTCCAGGGCGCTGACGATCTGCGGCAGGAAGAGCGAGACGGACTGCAGCGGGACGCCGAGGCACATCTCGATGGCGAGGAAGGCGTAGGTGGACGGGTAGCGGAAGACCCCGAGGGCGTCGCGGAGGCTGAAGGCCTCGGCCACGACCGACGACGAGTCGACCTGGACGCGGTGGAACGCGAGCTCCTTCTCCTCCTCGCTCAGGAAGGGCGCCCGGGCCGCCGACGCCGGGAGGTACCAGTAGGCGGCGGCGCTGAAGAGCACGCTGGCCGCGCCCTCGATGATGAAGAGGTACCGCCAGGACGCCAGGTAGTGCGTCTTGATCTGGAAGACGCCGAAGGCGAGGAGGCCGGAGAAGGCGTTGGCGATGTTGCTCGCGGCGTAGAAGAGGGCCAGCCGCCGGGCGAGCTCCCCCCGCCGGTAGAAGGTGGTCAGGTAGTAGATGACGAGGGGGAAGAAGGCGGCCTCCGCCATGCCTAGGAACCAGCGCAGGGCGAAGACGCCGCCGAAGTTCTGGGCCGCGGCGATGAGGAGGGTCATGGAGCCGAAGGTGAACATCATGAGGGGCAGGGCGCGGGCGGGCCCGTACTTCTTGCCTAGCATGGCGAAGGGGGGTGCGAAGAGGACGTAGGGCACGAAGAAGATGGAGACTATGATGTTGTACTGGTTGGACTTGAAGCCTAGGTCGTCTGACAGGCCTGCCGTCTCGGCGTTTCCCAGGTTGCCCTTGTCCAGAGCATTGAAGAGATCTAGCACAAGGCATCAGCATCGGGGTCATGTATAGTGGTGGAGAATGGTCGGACAGATTGCCACTTACACATTATGGCTAGGAAGGGCAGGATGCGGATGTCAAATTTCCTGCAGAGCTTGACCTCAGCATCGTGGTCGAGCACACGGGCCGTCTCGGCGACAATATCGGGTCCGCCATTGAAGCTCTCGACGTCGCCGGTGTCTATGTCCTTTCTGGGGATGGTTGTGTCCTCAACGCTGGCGTGTTTGTCAGGCTCTGCCATCTTTGATATCGGTGCTCTGCCCCAGACGTTAGCATAAACTCAGTCGATGTCTTTATGTCAGCTTACCGACGAGACGGAATAGGCCTACCGAAGTAAAGGTTCACGAATACTGCTGAGTGATGCGGGGATGTCGGCTCACATATGATATCGCCCGGTCGGCCTGCCAAGGCTTACACACCGAGGGGGTCATCCTCAGATGCAGGATCAAGATAAGAGTCTTAGTACCGTATACGATCTAGAAATGTATTCGAAAACCTTATCCTTGGCTGATTGTACCTTGTTCATGTCATGCTGAGCTTGCCTATCTGCAGGTCCAGGAAAGCCACTACGACTGCCGAAGCTTATCTCACTCGCCGCTTTAGGATTCGGTCTGTCATCAAGGTGAGGTTTGTTGCTGCCGGCAGTCGCAGTCACCCCCCGAACTGGACTTGCCCTACATGATTACGATCATACCATACCTGAAGTAGGTATCACAAGGACCTATGTATGTGTCTTCTCTCATAGTAAGATCGGACTCTATCAACACTCGATTGAGACAGCGATGTTGTACGATTCATTGACTTGCCCATACCATTTCTTGCTATCCCTGAACCCCGCTGGTACCAAGTCGGATGACGGAGAGTTCACCTGCCCCGATAACATTTGATACTAGCAGGATTGGTACATCGACGCCAGATAACAGAGACCAAGACAAATTACTACAAGTGAATAGCAGGTAAATAGGAGCCAGGCACAGCTGGCTACATATAATCATGATTACAGAAACGTGGATAGAGGGAGGCTCGGTACCAGCCCGGGGGGTTACCCAAGGACCGATAGATACATACTTCTACAAGACCACTGACACCGCAGTACCCTGTTACACCAACGGCTGCATCTCACAAGTCTTGCTACTCCAGGTCGGCTTTATACCGACCTCAAGCTTGGAATATCCTCGGCCGGCCTACTTGGATGAACAATATCCGTAATTAGCAGACAAGACATAGATTATCTCAATGTGGCTTCCAAAGCTTTCAAGACGATCCGCCGGCCTTACGTTCAAAGTTAAATCTGGATCCAGACGCTGCGAGACGGAGCGAGGATCGATCAACACCTGCACGGCCGCCGAGTGCCTCCAGGGCTAATTCATTACCGGGCTTGTCGCATCCTTAGAATAATACTGGGCTTGGTCAGGGGTGCGCTGCAGTGACCACTAAATGATAGTTTAGTATTTGCTTCGAACCTGCCTCTCGCTGCCACAGTCTCCAGATGGCACGGCCCATCTTCGGGACATAACGATGGTCAAAGCTGCGATGCAATCATGCTGGTCTGCTCCCCCTCGATCGCAACCACACTTGCCTACTATATAGTATGTACCTAGGTACTCAAGTACATATAGGTAGATTTCACTGGGCAATAGGTCCGGCCTTCGCAGATTGTTCTTCGGCCGCCGGGCTTTGGTGACAGTTCATTGTCAGTAATCACGAACTCGAATACTATAGCATTGTCGCAGACTCGATTTATTGTTGCCAATCACCTGTCCATGTTATCAGCTCGTGTGTCTATGTACCTATATAAGGTGGCGGCCCAGGACCAACTTCCAGTACTAAGACTCAACATTCCCCATCCTAATATGAAGCGAGCGAAGTCACACCAAATCATCTGTCGATCACCTTTTCTTCCCTGACATTACAAATAACTTATATTCCATCTATCAACGTACTCGCAGGTCAAGATCCTCATATTATTATCATCATCTCGAAGAGACTCATCAAGGCGTACATTCACAACTTTCAATATCGATATACAATGGACACAAATTATAATTCACCTCTCCATCCCCGTACAGGAAACCAAGATCAACTCAAAGTTTGACTACATATGTAGACACTTTGAATGAATAGCATTGGGAGCTCTCTGTCCGAGATCCAGCTGCAATTATCTCTCACTGCACAGTTACAAGGTTGACATGGCGGTTGGAACTTGGTACCGGAGGAGCTTCTTCCTTTCCGTCCCTTCACCACCCCTATGTCCCGTTACATTGAGCTCAAAGCATCAATGCTTTTCCACGAGCATATTTCCGGGAAAGTGCGTCGATGATGGACCCATTTTTGGTGGGCCACATGATACCGATAGGAAACACATTGCATCAACCTCAAATACCGAGATCAATCAGTGAGTCTGGCAACAAGAGAACTCTCTTCTGTTCTATCCCCCCCCCCC
>LKEB01000051.1:207428-259500 GCA_003795295.1 Cytospora leucostoma | reverse complement strand
CATGACCCACGGTCAAGGTACCAGGGGGCATGCAAGAAGAAAGGAAACCAACATGCGGCACAGCACATGAGATGTGACGGGACCCACCAAGGTCACGTGACAGGATCAGTCAGCAAGACTGGATATGTTGGATCAGGAACATATCCAACATAGCCATCGATGAAGAGCGGGATATATAACAGGACATTCCCTTCACAGTAGATAGCATCAGTTAGCTCTTCAGCGATCAATCTAAGTATCATTCTCATATGATAGGAGTAATCTCCTCTTGATCACAAAGACAGCACATTGCACAAAGCACCTTGAACCTCCTTCTGACATAAACCCAGTACACAGCCCAAGTACCCTTTACGTCACCCACGTTGTGTTCATTACATAAACCGCCTAGATATATTCTTCCGAAATACTATAGACGAGTTAGTAAAAGACTATCAAGGCAAGGAAATAATATTTCTAGTAACTAGGAAGTAGGGATACCCGTAGTTCTTTATCACGAAGGCCGAAGCCGTTAGCGCCTTCTTCACCGAGAAAGAGTTATACTACCTTTATCGCCGATTCGGATACCCTTTAGTTAATCGTCTTTCGCATTTACTACGAAACGTAGGCTATAACGACGATCTTATAGCATTAGAAGCTATTATGAAGTTTTACTACTACTACTAAATGAAAGGACCTACCCCGAAACGATTTAAATTCACCCTAAAGGACGATAGCGATTTCAACTACGAGATCATCGTCGATATAATATATCTGATCAGTAGGCTAGTACTTCACGTAGTAGACTCTTCAATATCGTTCTAAGCAGCACGATTCCTTCTATCCCTCTCGGTAAAGGATATATAGGAAGCCTTATAAATGATATAGATAGATATATACTTCGGCCTACCTAACTAGCTAGTTCACGATACTAGTATAAACTTCATATTAGCGGAATTTAGGAACGAGGCAAAGATTATAGGAATCATATATAAGCAGGTGCCTATAGAGGTATACTAGTCTATAGGTAAGGTTGAATAGTACCACGGCCCCCTTCGCTATACCTTCGAAATTCTCTATACCGAATTAGTAGGTACCTTTACTAGCGAGGCGATTCTTCAGATAGCCGTAAAAGCTATTAATAATATAGTAGGACCCGACGGCCTAGTACCTATACTACTCGTTTTCGGCGCCTTCCTATAAGTAAACCTCGATTCGCTACCCTTACTATCGATACTAAGAAGAGCGGAAGCTATCGTAAAGGCGATACGAGCCCTACGAAAGACCGCTATAGAATACTAGTTAAACGAAGCTATAACTACCTATAACGGCCCCGGTATAGACGATTAAATAGTACTACCGCTTTAGAGCGAGGTACGAGTCTAGCGAGAGAAAGAAGGCTAGTAGGGACTATATAAACTCCTCGCTATTAAGGGTTACGATTTTACCTTAGACCTTCCCAACGGCCCTATAAAGTTTCAGTCTATGCTCGTTCGGCTATACTACTATAGCAAAGATAACGATATCCTAATAGCGATGATAATAGCAACCGTAGCGCTAGGAGCAGTAGTACCTATAGAGCTACTATTAGTAGAGTTCCCTAGGCCTATAGCGCTAGATATATAGCCTCTAATACTATAAAAGCGAGGCTGGCCTAAGGGTTCGAAGAATAAACCGAAGCTGCTAAAGCCCGTTAAGACTAATGCTTTCGTTACTCAGAAAGAGAAGGAAAACTATAAACTAGTACTCAAGTTAAGGCGCAATAGCATAATCAATAGCCTAGGCGACCCCTTTGAAGAATCTAATGCAAAGGAGATCAACGATCTCATCGCCTATAATATCTTTCGCTTCGAACGATTTAACGAGAAAACCTATAGCCCTTATAGACTATTCAAGGCCCGTATAGTATAGGAGATCAAGGGTAAGACCGAGAAGCTATATGAGAAATCATAGCTAATCATCTAGGGGTATAATAATACTAGGAAGGAGAATATCCTTATATAATCGCCTACGATTTAGTATATAAGCTAATATATCGTCGCTGCCCTCGTACCTACCTTAATAGCGATAGGTATAAAGGTCGAGTTAAGGGACGTTATATAGGTATACCCTCAATCGAAATCGGAGCTAGTATATACTATTCTCGCGACCCTTCCGAAAGAACTATAGGCTCGGTACCCCCCTAGTACTATTATACGGTTAGTAAAGCTACTATATAGAATCGCTAAGGCCGGTATTCACTAGTAGAATACCTATTACCGCTACTACTATGAGAAGCTAAAGATAAATACTTCTATATATAACCCGTACCTATTAGTAATAACCGGAGGCAAAGACTCTTTCAGTATCATTAGTATATAAACCGACGATATGCTCATAGTAGGTATAGAAGCGTTCTCGTTAATAGAAGAAGAGTAGATTCAGAAGGTAGAGTTGATATATAAGCTAAAGATAGTCCTATCCCTAGGAACTACTCTCGATTTTAATAATACGAAAGTCACGATACGAGACGATAGAACGATCGATATATACTAGAAAGGCTAGGCGATAAAGATTATAATAGTAGACCCGAAGGCGCCTAACTATACCTAGAAGTATCTAGAATAACGCGCCTATAGCGCCTATCTAGTATCAATCTACTAGCTAGAGGCTATATTTGACCTATCGGTTGCTATATAGATTCAGAACCCTAAAGCGAAGGATTACGAGATTCTAAATCGCTACCTAGAGTAGTAAATGAAGAACCCTTCGCGCGGGCTATACTATATCGCCTTAGACCTATTAAAGGCTAAACTCACTATCTTTATAGACGGTTTATTCGCTAATAATCGCGACCTTAGTAGTTAGATCGGCTTTATAATCGCGATCGTAGAAGAGATAATAGAAAGCGATAACGACGGTATATAGTATAGAATACGAGGAAATATCATCTATTAATCGTCGACGAAGTATAAGAGGGTTATACGAAGCATTCTAGCTTCCGAGATCTACGGAATAGTAAACGGCTTCGACCTTAGTATAGTAATCGCTACGACTTTACGAATAGTTATAACTCAATTAGGACTACCTGCGATTCCGCTAGTCATTTATACCGATTCCTATTTACTCTACGAATGCCTTATCAAGTTAGGTACGACGAAGAAGAAGCAATTAATAGTAGATATTATATCCCTTTGCTAATCGTACGAATGCCGAGAGATTCATGAAATTAGGTGGATAAACGGCTCTAATAACCCAACCGACGCTATAACGAAGGTATCGCTAAATCGGGCTTTGGAACGCCTAGTTAATAGTAACGAGTTAACGGTTAAGGTAGAGGGTTTCATAGAACGAGATTAATAGGGACTATAACGGTCATAGTAGTAGTATTGAGGCTATTTATAACGAGGAAATCGTCGACGAAATCATCGACGAAAGCGACGAGGAAATAGCGACGAATTCGAGAAATAAACATCGATAAAATCGTCGACGAAATCGTCGACGAAGGAAGGGTCGATTCGAAGCGCGAAGGAACGTAGTCATTCACTACAATAGAAGACTGCTAGTATTGAATAGCAGCGAGTTTAGCTACCAGATACGGCAGGCGGTATAGGGTTCACCGCCCTAGTGAACGGGTAGAATCGCCCACTTACCTATACCTTCCTTACGTATAACCTATAGATAGCCTTCCTTCCTTCTACCTTAGAACCAGACACAACCTAAATGAATACGACTGTTTCTCACCGCGTTACGTAACGTTGCCCTACCAACACTATATGTGTTTTCTCATGCTTTCCTATACTCTGAACGCAAAGTTGCGCCGGCGATGGCTGCCAGAGTCTGCCGGATTTTGCCTGTCTGCCTGTCCGTCTTGTCTTGTCTACTTTCCCTTCCTTAGTGAGGGGGGGGGGGCGCAAAAAACACAATAATACACAGAGTGTTACATTGACCGCATCGCCTTCCGCTCGCTTGGACAAGTTTCTCTCATCAAGGATACTTTCCTGGCTGACTAGGTCATAGGATACTCCTGACCTTTGTACTGTACTTGTAATCGTTGTCGCCCGTCACGCCCATGCTCATGCTCATGCTCATTTCTTACATCACCCCTCAACACCCCCTCAACACCCCAGAAACCCCCCTCTTTACGCAAATGTCCGCTTGAGGTCGTTCCATTTCCTGAGAAGCGTTTCGTGCTGCGAATTTATCTGTGCCGGGTCATTGTCAGCATATCGTCACCCAGGCGGAGGGGGCCTCCCACGTGTGGTCCAGTCACACAACTCACCTCTGCATACTGCATCTTGGTCTGCACCAGCTGCTCCTCCAGCTCCGCCATCTCCTTCTCCACCCTCTCGTTCTCCTCGTGTATCCTCTGGTTCCTCTCGATGAGGGCGTCCCTCTCCAGCTTCCACTGGTCCTCGAGGTCCGTGGGCTGCCTCTCGATCACGATCTTGAGCTCCCGGACCTGGCCGACCAGCGACTCGTTCTGGTCCTTGAGCTCCTCGTTCTCGACCTTGGTGTGGACCAGCTCCGTCGCCAGGTCCGCCTGCTCGCGGTCGACCGCCTGCAGCCTGTCCTCCAGCTTGCGGACCTTGGACGAGTAGCTCGCGTTCTGCGACCGGAGGGTCTCGAGCTCGAGCTGCTGCTCCTTTTCGGCCTTTGTCTTCTCCTCCCACTCGGTCCGGTAGAATTTGAGTATCTCGGGGGTGATCTTGACCTCGCATGCGTCGTGGACAAGCTGGTCCGCTCGGTAGACTTCCTTGTCCATGCTCGATGTAGAGCTGCCGAAGAACCCGTTTTCCAAAATGCTGTTGGCGCTTGGTGCCGCCTCAATGTACACGTCAAATAACCGGTCCCTCAGGTAGTTGGTCAAGTGAGACATGTCGGACATCGCCAGTAGCTTTTCAGAGTTCTTCTGCATCAGGACGATGCCAAACCTGAGGATGGCTGACAAGCCCTCAGAGAAGATCAAGTCGTATATCCGAAGGACCAGCTGTAACGGGAAGCGGTACGAGAAAAGCGTTAGGAACCACTGTGTAGCGTAAAGATGCGGCGAGATTCCTCTCCGCCTTAGGTGGCAGTAAAGCGCAGGCTCCGTATCCTCAAGCAGTCGCTCAAACTGGAACAGGTGCATATGTAGTCCAGGCATATCCTGGATAAAAAGGTCGCGCAGGTGGTATTGGTTCATCAAACGCACGAGGAGGCAGAACGCTTCTTCCTCAGACATCTACAGCTTCATTAGCATCAATCCGTAGAGATACGTTTGCAATCTCCGCCCAGGACTCACATTGAACAAAAGCGGCATAATGAGGAAGTTCATGCCCTGTGCATATGAAACCTCCTCGTCGTAAAGAGCATACGCCTTGCAGACGCCGAAAAGGCCCTCTTGAAGCCCTTGAGCAGATGCAAACTTGGAGTAGGCCGTCCGAGCTCCGAGGTCCCTCCGAATGGTCTTTTCCAGCCTCTGGATGCTCTCAGTATCTTCCTGCTTCTTCTTCTGCCGGCCAGCCTCATCAGCTGCCTGTGCTTTCACGGAAGCTTCACTCTCATCCTTCGGTGGGGGTGATGATGCGCCGTTGGCTCCAACATCCCCAGAATGAGCCGAAGATGCTGATGAACGGACGCTGTTGCTGTTGCTACCAGTGATGTTCGACCCGTTGCTGCGCCGGTCCTTCTCCTTGTCTGTGCCCCTAGCCACAAGCTCTCGGTAGACGGACTCGAGTTCCTCGCTCTGGCTCTGTGCCAAGACCTGCCATATGACGCCGCGGATGGCACTCGGTATGCCGGTTGCAATAGCCCGGTTCAATTCCTCTGCACTCGTCTTGGCAACGGCAGCAGGGCCCTCGTATACGACAGATTGCCACAGATCCCAATCCACAGGCATGTCAGACAGTGTCGGAGGGCCAGCTGCAGCCCCCGACGCAGTGCCAGGAGCCAAGTTAGCGGTAGCTTGGGGCGACGATTGGGGTTCGTCCTTCTCTTCTGCCGGAGTAACTGCTATTCCCCCGTTGAGACCATTGTTGACCAAATGGGCGATGCCGTTGCTGTCGCCCTCATCGGGAAGACTTGTGATACCAGCTTCCTCTCTCATTCTCATCGCCTTGAAGCGATCCTTCAGACTATGCCGCACGTTCCCATTCACCCCATTGGCCCCGCCCTCCTCATCCAGTTTGCCAAGCGCCCCCTCCGGATTGCTAGTCAGAGTTGCCACGGAGCTACCAGTGTTCCTCCTAGGTGTTACCGCGGGCGGTGAGGTGTTTGTAAGATCCCTGGAAGAGCTTCTGGATAACCACGAGAAGGCACTGGCAAGCTTTCGAGTTGGAGGCGGCGCGGGGGCCGGTACCGGGGCTGGGGTGGCCTCTGGAGAGGTCGGTGCGGGCGCGGCAGCTGGGGGGACGTCGGGAGTTTTGGCTGGTGAGTCTATAGGGAGGGCGTTGCTTAAACTGCTGAGTGATATCGTCTTCTTGGGCTCGTCCTCGCTGGGGCTCATCTTGACCTCTGCTACTGCAAGTCGTTAGCGAGTCTGGCCTTGAGGATGCAGCTAGCCGGACCACGGACCTTTGGGCTCCGTAGGAGCCTCGTCATCAAGATTGACGTTATCGAGTTCGCTATTCGAGGCCACAGACAAGCGTTGAGAGGGGGCTACCGAGGACTTTCGTGGTTGTGCTATGGGTTCCTCGTTCTGGTCCTCTATCGTTGTAGCATCGGTATTCACGGAGTCGTCCTTGGCGTTGATGTCTGGTTGGACTTCGGACTGCGTCTCTGATTCTGGCTGAGACTCGGGCTCTGGCTGGGATTCTGGCTCAGCCGGAACGGACTTCTTCTCTTCCTCTTCTACAGTCTCGTCCTTCTCGGTCGTTCCGTTCTCGGTAGTATGTAGGGGCTTCGGGTTGGATGATGTTCTTCGTGTCAGGGATCGGACGGAGGATGTCTCAGGAGCAGTGTCCTGGGCATCTTCGAAATCGTCCTATCAAGTAGACGGGCATGTTAGCAACATGTAGCACCACCTTCCCTAGGAAGCCGGTGGCTTCATGTAGGGTATGTATGTGTGTGGGTGGGTCGAGTTAGATTGTGGGCTGCCCGCGTGTCCTGTCGTGCGACAGTGGGCGCTGGCGTGTGGCAACACTGAACGACTGCAACCGTGCTGTGGTGAGGTGGACGTGCTCGACTTGGGGATGGTGCTCGACAGACGCGCCAGGGTGTTCCGTACCATTTCCTTGTCCGAGTCGTCCTTGTCCTCCTTGATGCTGGGGGGAGCAACAGGAGAGGGGACAGTCGTTTCTTCTTCGTGGTCCGACATATTGGGTTATAACCTCTGGAATGCGGTCTCGAGATATTGCGATATTGCGGTTGCGCAGAAGCAAAGCGTCAAAGAGTAAGGGGTGGAGGGGGAGGGGGAGCTTGTCGAATTGGAGAGCAGTTCGTAGTTTTAGGCCATATACGGGTGGGATATACACCCTAGCTATTGGAGTCGATGCTCTGCCCTCGAGGGAAATGTTTCGTATGTGTGTGTCTGTCTTGTGGCGTTCAGGTGAAACGTGTACGCGGGATCGAATGCAGGTAATCGTGGACTACTACAAACTGTACGGATTGCCGGTATACTGCGGTGAAGGAATGCGGTGGAATGTGGTGGTGTGAGGAGGACAAGAACAGCTGGAGCTCGGAAGGAAGCTGTGACTTTTGTTTCGGTAACAAAATCGTGTCGACGTAATGGGCGGTCTGGAAATAGAACGAAGGTTGAAACGGGGCGGATCCGGCTCATCGGAGTCCCAAGAAAGATAAATGTTTTCGAGATTGAGATTGAGATTGTTTCGGTAGTAGTCTAGACTACTGCAACCGCAACAGCAACAGCAATTGCAACTGCGACTGCGACTATACCTATGTATCTACTCCTGCTTTGTTTGCACACTACTCTGTACCGTCTTAGTCTACTTAACGTTTCCGGCCGCCAAGGTTGGGTGTGTGGGGGATAGAGCACACTCCCACCAGAATTCCAGAGGAAGGAGGTCGCGACGCCCGCCGCGCCCGCCGCGCCCCCAGGGGTTCACCGTTGTACAGGGGTGACGCCGACCAGCCCTGGGAGCCCCGACCACCCTTACCACCTGCCACCTCATGGGCCATATTACCATACACGGCCATAGCGCAGCCTTCTAGCGTTTCTACAGGCGGGTCTGCGGCCCACATGCGGGCCTAGCGCCTCTGTGCAGCTAACGGCGATCGCGGCCTCTTAGCCGCACGGGTAGCATTCTGTCAGCGTCTGTTCTGCAGGCATGCCCCTAGTGAATCTATCCCTGCCGCACCATTACCCCTTTTCCAAGACCCAGATCTTACCCGGATCTTTCCCGGATCATCATCACACACACCACCTGACAGGCTACATAGTCTTCACACATTAGACCAGATTATATATAGGCATACATAGGTATCAGTAGTCAGCCTGTCAGCTATGCCTTCTCTTCCTATCTACCTGAGTAGGTGTTGACACCCCCGCCCAAAGCTGCACCCTTGCCCTGCGTTCTTACCTAGGAGTTGAAACAAAACATCGAGCGGCCCCCGAACCATAACTCTTACGCTTGGTTGCGGACGGATGAGCCAGCCCGCGGGCAGGACTTTATGAGGGAAGACCAGCCAGCCGACCCGATAATATGGCCAAGGTAACCCGTTTCAAACCGTCGCCAACTTAGCAATCGTGTGCTCTCTATCCATGTCACGTCTGAATGCCGCCACAATCTTGTAGGTAATCCCGCCTTGCTTTCTGTCTACCTAGAATCTAAAGAAGAGTATCCATCTCCACGGCCTGCACTCCGTTTCAATATCCACCCCCTCCTCCAGGCAGCCCAGATACTATCAGCAACCACCTTTCTTTCTCTGCCTCTGTCTCTATCTTGGTCACCGCCCAGGGCGTGCCAGAGTAAAAGCGTAGAAAGAGCCAGCCCAAAACATGTAACCACACGATCATAAAGGTAACGGGAAGCCATTGAAATGCTAACCCATGCTTGATGTTTCATTGCCTTCCGAAACACCGAGACCCCAATAAAACACCTATTTTCATGATGAAAATGATCAAGCCGTGGAGATATCACCAACTCCGTACCACTTTTCACAAATACTCGCCAGTTTGTTTTAGGCGAACCCGAAGTAGTCGCTCCCCGCTGTGATGGCCTTGAGAACTTGCGTGCGGAGGGCCTCGTAGCTCTCGTACTCAGGAAGGTCAAGTTCTGTAGAAATAAAGGTTAGCACTGGCAGGTCAACCGATAATACCCAGTGGGGATAACTCACGATTGAAGCAGGTATGCGAGCTTGGCAGACGATCCTTGTTGCCGTAGTCGCGGTGGATATTGAACCGGTTGATACCGTTCATACCCTCCAACTCCTTGAACCCGTTGAGTGGCACCTTGGACGTTCCTGTGACGAATTGCAGGAGCTTGGCTCGCTCCTCCTTGTCGAAAGAGCGCAGAGCGCGCCAGAACCACTGGATCTGCTGGGAAGCCGCCGTGTAGTTGTGATACTCCGTGTTGCTCTTCCAGTCGTCCACATCGATGTCAGGAAGACCCGAAATGAGCAGCTCCAACTCTTGTTCGTTGAAGATGGCGATGAGGTCTGCCGGGATGACGCCGTGGAAGCCTTGCAAGAAATGCTCCATCTGGACCTTGACAGATGACAAGAGCTTGTGTTCCACTATGAGACGGACGTACTCATGCTTGTTGTCATTGGTCACCTCGATGTTGCTGCCGTTCTCGATGAGATCAACCGTCTTGCTTGCGCCAAACTCCTCTTCTTCCACCGAGAATGTCTCAATCACAGCCCCTGTGATATCGTTCTCTAGCATCCAGACAAGAGACTTGTAGTAGTCGGGGTCGAAGGATTCCATGTCCTTGACAGACACAGGCTTGCCAAGGATACGCTTGTATAGAGCACGGCTGAAGTAGCACTCCAGGAGACGCCCCTCGTATACCGCCTTGCCAATGATCCGGCCAATGAACTTGAAGAAATGTAGATGCTCTTCGTTGATATGGCTGGCCTTGTTCGGGTGGAAAGTCGTGCGGTCAGCAGACACAGGCGTGAAAAGAGCGTAGTCTGGGTTGAACATGGCCCTGGTGAGCACTGCGAACCACTCTCGAGTGACACCTCCTGCGTCAACGCCCTCTTCACCATGGAAGCGCACGTTCAGCTTGCCGTACTTGATCTCGTCATCAGACTTGAAGGCAAGTGTTCGATACGAGTCGTGGAAGACGTTATCACGCCTGACATTCACCGTCAAAGGCGGATATGAGGGCCTCGTGTGACCCGCCTGCTTGGCATGCACTGTTCGGGTGAAGTAGCTTCGCTTGTTGTCGAATTCCAACACCTTTGGGTTCTTCACCAGGAGAGAGAATGTGCCCGACATGAGCTTGTTGTTCTGGCGGACAAGCTCATTGAGGATTCGGCGGTGCTCATTAGTGAAGGTGAAGAACAAGCCTGCCATGGAGTCCTCGGGTGGTGGGCTGGAGAGGACCATGTCTTTGTTGAGCTGGCTCTTGGCCTGAGGAGCATCCTCCAGCGTCGTGTTCTTGCAGACAACCATGAGTGACTCGATAAGGGGAAGTAGGATGGTAGCGACGTTGATCATGTGATCTCGCTGGCGAATAGCCGCAAGGCACGCACTCAACTTCTCCCACATCTTGTTGAACGTCTCGTTGTGGTACAGCGTCATGAGCAAACTAGACTTTTCATCGGCAGCAGCAGCATCACCTGCATCGCGGTTGTCGTCCTTCTTGGCCTCAAAGAGATGATCAAGAGCAGTCAGAACACGGAGGAGCTTGTTCTGATCCGATGCGCCTGGCGAGAACTTGGCCAAAGCCAGGCCCTGAATTTCAGTACCCGACTCTGCCTTCGCAATGTGTGGCAGGAGCTCATCGAGGTCCGAGACAATGTTCTTGCTGAGGAGCTGTGCCTGCTTGACGAGCTCGCGTCCAAAAGTCTGCTTAGCATCCGGTATGTTCGAGAGATTTTTGATGGTGGAGATAGTGTTCTGGAAGGTCTTTGAGCTGCACTCGCGTGCAACAAAGATCTTTACTACCAACTTCAGGTTCTCTGGGGGAATGAACGGCGGTTGAAGCTGTCGAACCTTTTTCTGCTCGGGCTGCTGCGATTCAGCAGCAGGCGCTTCAGCCTCCTTGGTGGAAGGTTCTGCTGGAGCTTCAGCTGGAACATTAGAAGACGCTCCAGCACTTTGAACGTTGGCCTCCATTTGCGCCAGACCCTCCTTTGCCTGCTCCTTTTCTGCTGCCTTCTTTGCCTCTTCCTCGGCCTCCTTGCGGCGACGCTCTAGAGCCTGGAGGGGCAAGGTAACCTTGTTGAGGAGATCAACAAGCAATTGCATCACGGCAGAGCTTTCCATGACAAGTTCTCGGTCGAGCAGGTGCAACAAAGAGTTGATGGCGTACTTGTGCACCTTCAGGTCCTTAGACTTGCCCTTGCGATTGTGGGCTTGCTTCAGAGAGACTGCAATGCCATCGTGCTCAGTCAGGAACAATGACGGGATGTGTGGGTTTCTGCTTGACAGCTCAACGAGTAGGTCGAGGCATTGTTGGACAACCAGAAGCGGCGAGATCTCCGAGTTCTGTTGGATGATGCCAGTGGAACTGATGTTCGTAAACGTCCGCTTTAGACCCTGAGGAGTCTTGTAATCCTTCTCCTTCTCCTTTTCCTTGTCCTTGTCCTTGTCCTTCTCCTTCTCTTTGGGTTGCTTGGCCTTGAGGGAAAGCGAACTGAAGCTGCGCTCGACGGCTTCCATGTCGGTGCTACCAAATTGAAGGATCTGGAGCAACGAGCCGATGACCTCAAACCGGTTTTGGCGATTGTCACAGACGTCCCCGAGTACACGGAACAGGTGGCCGCGAATGGCGCCCTGATGGCTCACAAACATAAGGCGAAGGAGTGTCGCAACACCCGCCTTATCCAGCATCTGTACGGTAGCGCGACGTTGAACCTTGTTGGTGTCGTTGGCGGCTACAGGTTCCGCTGCACCGCGGGCTGTGTCACGCACGCGGAACAAGGCCGATGCATCACGTTGGGTGCGCTGGAACAAAGCACGAGCCTCTGCCGCCATGTCAGGAGGCAGTTGATCCATGATCTCGTTACCTTGGTCTCTAAGGACTTCTTCTCTTAAACCATCAGGAAGAGTTGCTAGGATGCTGGCAGCATCCATTTCTTGCGGTACAGCGGCTTGCCCGCTGGCCGCGGCCTGGCGCCGTTGTGCCTCGCGTTCGGCTCGACGCCGTTCTTGGCGCTCTTGTTGAACAATCTCGTGGCGTATGTCTTCAGGCAGGGCATCCAAAAACTCTTGGAAGACCTCGCCTTGCTCTCCGGCAGAGCTCTCTGCTCCAGCGGCGCGGGCCTCGGTGCGTCGAGTCGTGACGGTTTGCGCAATAACCTCCTCCCTGAACTCATCTGGTAGGGCGGCAAGATATTCGGGGTCGATCCCAAGCTCAGTGACATCGACTTCTTCGCCCCGGATAGTAGTAACCACGCGTGGCTGTGGCGTTCCGGGTTGTTGTTGCTCTGTTTGTTGAGGATCCTCGGCGGTCTCGACGCCTTCCATGGGCTGCGGCTCAGCATCCCCGGATCCTTCAGCACGACGCTCTTCGGTTTCTGAGGCTGCTTGAGCTGCAGCTTCGGCAGCCAATTGTGCCAGGCGCTCCCGCTCCTCGGCTTCCGCCTTTTCTCGTGCGGCCTTCTCCTCGGCCTCCTTGGCCTCGCGTACTTTTCGTTCTTCTTCAAGTCGCTTTTGGCGCTCCTCTTCGTCCTTGCGTCTGCGCTCAGTTTCTTCAGCCTTCAGCTTCCTCTCTTCCTCGGCGGCATGAGGCGTGAGCTTCGCCCAGATACGATTGTTCAGTCGTGAAACTCTCTCCTGGTAAGTGTGGCTGAAGATAACCCTCGCTTCATCCAACCATCGCTGGTCAGTCGTAGCTGGGGAAAAGCCAACAGCTTGCTGTGGCTCCTGGTACACTTCGCGGCGTGGCTCAGCCCTCACGTCACGGCTGTACTGGCCAGCTCGCAGAGGTATGCTGAACTCTTGGACGCCATGACCTCCCGGGCCTTGGATATGGAAGGATAACTGGGGAGCACGACCGGCAACACCTGGAGGTAGGTTCGCCATCAGATCGCTGAGGATATTCATGGGGCTGTCAAGGAAACTATGTAGGCCTCCAAGACGCGACAAGGACGAGCTGCCTCCTGGACGTGGAGAAGCATCGCGTCCACCGTTTCCACGGCGAAGAAGAGGGTTGAGGCCATCGACTTGATTGACCGCTGGACCAGGAGCACGACTTCGGAAGTAACTGCGGAAGTCTGTCTCAGGGTCAGTATGATGGCTGACAGCGTGTCCAGCTAAGAAGCCCCTCATCTCCCGTTCTACCGATCGCGCTTCTTGTATGATCCTTCGAATTTCTGCTTCGCGAGTTGACATACCACCAATAGGATCGGCACCTCTAGGACCGCCAATAACGAAGGGACCAATTGGGAAAGGACTTCGTCGGGGACGGGGAGGGCCACGTTCAACAACGAGAGCGTCCCAGCCCAGTCCGGCGGGCATTACTTGAGGTGCAATCTCGTCTCCAGGTCCTGATAAAGATGTTGGCATGCTGAACTGGGAATAAATGGCTTGGTACTCACTCGGATAGTCGTAGATATAGTCGTCCTCCACGTCTACTTGCTCGTCCTCCTCGTCGTCTGGTGAGAATTGTTAGCACATGCCACCTCTGTATTGAGATTGTATACGGGACTTTCAAAAGTTCCCTGGGTAACTTACCATCATCCTCGGCTTCATCGTCGTAGCGATCACCGCCGAAGTTGAACCCTTCGTCGGCCAGGAGACGATGGCCATCTGCAAGGTCCTCCTGCATTAGCTCGTGCAACTCGTGCAGAGGGTTAGGCATATCGGCGAGCTCGTCAAGATCTTGCACACCGTCCTCGTAGTCATGACCATCGTCATCCTCATCCCCTTCATCTTCATCATCAGTCTCGCTCTCCCAGCCAGGTTCACCGTCGTCGTCGAGTGGGTTGCCCTCCTCGTCGACGATTTCAATGCGGTCTTCGATGTCATCCATATCTTCCGAGCCCACGTCGTCGTCGTCTTCGTCGCCCTCGTCGTCACTGAGCTCATCATCTTCGTCCATATCCTCGTCGTCGTCGTCATCGTCATCGTCATCTTCCATGATGACCTCGACGCCGACAGGATGGTCTCCAGGGATACCTTCGATTTCGCCCATCTCGCCGAGCTCCTCGTCGTCATCGCTCACATCTTCTTCACCATCCTGAGACATCTCATCGCCGTAGTCAAGCTCGTCGGGGTATTCGTCATCATACATTTCCTCGTCTTCTGTAAAGGTGAGTCAGCTTCCGGAACAAGGCTAGAGCAACGAGGTTGTAGGGCGGGGAGAAATGTAATCCACTAGCTTACCGTCCTCGTCAGAGTCCTCGTCGAAGTCATCTTCCCGACTGCCTTCCAACATGCCAAGTGCCGAGTTACGATAAAGATCCGGAGTCTCCTCACGTTCATCTTCCACCTCGGAGAGCGAAGATACAGAGCCGATTTCATCCTCGATGTTGTCTTTGTCTTGGGGACCAGAGGGTATGAGACCAGCTTGACTCAGCTGAATACCCGTGGTTGTCATTATCTGTAAAACACGCAGGATGTATTTGATGGTCCGCTTCACGCCCGGAAACGTGAGATCAATGTCGGCAATGGAGGCAGTGAGTGCTGGCAGGAAGCCCTTCTCGTACATCAAGCGCTTGAGTTGCACGTGCGAGCGACTTCCTGTCGACTGATCTGGAAAGCGAGGGCTGCTCGAGTCGCGATCCTTTTCGCCCATCATATTGGCCATGAGCTCGGCCAGAGACAGGAGCTTTGCGTATCTAACGTCGAAAGACTCGCCAGGTACGGAAGCATCCTTGTAGGCCCGAAGGACCATGTCCAAAACCCACTTGCGAACGAAGAGCAGATCCGAATCCTCGTCATAATCGAAGCGGTCACGATTTCTGTCCACGGGCTTTTCATTGGTCTTGGCCACCAATGCCACGAGAACCTGGCGTGCCTGCTCAGAGGTTGCAGCCTTCTTCTTCGCTGCAACGCTATCCTGTGGGGAAGTGAGACTGCTCGTGCAGAGAAGATCGTTCAGAAGGTAGTTCAAGACCCCAGATCGAGGCTTGACAGGCGTATTGGCAAACATCTGGGCATTGCGCTTGAAGTTGATGAATTCCATCTTTGTGCGGGTGTAACTCTGCAAGATCTCTGCCAAGCAATGGAGCAGGAAGCAGCGGTAGACGAAGATCGGGTGCTCTTCAGCCTTGAAGGAAGGTTTGGAGGGCTTCTTGTCTTTGTTCTCGCCACTCTGATCCTCGTTTGACAAGGATTCACCGCTTGCGTTACCAGAGGCATCAACAGGCACAGTGGCCTCCTTTGGGACGTCTGACGACTCTTTATCGGCAACCTCTCGGAAGTTAAGTAGCTCACATAGCAGAAAATGGACAACACCATCTGGGTTCTCAACTACAGGTCGTTTCGGCTCAATGGGAGAAGACTTCGTGGCGTCTGTCGCCTCCTTGGCATGAGACTCTGTTGATGGCTTGATGTCATTGCTGCTGAGCCCTTCTGTTGCCTGGACAGCTGAATCGACTGGTTCGGCCTTGGAAAGCGAGACTGAAGACCTCACTGTGGGCTTGTCCTTGAGTGTCAGAGTGACTCCACGAAGGTTAAGTCCCGTCGGATCACTTGGTGCTTGGAACTTCGCGAGTCTGACGGTTTCGTTCGTAATCTCGATGAATATTTCGGGCGACCGTAACGCGACATGTGCGAGGTTCCGAGTATACGTGGGTATGTCGATGGCTCGGGAGTTCCGGTGATTGTGTCCCATCTGCTCGAAGTACCTCCGAATCTCACTTCGCATGATTTGTCGGATGGTGTCATCGTCCTCGATAATGTGTCTTAACACGGTCATCACGTTTCCGGAGATGGTAGAGTCCTTGAGGCGGGCGGACCCCAAACCAGACAGCTGCTTCGTCATAACGAATAAACGCTGTAGATTCCTCTTGTCACCCACAGACTGCGCGACTGAGCGGTTTCTTGTCAGGATGACCAACACACGGAGGACTGCAACAGCCAAGCTCTCATTCTTGCCAATGCGCGGGAGAATGTCCAGGACGGATTCTAGTAGAATATCCCTATCATCCTCAGAAATGATGGGTTCTTTGGCCTGCAGCACAGGATCCTCAATCCTGTCATTTTCGGTCGCAGGCGGAGTCCATTTCGCCTCCACAGGCTGCGCATCATCTGCCAAAAGCATCTCGAAGATCAGAAGGATGTGGGGGATCCAAGGAGGCAGCTCATCGTTGGAGTTGCCGGGCGGCACCTTGAGGAAGCTGAGGTACTCAGACACGTTGTCCTTGAGTGTCTTGATTGTGGACTTGAAGAACCGGGTTGAACCATGGAGCATCAAAGAAAGAAGGTGAGCATAGGCAGCGATGCTCCGGCCGTTGGACTTCTTCTCCTCATCGTCTAAAGCGTAGGACATCAAGGCGTTCACAAGCGTCTCGCCGACGTCTTGCCGAGCGTCTTCGCTGTCGGGACGGTCGATTGTGACGTTGATCAGTTCAGATACCTCGAAGACAGAGTCGGGATGCGCTCTTATAACATCCAGGCAACGGTCGATCAGGTCATTTCGCAACTTCTCACGTTCTGCATCAAGATCGTCCTTGGATACAAGAGGTCGGTCGTTAGACTCCTGATTCTGATTATTTGAAGCCGTAGCCGCTGGGGGGGCAGCGGCAGGAGTAGATGAGGATTCGCTTGAATCTTGGGTTTCGGCTTCGGCAGGTGCCTCGCTGTCCCGAGGGCCAGGGGAGTTGCTGTGTTCTGCGAGCGCGGTGGTGCCAATCAATTGCTCAAGCTCTGGCGGAGAGTCCACTACCATAGCTTCCCGCAACAGGTCGGAGCTGCGGGAGGAGGCAGGGGTTTGTTCCACAGAGCCGTTTTGCGCTGGAGAAGTCACTTGGAATGCATCTTCAGGCGGGATGGGGTTACGCTGTCCGGCCAATCCCTTCTGGTGCATTCTGCAGTACTCGGTTGCGGTGTCTGCACCCATCGTACGGTACACGGCCTCGCGCGCCAGATCTTCGGGATAGTCGCCAGCCAAACGTGTGCAATGAGCCGAGTGCGAGTCCCAGGGGAATGTAGCCTTCTCACGCTTAAATAGCGGCGAAGCCTTGGATAGCTCGCTTCTCCGCCACGCGGAGCCCTCGCCCTCTCCCTGGCAAATCGTTTTGAGGATATCCACGACTTTTCCGACAACATCTGTGGAAGCCTTCTCGATCAAGACCGAACCCCAGAGATTCGCAACCGTAGGCAGCACTGACATTCGGATTTCCACGATATACTGGTTGATCATCGGGTACCACTCCGGCTGTCGACTCGAAGAAGATCGGCTCGGCACATTGAGGTGTTGCATAGAATCAGTGATGTTCTTGCCGTTAACGATCATGGTGTAGAGCTCCAGGATTTTCTTCATGCCAATCGAGCCAAGCCTGGCCAAGGAGGCGTCTTCTGTCTCTTGGCGTTCCTTAGTGACCTCATTTGCGAAAACACTGAGTAACTTGTTCAGAACTTCCAAACCCTGGTGCTCTTTGAAGGCGTCAAGTACAGGAACAATGACACTAGGTCCCGCCCGTTCCGTGTGTCGAGAAGAGTCGGTGAGCATCTCGTGGACAATGTGCAGCATGATAATGCAATACTGCAGCTCGTGCTTTGTTGGAGGTTTGTCAACGAACGGTTCCAGTTGATCCAGCACCGTCTGAGCTAGAGCATCTGCCATCTGCATATGCCTGGCTCTCGGATAGCTGTCTCGCTCACGACGTGACATCAAAGCTTTGCCCAGTGTCTGAAAGAAGGAATACGCGCTGGGCATGATAGATTGCAGCAGTACCTTTAGAACCTGATAGTTCTGATACTGAGAACTCGATTGCTCTTCTGCCGTAGGTCGATTCTGTCGAGTTGGGTCTGCTTGCTCGAAGGAGCTGCCAAGGCCATAAGTGCCAAGTACCTGTGAAAATGTCTCCTGCTCGCCTATCAAAAGGTCACCTGTGCTGGTGGATCGCATATTCGGCAATTTTCGTGATGTCCAATGCTGTGGAACGAGGCTGATCAGAGAAATCTCTTCCTGGAGAACAACGCGCAGGAGGGGTCCCAGGGACTTGATCACTTTGTCGAAACGATCGTAGACGTTGACCGCAGGCAAGGAGACGGAGCCGTGCCGGCTCTGATAGGGGAAACAGCTGTACAGAGTCTTGAGCAGAGACTGAATTGTCAGCAATGCTCTCGCTACATCCGTGCCACTCGTGACCTTGCGGACGAGATCAGTATTCCAATTGTCGGCGCCATCTCCCTTCAGAGTCACGCCGGGCTCCACAAAGGGTCGAAAGAACGAAGCCGTTGGATTGCTGGACAGCAATGGCTCCAGGGTTTCAATGGCAGCCTCGATACGATTCAGCAGCGAAGGCAGTCCAATGACAGGCGAACTCTCAACGGTGTTGGCAACGACCTGTTGTAGCAACCCTAAGGCAGCAGAATCGGCGAAATCATGAGGTAGACTCGGCAGTCCCATGATATCCAATAGATACTCAATGCCACCGCTCTTGGTCAGGGAGGTCCTCAGGCTAGTGTTGCTGATGTATGCATTGAGAAAAGAGGCAAGCGCATTAACGTAGGCGGTGATGCTATCGGGGGCCTTAGACGGGCCCTCCGAAGGATCTGACTGTGGTGGTACTGGGTCGGTCGATCCTGTGGCATCTACCATCTCGACATCTTGGGGAGAAGTTGCTACACCTTTGCCCTGGTTCGAAACCGCCGTGATACCGGACTTCCGCAACAGGTCCTTGTCAGCGGCAATGACTTTTCCATCCGGATCAGTGACGGAGAGCTTGGCTCCCCACCCAGAGGATTGTGCCTTCGAGGTGCCCAAGAACTTGACCCTGGCGATCATGTCTATCACAGCGTTTGCCACTGTCTGTCTCAAAGCAGGGTGGTGTCGTCCTAACTCATCAAACTGAAGTCCGATGTTGTAAGCGAGTTCCGAGTCGATCTGCATTATGCGCACATGTTCCGGGCTCTCGAACACTTCCAAGAAGCTCTCCAAGACTCTCGAGGACGCAACTAGCTTCATGCCCTCATTGTTCAGACAGATCGAGTTGACCACTGGAATGACGACAGCAATGGCCTCTGAAGACGGCAAAATACCGGCAGCTAGCGAGCCGCCTCGCGGAGCTCGCAGTGTCTTCTGGTCTGGAGGGTGAGGGCGACCATCTGGCTCCAAAACAACGGACTGCTCGAAGGGGGGTTCACTCTCGTCATTCGGCGGGTCCTCCGCCTTGCGCTCAGGTCCCGGCTTTGCCGAAATCTCCCGGTTGGTGAGAGATTCAAGCAGGCTCTTGACCATACCAGTCTCGGAAATGGCGGCAAAGCTGGTAGGGTCATTGTTGATAAAATCTGTCAGGAGGTTGATCGAGTTCGTCCACACGACCGAGCCAAAGGACTTGGTGTTCTCCATGATGGCTCGTAGGCTTCGAAGAAGCCTGGAGTTGTCAACCAGGTTCCTCAACAGACGATCAGTGTTGCCCCCGTGAGTGAAAGCACTCGGGTTCATTATGTGGTGCATAAATTTCAACAACCACTTCAAGGTCTGCTGTTGGACGTAGGGGATCTCATAATCGACGACACTGGAGTAGAACTCGGGCTTTGTACCATGGCCAGACTCTGCAAGGCTCTTGGCAGAAGATGTGGCGTCGATCGTTAGCTGCGCAATGCTGTCCAAACCGCTGACGTTGATGAAGGCCTGGAACGCAATTGGGGGGTAGTTCAACACCAGCGCATCCACATAGGAAACAGCCATGCTATGCAGGCGATCTGCAACAGCCGTACGCATGTTGACGATGTCAACAAGGATGTCCATGAAACCCGCAGATATCATATCAGATCCAACACGCCCGTTCATAGCAAGGTGCAACGCGAGAGAGAATAAGCTGTTCCGCCAGTCGTCCAACTCAATAGATTGGTTGTCGGATTGCCCACCGTCCTCCTTCATCTCGGCAACAGCTTTACGGATGACGTATAAGAGGACGCCATGATTGACAGTGGCATTCAATGCCGAGATGACATCCTGATACTTCGCACCGTAGTGAGAGACAGCCTCCAGCAGTGACAGGACAATTTGCTGCATCCAACGCGGCGCAGCTGCCTGGCCGTTAGTAGAAGGATGAATGAGCTCCACCAACTGGTAAATAAGGTGATACTGGCGGGGCTCATCATTATCCTGCTTCAGAACTTGCTCAAGGAACGCTCCTTCGGGATGGATGTAGGCAAGGTTTGCGACAGCCAGAAGGCGCACAGCAAGGGCTTGCTGGCGAGATTCTACGCCATGCAGCAAAGCCTTGCATACTCTCGAACGATTGAGAAACTCGTATTGTGATGTCTTGGGCATATCCGCAGGTGTACGCTTCAGAAGATCGTATATTGGTGAAGAGGCGACGATGCTCTGTTGAATCTCAACAGACTTCTGACTGGAGACATGGGCGCCTTCGGAGCTGACAGCTGGAGGTGGTTGGGCAGGAGAAGGGGTATCATCAGAGCTATGTGCAGCTCTAGCGTTGCGTGATGTTTGGTATTGGGGTCCCATGGTAGTGCTGCGGCGCAAAGGTGTGGGTGTGTTGGGGATAGATGCATTGCCACGGTCAGTTGATAGCGGAGGAACGGGGTCACCGCCATCGGTCTTCGGATAGTAGATGATCTTCAGATCACCCCAGCTCTTCCAGCGGCTCTCTGACGCCTGGTCAGAGGAGATCACGGCCCCTAGATCGTTCGCAAGCAAGGTCGCCGCATTCTTTGAGCTTGCAGAGTGCGCCTTATCCTTCTCCTTGCCTTTGCTCGCCGAAGCAGGTGTTGCTTGAGTAGAAGATTCGGTAAGGCTGGTGATTGGGGTCTTCACGAATGGCTGGGCGATTTGCTGAACACGCTCTAGGTCGATATTGTAGTGGTTGGCAAGCAACGCGCTGCTGACCTGACGAGAGGGCTGCGTCATCCGCTTGACGGATGCCTGATAACGTTGTGCAAGTTCCAAACCAACCTCCAAGGTCGCGTGAATTACGGACAGATCGCTGCTATTAAGAAGGTCGTTCAAGTGAAAACTGCTGGCGTAGATGCTGCGGTTGCCACAATGATTCAAAAGTCGCCTGGTAAACTGTAGGACGGCCTTGATCAGCTGAGCATCACCAGCCTCCGTGTAGCCCAGTGTCCTCAGCTTATCTGTGTCCCACTCATCCGAGCCATACTCCTCGACCCGTACGTCGCGACCCAGAAGGAGATCACAGTCGAAATCTCGCATCTGTGGCCCCTCATGCAGGTGATAGACCTTGTTGAAGCACTCGAGTATGTTGTCGAATCGGTTCAGCAGAGGGATCCAGTGGTACAAGTCGCCACGAGGCAAGGGCCATCTTGCTACGGGGAAGGTGTCGAGGCGCTGTGGTAGTAGTGGCAATGGAACAGTCGAAGCTGTCTGCACAAAGTCCTTAAGCCAGGGCGACTGGGTCAAACTTCAGTCAGCTGTCTGTATCATAGGATCTCCATACCACGGATCAAAGGGGATGACATACCAGGGTCTCCCTATGCTTGGGCTGCATTGTCTTCGTAATCTTTCCCATCTTGACAGCGGGGGCGGCAGAGCCGCAGAAATGAAAGCTCCCCCTCCACTACGCAATTACAACTGTCGTCGACGACAGCTTGACGCGATGCAGGAGCGGCCTGCTTCAGGTTGTTTGGGTGGCGTGTCAGAACGTTGAGGTCAAAGAAAGCCTGAGGCGAGGCGACAATTAGGTTGGGAATCGCCGCGATGCGATGAACGAAGAAACGAAACCCTTTGGGTGGAGGCCACGACGTGTGCAGGTGCCGTGACTTCTTCCAAGGTGTTTCCTCTCGTCAAAAAAGTACAGCTGGAGGTGCAGTGGTCAGCTGTACAAGGGGAAAGGATGTGGTGGTCGGTGGTCGTCGGTGGTGATTGATGGAGGAGGAGGTTAGGTGAGGTGGGCGCGCGGTGATGTAGTAATCTCGAGGTTTATGGATTTAGGCGGCGTTCAGGGTTGCAACTGTAAAAAGTCCGGCAGCACCTGCGTAATAGGCCAAAGCTTCCAAGGTTTCCTTGGTAGGTAAGCTTCCGGCAGGCTCCTCCGCGCTTCAGTAGCACTTGGAGTAACTACCTACCTGGTAGGCTAGTGGGGCGACGTTGTCAAGGTTCCTTGGCCGGTGCCACCCCTGCAGCCTCGCACTTTCAATGTTTGGTTCTAAGGTTGACCTTAGACTCACCTGCAGTGAGTGCACCTTCTGCTTGAAGCTCCACTTGGTCCATAGAAGTGCCCAAGTGGTCGAAAATCTAGAAGAACATACCCAGATAGATCTAGGTATCTAGGTAGGCTTTCATACACAAGGTTCTGGATGAGAGTTGGAAGGGACGTGTGAACTACCTAGGTATTTAGGTACGGTAGGCTGGAAGGCACAGGGTCTTCGGGAGCAGTAAGCAGCACACCAGAGCATCCAACGGCCGGCTCTGATTGCTCTGTATATAGACACGAGTTAGTGCTATGAGGGGAGCAAGCAGGAGCAAGACTTAGGTCTCAGAAGTTTATCTATTTACACAAGGCCACTGAAATCAATCTATGGAGATATGTCTTGGGCCACGGTTTCCTCCATCCTATATCAGCACAGGAGTACAGTCCATCCGTGGCTTATCATCAGCCAAGATGGGTCGTATAAGAGCACTTCAGTTTATAAGTGCTGGAATCCTAACTGTTTGTCATATGTCGGGTAGAGAAACGATCGTTTTGAGTCCGTGGCGTGTGCCGATCTTTCTTGGGCACAGTGTCACGCAAATGATCCATCTCGAATGATCGAAGGTTGATAGCCTGAACCTGCCTTATTGCTCTACAATCCAGGATATATTAGTAGCCGCCAGTGCTACTAGGGTTCCGGAAGCGAGTAAAGCATCAGAAGGATGTCTCAGGCATCGCACCCGGAGCTGAATACGGATACGGAGCCTCGCCGGAGCCCATTCGGCCCCACACAGCAGCCCTACACAGACGGCGAGGGCAAGCCACGCGCTCATCCCTGCCCGCCATCAAGGACGGGCCCAAGCTCAAGTCCGTGGAGACGAGGAGAACTTTTCGATAGGCGAGGAGAGGGATAGGTGGGATAAGTGATCACGAGCTAAAGAAAAGAAGCCCGTCCCCGTCTTTGACCGTCCTGGCGCATTTTAGAAGAGCCGGTGAATCCCGCAATTCTGCCGTTCTGCCGATCTAGACTCCATCCCTCAGTCCAAACCTTGAGGTATCGAAACTTATTTTTTAGCTGGTCGTTGGCTGGTCTCGTAACTCTCCGGCATTCAATATCTCGACAATTTCCCCAGGGCAAAACATTGCTTTGCGCCGACGCCCACGAAAATCCTTATCTACCCCTCCGAGTCGTTACCCGACAGTCAGGACCCCGCGCTAAAAAGATTCAGCCGTAGCCATAGGATCGCACTGCAGCCTGTACGACCTGTACGACATCAAGGTACTTATCGGTTCAAAAGGGGGGTCGCATCGCCCGCGATACAGTATTTAATTTCTCCACCATGTCAACAATGTCGAACGAGATCAAACTCCTCAGCGGGAACTCCCACCCCTTGCTGGCACGGCTGGTTGCCGACCGGTCAGTTAAACCACCCCGCGAGTAGTATCATGAGTACTCAAAAGGACGGCGCAAGCTGATACCGAGGACATGGGACGAACAGGCTAGGGATAGAGATCGCGAAGACTATGAGTCTGAACTACTCCAACCAGGAGACCAGCGTCACGGTCGGCGAATCTGTGCGAGACGAGGATGTCTTCATCATCCAGTCGACCGCACCCGGCGACATCAACGACGGCTTGATGGAGCTCTTGATCATGATCCACGCATGTATGTTTGCGCCCTGCTGAGTTCGCCGGCGGGAGGGGGAGACCCAGGGCTGATCATCATTATTCATGGCGACAGGCCGGACCGCATCCGCAAGGCGCATCACGGCGGTCATACCGAACTTCCCTTACGCACGCCAGGACAAGAAGGACAAGAGCCGGGCGCCTATCGTACGTCTCTACAACTCTGATGCCCACTAGCTAGCTGTTCGGGAGTACTGACGTTCCTGCAGAGCGCAAGGTTGATAGCTAACATGCTCACAACCGCCGGCTGCAACCATGTCATCACCATGGACCTGCATGCGTCGTACGTTCCAGTCCCTTCCTTCCCTTCCAAGCACGTTGGCCCCTTTGAAAAAAGCTGACCCTCTTCTTCCCCTCCTGCGCAGACAAATCCAGGGCTTCTTCAACGTGCCCGTCGACAACCTCTACGCCGAGCCCTCCGTCCTGCGCTGGATCCAAGAGAACCTCGACGTAAAAGACTGCGTCATCGTCTCCCCCGACGCTGGCGGCGCCAAGCGCGCCACCTCGCTCGCCGACCGCCTCGACCTCCCCTTCGCGCTGATCCACAAGGAGCGCCCCCGGCCCAACGAGGTCGGGCGCATGGTGCTCGTCGGCAACGTGGTCGACAAGGTCTGCATCCTGGTGGACGACATGGCCGACACCTGCGGGACCCTCGCCAAGGCGGCGGCCGTGGTCAAGGAGCACCAGGCGCGCGAGGTCGTCGCCATCGTGACGCACGGCATCCTGAGCGGGCCCGCCATCGACAACATCAACAAGAGCGTGCTGTCGCAGGTCGTGGTCACCAACACCGTCCCGCTGGGGGACAAGCTGGACAGGTGCCCCAAGCTGAAGGTCATCGATGTCAGCGGGACGCTGGCCGAGTCCATCCGGAGGACGCACAACGGAGAGAGTGTCTCTTACTTGTTTACCCATGTGTTTTAAGGTCGGAGTCAAGATTTCTGGGGTGGGGGAAGGGTTTCACAGGAGTTTCTTCTGGGCATGCCATTATGGGAGGCGGTCGTTTCGTGTTATCTCAAAATTCTAAATCACAGCACCCGGACATTGGAAAACTAATATTCCAGCCAGCTTGGGTGGGTAGATAAGAAACATCGTTTGCTTGCTCGCAGCAGCACCAAAGTGTAGGAAATATATCGTTTCGTTGTTGGCCGATCTTATCCAGTCCCCATATGTTCGGAGAGTTCGACCCAGGAACGTTTTGGAGTTTGGTGCCGCTATGAACAGACTCGCTCATGCGTTGCGTGCGGGCCTGGTGCAGATCGTCGAGTCTTCGGTTGCACGCCTTGGAGACTTGGTGTGCGATAGAGACCATGCTTCAATGGGCTTCAAGGGGTTGACGCAGGGATTAGCATATGCTGTATGTCGTAACATACATGTGTTTATGGCAGTATCATTCGTATACTATTGTAAAATTTTCCCTTCCTTCTCTCAGAACAACGAAGGTAACATAGGTCTACCACCGCCAAGGGGGTTCAGACAACCATATGGCCCGGAGCAACCGAATTGACACGCTCTAAAGTGTCGGGTCAGAAGTACATCATTGGCGTTGCCTTTCTTGTATCGACCTGAATGTTGAGCTTACACCACCGGCCAGTGAAAACCACAATGGGAACTGACGAGAGGCTAGGTCAGACGGTCAATGTGCATCAGCTGGATAATAGGGTAATCTTGTACGGGCGCATCAGGTCAATAGATTACAGCTCTCCGAGGTAGGGATGTTCACAACCCGAACATGTGCTCGGTGATCCAAGCCAGTTATATCAGAGTGCATTGGCTGACTTATGCGAGAGGAATGAGAAATTGTAGGTGCGCTGAGTAAGGTAGGAAGATGGACACGGACATGAGTAGCTTTGGGCCATCAAGGTGTTGTTGCATGTTCCTAGTGTTGGTTGCCCTCTATGGGTTGGACAGTTGAGCTTCATTTACAAGGGAGCCCGAGGTATAGGCAACAACAGGGGCGCACTGGCACTTGTGTGGAAATGTGGAAGATGAGGATATGGAGGTAGAGATGGCATTGAGGACCACTTAAGTCAAGAGCCCTGCAGCAATGATGAGACTTGAACATGATAGGCAGTTTCCTCTTCCCAGTGCTCACAGCTTCGTTATCGTAGACCCGATATTGCATTCATCACTAGTACCAACGCCGTAAGAATATCAAGGTATCAATCATCGAGCAGGTTCTGAAGTCTCGTCCATTTTGGTATGCCATGAATACACTCCTGTTTTTGGCTAATGGAGCCAACCAATCCCTCCTGAGCCGTCATAACCCAACCGCAAAAAAAGCCATCCGTGTCAAATGCAGGATATTTAAGCCTTGTGCAGGGAAGAGGCGCGGCGCTTGCGGGCATCGGCCTTGCTGGCCTTGGCCTCGGACACGCGCTTGGCGAGGATGGCGGCGTACTCGTTCTATAATGAAGTCAGTCAAGTGCCCAGAGATGAAGGGGTGCAGATATCAGGGGAAAACATACGGCCTCGTCCTTGACCTTCTCGGCCTGGCGACGCTTGAGTGCGACCCTGTGGCGCTTGTGCTGGAGACGCTGGGGAGTAACCAGACGCTGGATCTTGGGGGCCTTGGTGTAAGGCTTGGCGCCCTCCTTCTTGGGCTGGACCTCACGACGGATCACGTACTTGCGGACCTACACCCGGGGGGGGAAGAAAAATTATTAGCCCTGAGATTCTTCGCGGAATCTCATTCCTCTCACTCTCTACCCGAACTGCTTGATTTCCAGCACCGCAGTCATCGGGTAGGCGAAGACGGAATTGTATGAAGTGGCGCGGATAAAACATACATCGTCTTCCTTGGTGAGGCCGAAGAACTTGCGGATCTTGGTGGCACGCTTGGGGCCGAGGCGCTTGGGGTGAACGACGTCGGTGAGACCGGGGATCTCCTGCTCTCCCTGCTTGACAATGGCGAGGGCGAGGACGGACAGGTCCATGGCGACGATGCAGCCGCGGACGGACTTACGCTTGCGCTCACCAGTGCGGCGGGGGCGGTAGCAGGAGTGGCCGTCGGAGAGCAGGAGACGGACACGGGTAGGGTGCATGACACCCTGCTTCATGGGGAAACCCTGCTTGTCGTTACCTCCGGTGATGCGGAAGATGTAACCCTTCCACTCGTCACCGAGGGAGTCGGCGGGGACCTCAGCGCCCATCTAGAAATAGCCCAACCGTCAGTATTGAGCCCAGTGTTCGTTCCGAAGGTCGAGGTCGGTTCGTGTTCATCGTGATGGTATTTCTGGTATGATGTTTCGATCTCGACGAACTCGCATCGGCTTCGGTAGGGGTAAAACGTACACGCTTCTCGAGGAAGACGCGGAGCTTGCGCTCATCCTCAACCTCGATGAGCTTCTGGCTGCCGTTGGCAGGGTAGGAGCTGTAATGCACACAAAGTCAGCCATCAATTGATCCTATATTCAAATTCTTATTTGCCTCCATGAGCAGGGCCCTTGAGCAGGCCCCCCACGAGTGAGGCCAGTCGTTCGTGCTGGGTCCCAAGACCGCAACTGACGGACCAGAATCGGGGAAATCGTCAAACGTACATGTTCAACTTCATCTTGTCTGACTCTCAGTCGAAATCGCGGACCGAAAGAACGAAGTCGAGTTGGTGGTTGGGTGTTGAAGACGGGCTGCACGAGTAGGTAAATGGAAGGTCCGAAGGAGGTCGCCGCGGCAAGCAAGAAAATCCAGTTTGGAAATTCTGTGGGCGGCCC
Organism: Cytospora leucostoma; assembly: GCA_003795295.1. Taxonomy (NCBI): domain Eukaryota; kingdom Fungi; phylum Ascomycota; class Sordariomycetes; order Diaporthales; family Cytosporaceae; genus Cytospora; species Cytospora leucostoma. Next base: position 231,808 of record LKEB01000051.1, on the reverse strand, counting down.
TAATTTTCCCATATGGCCCGTGCACGCCCAGAATTTCCATTGGTCTGTAGCCGAGGCGGTGGGTCCCGCTCCCTTCACCTCTCTCCCGAAACGGTCACCTTGAAAAAGTGGTGCTGCTGTGTACGGCCGGCCGGGCCTAAGAAGATGAGATTTCAAACGGTCTTATTCTGTAGTTCATGACTGTATCCAAGGTTGCTGGTGTGTTTATTCCAGAGACTATCCCACTGCTTTATGAGCCAACTTTACTATACTTCAATACACCCTCACGCGATCGGCAGGCCAAATATTCCCCAGGTCGTCGTTACAAAGCGGAGGAATATCAAGTGTTGAACTTCAACGCGGACGGTCAACCCTGATATAAAGGCCCATACATCATATAGGCACTCTGTACCTGTTATCTCGTACATCTTATCGCGAACTCCAGGCGCAACATAACTTTGAACTACCCGGCATCTCACTTTCTCTGACTCTCACTGGACCCCTGTGAAGATGGAGGACGATCGGGCTCAAGTTGACCTTGGCATCGCCGCCGACCTCGAGGAGGCACATGCTGCCGAGCCTGTTGCCAGACAACCGAAGAAGAGGTTCGTCGGCAGGAGGACGGCCGCACAGGCAGCGGCATCCAAAAATGAGAACGGTTCTGAATCTATCGAGGGTGCCGGTGCCATTCAGGGTAAAGTCACCCGTATATATTGATGAGAACCTGAATAATGACAGTCTCTCGTAGTCGCCCAAACAAGGAGACCACCCCGGCTCCTGAACCAAGTCCCACCCGAGATCCTGGAAGATCCCGAGCTGAAGGCTGCCGTATCACTCCTGCCCGCCAACTACTCGTTCGAGATACCCAAGACTATTCACCGCATCCGCAGTCTGGGCTCAAAAAGGGTGGCCCTACAGATGCCCGAGGGTCTGCTCCTGTTCGCCACTACCATCTCCGATATCTTGGAGCAGTTCTGTCCTGGGATAGAGACTCTCATCATGGGTGACGTTACGTATGGCGCGTGCTGCATCGACGACTACACCGCCCGCGCCATGGGATGTGACCTCTTGGTACACTACGCTCATTCTTGCCTGATACCCGTCGATGTCACCAAGATCAAGACCTTGTATGTCTTCGTTGATATCAGCATCGACACATCACACCTTCTGGCAACACTGGAGAGGAATTTCACCACCGGCAAGACTGTCGCCATGGTCGGCACCATTCAGTTCAACGCAACCATCCACGGGGTGCGGTCAGTGCTGACCAAGGCTGGCTTCAATGTCATCGTCCCCCAGATCGCCCCACTGTCAAAGGGGGAGATATTAGGATGCACAAGCCCCGACCTCACCAAGTACTCTGGCGACGGACCGTTGGACTTCATCCTCTACCTGGGCGACGGCCGTTTCCACCTGGAGAGTATCATGATACACAACCCGACCATACCGGCATACAGGTACGACCCATACTCTCGGAAGCTGACGCACGAGACGTACGGCCACGATGAGATGCAGGACCTGAGACGGCAGGCCATCACCACTGCCAAGGGGGCCAAGAAATGGGGTCTCATCCTCGGCTCGCTCGGCCGCCAGGGTAACCCAAATACCATGACCGCCATAGAGAAGAAGCTGAAGGAGCTGGGCATACCGTGGGTCAACCTGCTGTTGAGCGAGATCTTCCCCGGCAAGTTGGCCATGATGAGCGATGTGGAGTGCTGGGTACAGGTGGCATGCCCGAGGCTGAGTATAGACTGGGGATATGCGTTCCCGAGGCCTCTGTTGACCCCATATGAGGCGCTGGTCGCGCTTGGGGAGAGGGAAGACTGGGGTAAGGGTGTGTACCCGATGGATTACTACGGAAAGGATGGGCTGGGGAGGACGAAGCCTGCGCAGCTAGTAGAGGCTGCATAAGCATCCATTCTAATGATAGAAACCATCTCCGGACGCCGCAATCATGCCGTAAATTTGACAGAGTTTTGAGCAGCCCAAGTAGAATGTCGGGTACCTGCGATTCACCTAAGTCGTGATTACCCCGTGACACGCGAGGCCATCTTTCGGGCCCGTTAACCGCTTAGATCGCTTTCTCGTCTTCAGTTGCCCGTCTTCCCAGACCAATTCCTCTGCAGAAGATGGACCACACCTCAAAGACAGGCCACATCATCTCCGCCCAACACGCCGCATGAACGCTCCCAACTACCCTAAACCCCCCAAAGCACCATCACCACCCAGCCCTTCACGCCGCAGTCCCGACCGGCTCCGGCCTGGACGAGAAGACGACCTTGTACTTCACGATCTCCACCACCTCCAGCTCGTCCCCCGCGCCCCCCTCCTCCCCCCGCCGGCGCACCACGCCCAGCGCCCTCGGCAGCTTCTTCACCTCGCCCGTGAGGCGCTGGTGCTGCCCGACGAACATGTAGACCCTCTTCATCCAGGCCGTGCCCGCGGGGTCGAAGGTGATGGAGTCGGGCCTGTAGTCCGGGAAGTCGATGCGGCCCATGGGGGTCCGGACGTCGTCGTCGCCGCCCGGCCCGTCGGGCGCGGGGAGGTTGAAGGTCCCCTGGAGCTCCAGCAGGGCCAGGCCGGACGGTGTCTGGAGGAGCTGGGGGAGGGGGTTGGACTCTGCTGCTGCTGTTGTTATTTTTGCTGTTGTTGTGGTTGTTGTTGATGGTCTGGGGTGGAGGGTGACTGGGGTGGATGTTGAAGGAGTGGCCATGGTGAGATTTTGTGTTGCGGCGAGGGACTGTATGTCGACCCTTTCCACCGTGAGATAGATGTTTCTGTCTGCGCTTGCTTGTAGTCAGAATCCCCGTGCTTTGATTATAGTTTGATAAAATTTAGTGTTTACAGAGTCGGAAGGCAGTAAAGTCTGTGGTTGCAAAATACCAAGAAATTGTGAAGAATGAGTGAGGTTTTGAGGTCTAACGGCCGGCCGTTTGAGTGCGCGGGTTGCGCTTCTTGTTAGTGGCTTCTCATGCAAAGGACCTCAAAATATTCGAAATAATAACTAACCATCTCGAATTGCTGATAACCTGGAAGGCTTCCAGATCCTAATACTTTTTCTGTCTCTGTATGCGAATTGCGACAGTTTTTCAGGTGAAAAGCACGTATAAGTCGTTCAAATTCACTGGGCTCATCATCGCCTTCACATGAGATTCAGCACGCTCAAGATATCATTTACATCTTGACGCAACGTTGATCATTTGTTATATCGAAAGGACATTATCGCTCGATGATTTCTTTTCGATACGGCCATATCATCCTCCAGTACTATGGTATTGGCCATGCCCATCCCCCTATGTACTCCCAAGTGTCCCCTCGCCATATCCTCTCACAGCGGCGTCGCCGTCCCATTGATACTGAACCGGTAACTCGCCTGCAGTACATAAGGGTCATCCCCAGGACCATAGACCTGCTTCTTGCCCCTCTGCCACTCAGGCTGGTTGATCCCACCGATCCAGTCCTCCACCTCCATGACCACACACCCATACTTCGGGATCGTCCTCGGGGAATCCGGCTCATCCCACAGGCCCTGCGTCTCCTTCACAGCCATCGAGCCATCCATGCCGTTGCAGCTGTAGAACTGGAAGGCGTCTTGGTCCGTATACACGTCCACCTGGATACCGGACCATGCGGACTGGAGGCGTGCGACGAAGCCGCCGTCTGCGCGCCAATCGTAGGGACCGTTTTGGGCACGATTGACAAGATAACAGTTGTCTATGTTTGCGTGAGAGCTCTTATTAGCAAGCAATCCTCTCGGGACTGGTAGCTTCTGAGATTTGGTGTGTACTTACCGTAGCCAGTGCAGTCATACCCACAGTTGCCCACCAAGTCTGGGCTGGAGATATTCGCACCAATCTGCTTGGGGCCGCTCCAGAAATCATTAACAGAACCCGGCTGGTTTGCAGCGATTTCACCCGTGGGCACGAGGATACTATCCGCTGCCACGCGCTGGCCACTGTAAGGAAGGTAGAAGGAGTGGTTCAGGGCGGTGCTCGTCTCATTGTTGGCAAAGCCGTCCAGGTTCCAGTACGTATGAGAGCTGAGCATGACCGGCGTCTTCTTGGTGAGCGACACGGCGACCATCTTGAAGTCCCACGTCCGGTTGCCCAGCGTGTACGTGACATACGACAGGACGTCGCCTGGAAATCCCTCCTTGCCGTCCGGGTCGAAGATGCTGAACGTGATGCTGTTGCTGGTATGGGACTCGACCGTGAAGTTCCGCCAGTCCCAACCGTCCGGGCCTCCGTGGACCGTGTCCGCCCCGTCCGGCGCCTCGGTAGTAGGGTTCTCGTTCGGCAGGACGTGGTATGTCACACCATCGATGCCAAAGGTGCTGTTCCTGATGCGATTGGCGTATCGGCCCGGGACACCTCCAAAGTGCGGATGTACAGGGTCGGTGCTATAGTACGACGCATTATCGTAACCTCCGACAATATCTCGATCGACGCCATATTGATCCTTGATAATCAGGTTCGAAATAGACGCGCCGTAGGGGATGAAGGCTGCCGTGATGCCTTCGCCATGTATCCAGTACTTCCCACACTCATCTGGCACAGGGACGGAAGTCCGGGGAAAGACAACGGGCAGCAGCAGTGATGCTGCCCATGATAAGAGGGTGGACAGCATTGTGGCTGAGAGTCGAGCTTAGAAAGGAGAAGGAGTGTCGTATCGCAGCACTAGTTGCGGCGCGAGAAGGGAGGAGGAAAGAGAGGGAGGTAAAGGGCGACTGTGAAGCTTGGGGAGCCATACCACTTGGTAGGCGAGGAAGGAGGACAAACGATTTATATTACTTGCTTTATATGGAAAGCTGGGTACCTAGGTACCCATCGACGTACATCTGCAGGTAGATCGTTGACGAGCCCGGGTCCAGGTAGCGACCCCGGGGAGGCTGGCAGGAATGCTGGGATGGAGCAACCAAGTGGCGGCTCAACCGATGCGGTCAGAGATATGTGCAGATGTGGTGCCCATGCAGCTGCCATACCCGCCATTGTCAAGGACCCAGGCCCGCACAGCTGGCAGAAACCTAAGCGGGAGAGACAGCAGTTGATCTACAGATAAATGTACCTCCCGAGGTCGCTAGCAAGTTGTACGGATCGACTAGGACAATAAATATAGTTCTGCTCCCTCGGCAGTCGTGAAGAATTTCCCGTCTGACTTAGGTACTTACTACGGATCCAGGTTCCCTACCACGGTCTGACGGCGATGTGATGGAATCTGATTCTAGTGCCCTCAAAGTCAAGAAGTTGAACCTATATGCTTAACTATCGCAGGTCCGTCAGGCCTCAATACTACAGTGTTTTCTCGAATATGAGGTCCACTGAAAGGTAGTGCAGTGATACTTCATCGACGTGGGGCTGACGGGCTGGGTGAGATGACTGGATGCACCCCCTGGCAGTAGACCGAAATGTGGTGGAATCTGCAGCTCTGGATTCGAACGAAGTCCCTGAAGTTGCAGATACTAACAGGCTGAAGTCTTCTTCTTATTTTAGTCCCAGCGAGTTCAAGCGTGGCATATGGGAACGAATTGATGATTTTTTCGAGGTCTGGCGAGGAGTAGTCGCAGAGCTGAGCCGTCGGATTCTACAGGGTCATCCCATAGTGACCGGGCAATCTAGGATCGACAACCCGCCTTCTCCCATGACGACGCCGTCGTAATTCCAATTTGTTACAATGTGCCACTTCTCTTCGTATAAAACAATATGCTAGCAATACAAATGCAAACGAGCCCCTCGATCAAAGCCTAGGGCCCCGGTATTACACTGACTATCGCTCCTCACTCTGCTGGCGATATGCGGTTGTCCCCAATCTACGCGTCAATCAGGTTCTCCTCCTCGGCTGGTCCCTCGCTGTCCTTGACGCCCTTATCCTTGCCCTTGCCTTTTCGGTCCGCAGCCGCAGTCCTTGAGTAGTACTCGTCGATAACCTTCTTGGGAATACGGTTGAGCATGTCCTTGCGGTAGATGCGCAACAAGGACCAAGCCAGGTCAAGGGACTCGTAGATGGTTCGCGACTCGTAAGCTCCCTGGCTGATGAACTGCCTCTCAAATTTCTCCAAGAACTCGAGCGACAGCTTGTCCTCGGCCGACAGCGCTTCCTCACCAACGACTGCCTTCATGGCCGCCGCGTCACGACCGATGGCATACTTGGCGTACAGCTGGTTGGACACATCACCGTGGTCTGCACGCGTCATGCCCTCGCCAATAGCGGACTTCATGAGACGAGACAGCGATGGCAGGACGTTGATTGGAGGAGAGATACCCTTGTTGTAAAGAGCACGGTCGACGAAGATTTGACCTTCCGTGATGTAGCCCGTCAAATCGGGAATAGGGTGGGTAATATCGTCGTTAGGCATGGTGAGAATGGGGATCTGGGTGATGGAACCGTTGCGGCCCTCGACACGACCGGCTCGTTCGTAGATGGTCGACAAGTCAGTGTACATGTAACCGGGGAAACCACGACGACCGGGAACTTCTTCTCGGGCGGCTGAAACCTCACGAAGAGCGTCACAGTAGGCAGACAGGTCAGTAAGAATGACCAGGACGTGCTTCTCGAGCTGGTAAGCGTAGTATTCGGCGGTCGTCAGTGCAAGACGAGGTGTGATAATACGCTCGATACTATAACTTGTTAGCGATCAGGTTGACTGAGGCCTCCCTGGATGTCGGACTCACGTTGGATCGTTAGCAAGGTTAAGGAAGAGAGTGGTACGCTCCAGACTGCCGTTCTCTTCGAAGTCTCGAGTGAAGAAGCGAGCGGTTTCCAAGTTGACACCCATGGCGGCGAAGACAATCGAGAAGTTCTCCTCGTGACCATCATGTACGCCCTTGTTCGTAATGCCCTGTTTCTGAACCAGGCCTGCTTGTCGACAGATCTGGGCGGCGATTTCGTTGTGAGGCAGACCGGCGGCCGAGAAGATGGGAATTTTCTGGCCACGAGCGATGGAGTTCATAGTATCGATAGCTGAGATACCTGTAGAGATCATCTCCTCGGGGTAGACCTAGTCTGTGTCAGTACAGCTCTGTGGTACCTGCGGTGGTCAACATACTCGAGAGAATGGGTTGATTGGGCTACCGTTGATGTCCAGGTAGTCCTCCGCCAACACCTTGGGACCCTTGTCGATGGCCCGACCTGATCCATCGAAGATACGTCCCAACATGTCCTCAGACACACCGAGTTTGAGACTCTGGCCAGTGAACTCGACTTTGGTCTACCGCCGAACCGTTAGCATCACATGTTCCGGCCTGATTGCAAGTATATTCTTTACCTTCTTCACATCGATACCGGAAGTGCCTTCGAAGACCTAGCGTATTTGTTAATGAACCATATTGCCGTATCATGAAGTGTATCGCAGTACCTGGACGACGGCTCGGTTGCCTGTCAAACAGCTGGTTAGCATTACTTCGACCAAAATGCCTCAGGAGTCCTCCACATACCTCGAGCCTCGAGGACCTGTCCCTGTCTAGTTGTGCCATCTGGAAGTGTCAAGCCGACGATCTCGTTGTATCTTGGGAATTTAACCTTGCTTGGTGGTCAGCTTTCGTGTTGTGAGGTCGACGGTGCTGGGGAGAAAGCCTCACGTTCTCCAGAATAACCAAAGGACCATTGACACCTCCGACGGTGTTGTACTTGAGGTGAGGGACTACCGAGTAGGACGATGGCTCTCGTGGGTCACCCATGATTGCTGAGTTGAGGCGCGAAGCTTGTGTTGAAGAGCGAAGTGTGTAAGAAGCAACTGTCCAGGTGCCCGATGACGACTCGAGGTTCAACAGCTTAAGCTTCTTGGCTGGCTGGCTGGAGTCCGTTTAGCAGCTGCTTGAGTGTGCACCAGGGCCCCTCCACTAAAAACGGGGCTATGTACTGCGTATCGTCAAATAGTACGTCAGATTCCTCCCAATCCTCTTCGTTTATTTATGGCTACCTAGGTATGTATGAGCCTACGAAGCCATATCTTGGGAGCTGAAGGGGGAGCTCTCTCCAAATTTCAATATATAGAGCATCTTTGAAGCATTATACCGCCGACAAGCACAGGAGACGACTACATGAGAAGAGCATATGGGAGTGAAGGGTACCAAAGCTATGTGTACATGCCCGGTGATTTTACCCGCCGATCTGCAAGCCCACTAAGCGCCGGCCGGCAAACAAATAATACTTGGGGCCAAAGCTCCAGTTCGCACAGGCCGATCTTCTATGTTCTGCAGCATCACAACAGAGCCCATCACGACGGGTGTCCCAAAGCAGAGTTCCTTGGAGTCTGTGGTCGCAACGTGCAACTAGCAAGATGTCGAGCATATACAATACCGAGCCGCAACCCACGGCGTCGGTCATTCTTCACACGACCCATGGCGATATCTCCGTTGAACTGTTCGCAAAGCAGACTCCCCTGACCTGCCGGAACTTCTTGCAACACTGTTTGGACGGTTATTACGACAACACCATATTTCATCGCCTCGTGCCGGGCTTTATTCTACAGGGAGGCGACCCGACAGGCACAGGAAACGGAGGCGAGTCGATATACGATGGAGGAGCTTTCAGTGGTGATCTCGATCCATGGCCCATGGACCAGCGCAGAGGCAAGAATGCCGGGCCTACGGGTGTCAACTTCAAGGACGAATTCCACTCGCGATTAAAGTTCAACCGCCGCGGATTGCTAGGCATGGCCAACGAAAGCACGCCCGACTCCAACGGTAGCCAGTTCTTCTTCACTTTGGACAAGACGGAGGAGTTGAATGGAAAGAATACGATGTTTGGTCGGGTGGCTGGTGACACTATCTACAATCTGGCAAAGATGGGCGAGGCTGAGGTGGAAGACGGAGGGGAACGTCCTCTATATCCCACGAAGGTCACCGACGTTGAGATCCTAGTGAACCCTTTTGACGACATGAAGAAGAGGGAACGCATCGCTCGACGCACCGAACAGCCAGCCGCCCCCGCGAAGAAGAAGACAGACAAGAAGAGAAAGGGCGGCAAGCAATTGCTCAGCTTCGGCGACGAGGAGGGCGATGGTGACATCGAGCCACTACCCAAGAGGCCCAAGTTTGATACAAGGATTGTGGTGGACGTGGAAGAAGACCCTGCACCTCGGACCAAGCCAGCAAAAAACAGCAGGAAGGAGAGGGAGGCGAAGGAATCAAAAACCAAGGTGCCAATTCGGGAACCACCCTCGAGAGAGGCACCAGCCCTCGAGCCTTCACCCCCAGCGGTCATTACCAAAGCATCGAAAAAACAACATGTCAAGATCGAGGACGAGTCTTCGCCAGAGCCGGAAAAGCCCAAAGAGAAGTCGGAGCTCGAAAGGACGAATGAGGAAATCGCTGCACTCAAGGCTTCCATGAAGAGGATGGTCCACTCATCAGAGCCGGTGCAGGTAGAGAAGAAGAAGTCCGCCTTGGAGCAGCTGATACCAGAAACGTCCACAAAAGCCCGGAGAAGGAAAATTGGAGGCAGCAATATTACGGTAACGGAAGAAAGAAAAGCTTTGAACTTCCTCCAGTCTTTCAAGTCGAAACTGGCCAATGCACCACCAGAAAAGACAGGAGCAAATGTTCCGACGGCAGAGAACGGAGAGGAGAAGGCTGCAGAAGAGACAGGGGGTGATGCAGCAAGGGAGCCAGTAGGTGAGGCGGGGGACGATGAGGTCTGTGACCTTCACTTTATTGCCAACTGCCAGAGCTGTAAGGCATGGGACAAGGCCGAAGCAAAGGAAGATAGCGACGATGAGGGCTGGATGTCTCATGCTCTCAGTTTCGCAGCAGACAAGCTGGGCAAGGATCTGAGCTATCGTAAAAAGGCCGAGGAGGAGCTCATTGTGATAGACCCACTCGCGAAGGCCCGTAACATCCAGGCGGAGAGGAAGGCGGACAGGGGGAAGGACGGCCGGGGCGGAAGCTCCGGGAAGTCATGGGGTGATCAGGCACGTAATGCGCAGCTGGCACGCACGTCGTCGTTGGCTGGTAGGGGAGCAAAGTAGACAACCGCCCTGTCTGGTAGTCTAAGACAGTAGACAGTATTGTTCTGTTGTGTTTTGTTTTGAGATACCCAAAGTTCAGGCAGTTGCAGTACCTACATGCCAGAGTTCAACAAAAAGCAAAAAACTTTTCGAAGCCAAGAACAAAGATTTGCATGGCGTCCGAGGATGAGCGGCAGATGGGAACGGTTTTCTCGTGACGGAATCTACATCCCACATGTTGAGTATCTCGTCACAGTTCGAAAACGGACTGATGACGGAGCAGCGGAGCATCCACTTCAGTGGGGCCTTGCAACGCGGATCGCGGAATTTGGTAAAAACACCCGCAGATCAAGTGATGGTCCATTGCATGTGAGCCGTGACACTTTGGATGCCATCTGGATGTTCTGTAATGACACGGGTGACGTTCCGAGTATAATGGCACCGGAACGAGAGAATAACAAGGCTGGGACATTGTATAAGACACAATAGAGCTCTTTGGAGGTGAAAACAAGGAGCGGACCGAGACCGGTGGCTCTTGCTTGAGAGGGCCTCCTTCTTTGAATGGCGTTGAAATAAGGATTTGGTAACCATTATTTGCACAAGCGCGATCGCGATCTTACAGGATACTATGGGGCTCTGCCTCAGCTGCTGTTACGGCGGCACTGGGCGGGCAGTTCAAAGTTCCCATCTGCCCATGAATCTCCCGGGTTGCGGGCAGGCGGGCTCTATCGATTGGATAAGATAAGCATGGGCCCCCGCCAACTCTGTCAAGCGGGCCTGCCAAATTCCCATTCTAGCCTCATGACAATGCTGTCGAGAAAACTATCAATGTCCGTTGCAGGACTCAATAACCCCATTGAGACTGTCGCGGGGCCCATTGTATTGACCTGTCTATTTTCTGCCTTCTGATACGCTTCTACTTAAAGACAGCCTTCCCTACACTTCCTAATTAATCCTTGAGAAAGAAAAGAATTCCCGACAAGCAAAGCAAGACAGGTTCCAGTCAACGTTCAAAGTTACGATCAGGTCCCAATCAGGTCCCGATTACCAGATCCAATACATACTCCCCAAGCCTTAGACACCTCACACAGACGGCCACTACAGCCTGACCCAGCCAGTGCCAGCCTTGAGCCTCACCAGTGGGGTTACCCAGGTAAGTAACGTTCATGTCCACCTGCCTTGTTCCCAATGCCATCGCACCGTCGCCAGTCTTACCCTGTCCTTACCGGTGCACCTGGCAGTCGCTGACTTATATATCCGGTGATCCATCAGAATCAGACTCTTCTCGGATTTTCGAAGCTCGACCTTGAGCACAATTCCGTGCGACCTGAGGAACGGCATACCCACGGGCCCGAGCGACCCGGAAACGATTCGGGATTGAACATCGCGATTAGGCTGAGAGGTCGGCCACCATTCTGGTCAGCAATTTCCTGGACAGCGTCGCTTATTTGAGATACGTGGTCTTCGGCCGATCGCATCCAGGGTTATCGGCACCGATCTCGAGTTCAACAAGCTTTAAAGAACACCACAGCCTGTGCAAGGCTCGAGATCACACGAATGTACCTAGCAATGCCGTCGCCGACTTCGAGAAAGCGCCCAGCCCCTGGCGCGTCGCCTCTACCGGCTGCACCTATTCAACAGGTACCTCAGCAATTTGCGCCGCAGGATTACAACATGCGCTGGAACGGTGTAGCCGCCAACGGCAACAATTATGCGGACGTCTCGAACCCGTATCTACTTGCACAGCAGTCCGCCCCACTTGGACAGGGTATTCAGTCCCCAACGCCGTCCCCATCGAATGTTCTCGCACTCCGAGAGCCCAGTGCCAGCAGAGCTCTCGTCCCCACGGCACCGCGGGCTGCATACGATGAGCAATTAGATCAGTGGGGTGCCCCGACCAATGATGGCGCCTTGGTGCCGGCATTGAATGGAACGGCGCCGCTGTTGAGCGAGGAGGAGCATTTGAGGATCCAGATCGCCCGCGCAAGGAAGATCGAGGAGGAAGCTACAAAAGAGAACCCGGGACCGAACCAAAAAAGAAGCATACCGCCATTTGTACTGAAGCTTGCCAGGTTTGTTTGCCCACCAGAGGCCTTTCGCACTCAACCTTGAGCTCGGGTCATCTTACTAACCACGTCGCAGCTTTCTTAACAATGGAAAGAATAGCGATCTCATCCGTTGGTCTGAGAAGGGTGACTCGTTCATCGTGCTCGATGAGGATGAGTTTGCCAAGAAGCTCATTCCCGAGATGTTCAAGCATAATAACTATGCCTCATTCGTCCGGCAGCTGAATATGTACGGTTTTCACAAGAAGGTCGGACTGTCTGATAACTCGATGAGAGCCAGCGAGAAGAAGAACAAGAGTCCCAGCGAATACTGGAATCCTTACTTCCTCCGTGATCACCCAGTCCTGCAGTGGCTCATCCAGAAACCCAATAAGAGCAGCGGCAAAAGGAAGTTGAAGCAGGCCACCAAGGATGCGTCTGGTTCCCTTGAACCTGACAGCGACGTCGAGGATTTTATCGAGGATACCGCTGGCCAGTATGCGGTGACCGATATCCATCCCGGCAGAGATCTAGGACGTACCGAGGCTGGACCCCTGGCAAAGACCGAGATCGGCAAGTTTCGCGAGCAGCTTGCGCAAGTACAACAGAAGCAGCAGCAAGTCCTCAACATGATACAGAATTTGCGGCGAAGCCAGGATGAAATCGTGCAGCGGGCACAGATGTTTGAGCAGATGCACCATCGCCATGAGAACTCCATCACTGCCATTCTGAACTTCTTGGCCAACGTCTTTAGGAAATCATTGGAGAACGACGGAGGAGCACAGAACCTGTCGGAGATGCTGGCGAGCATTTTACCCCAACACGGCCAGAACCCAACGATACCAACAGCGGTTGTGCAGAACCTGGGCGATCTATTCCAGCGACAAGATGCCGCCAGGGAATCTATGAGTCCAGCACCTCCGAAGCGTCCACAGCACCTTCTGCCTGGTATACCAGGGCAGCAAAGTTCCGTCGCACCCTCGGGCAATATGGCAACAATGCCTCCAAGCCCAGCACCCTACGCTGCTGCCGCTTCTCAGGAGGCACCTCAGACTTCCCGAGTTACCGAAGTTTTTGACGCATCTCCTGCCGACACATCTTCCCCCAATTACATCCGTAATGAGCTTCAGTCAAATCCCCAGGAGACGATGATGAGGATAATGGATAACACCAACGCCCGCATGACATCAAACATCAACCTTGCCAAGGTTGCCGATGCCACTTCCGCCACGATGCCTACTGGTCAACGTGACAGGATGGTGAGCAGCATGTCGCGCAGGATGGCGACTCCTTCGAACGAGTCGTCAGCCTCACCCTTTCAACCGCCGGTCATGCCCAGCACGTCTTCGGCAACCCCCGCGTCGTCAAGCCAGCCTGCCCCTGCCCCTGCTCATCCTATAGCCTCACTGTCACCTATTCTCAACGCCCCCAAGCCCCCATCAGTTCAGGAGGTCTCGCAGCCCCTGATTGGCATCCAAGAGCTGGAGCGTGCGCAGCGTGACGTCGACAAGGAGATCCAGAACCTGGGGCACACAGTCGCGTCGCTGTCACCGAACGGTCACATTCCCGGGTACGGAGGCACCTCGAACGACTTCGACTTCAATCAGTACCTTGACCTCGACGGCAACTACAACAGCAACTACGGTTTCGACTTCAACGACCTGAACCACACCGGTGCCGGGTTCGGCGCGGCAGACGGGAACGACTTCGACTTCAGCCTTTCTAATGCCGACTTCGCACAGCCCACCGTCGCCGACGGAACGGCCGCGCCCCTCGGTGATGGGCTATCGCCCAACAACGGAGCCGTTGCGACGGGTGACACGCCGAGCCCCGCTGTCACTGAGGAGATATTGCGGACCGACCTGGAGGGTGTGGAGCAGCCAGTTGCGAAGCGCAGACGGCAGGAGTAGGGAGCGAGTGGTGCTGGTGCACCATGATCATGATTTGGTTTTGGAAGGGATGACAACATCTTCATCTTCGGACCGCTTATTGATAGGGACAAGTCAGGTCCTCGTTGGACATTCTTCGCAATAGGGAATGGTTGTGGTTCATGTTTGGTGTGGTGCGGAGTTTAGTGAAACGGCGATGCTTTCGTGTGCCGCCGCTATCAAAAGGGAAAGGGAAGATAGAAAGGTCAAGGTTGCACACGAGAGGAACCCATAGCGTTTTGTTTGTGTAGTGATGATATAGCATCCGATCTGAGAATGGGAACATGGCCTGGTCAGGTCTGGAATTGAGGATTTCATGGTCATTCTCCTTGAGGCTTACAGAGATAGAAGGATTATTGCATATGTTTGCGATTAAATCCGATTCAAGCAATGGTATGCTTGATCGCGAATTGAAACCCTTCTCTTCTATCTTCTATCTTGAAGACTTTGTCTCTTCCTTGTCAAGCCCCCCTCTCCTGGTGATGTTCTCATTCCTTCGTCTTGCACTTCCTCGGTGGTCAACCTGCAGATGCGAACGAATAGGCCACTGTGATGTTGCTGCTTTCGGTGGTTCGCACCGTATGTTCCCGTGCATCATCCACTTGTTCACCGATGCCCAGATTCCATCGACGCCTTCCCCTACCGCCAGTCAGCGATGTCTCTCCAACACCTTCACGACCCAGCTCTCTCCCTCCTAAAGAGGATACTGGGGAGGGCGCCGATGCTGAGAACATGGCCCCTTTTCCCTCACACGCCCACCGTGGCGTTCCACGCGCGGGATGAAGAGGAAATATGGAAACATCTAATCGGCTACTTATATGGATGAGTGTCGCATACGCTTGGGGCCAGCAATCATGCCACAACGGTTCGAGGGATCCAGGTGCGTTCGCTTGCTTTCCTCGGTCGTTCTCTTCCAGAATGTGGCTTACTTAGACATGCAGATCATTCGAGGATAAAGGATAACGGTCTGGGTGGCATCGCGATGCCGGATTGTATGCGACCTCCTAGTAGACCTTTGAAATCGCACACGAGGCCGGCCACGGACTTGCTATGTTGACCAAGATATGACTCGGACAAGGAAAACACTTAACAAATCGACAGCCCGCAGAGATATACGAAAGACATGTATATCGTTCCCCTACCCTTCTCCCCTTCCTCCCGTACCTATACCCAATACTCTGTCCGGTATACGCGCTCATTAGTGCTGACCGCCCACACACATAAAACCGGGGAACAAGACCCTCGAAAACAGTTTAGCCAGCTGCAGGGACGAGCGATTGGCGGAGGACCGTATGCTTATGATATGCCTTCTTCTGGAGAAATTGGATTGGGGGAGGGGGGGAGCGGGTGGGAAGAGGGTGAAGTTGCTTGCCGGACCGCACGGGATACGCTATCGAGACAAAAAGTGGCGAGTATCACTACATACACACATGCATGCATACCTACATGTCAAGTACATACCACCCTATAGGACTAGGTAGAACCTGGGGAGGGGGCCCGCCACGGCCAATCTACGGAAGGAAGGGAATAATGCGCATCCCATCCCATCCTACAGGGAGGCCGTCCGGGGTAAGACCGGCGTCTCCTTGGTCCAGTGGTCATCCATCCATCTGTACACCCACACCACACCACCCCTCCTTTCCCCGGCTTACTACACTACGTGTTCCCCCTCCCGCAGGGCTCAGCCTTATGGGGGCCAACAAGGCAGACAGAACGGACTACATACAGCCCACGGTCGCACGTGGGAGGGGGTCAAAGCTGTGAGACGACGACCCAGAAACCGGCGAGGAGTGAGTGGGTTCTGTGTCTCCCCTCGGCAGTTGAGTGTCGTTGCCAGGTAGAAGCTGTATGGGAGATGGTTGAGTGTGGAAGATCAAATCGTCTTATCTGCCTTTCCTCCTTGTACTTCTATTACCGTGCATCGCGCCGTACGTATTGCAAGTTAGACAGGCGAGAGCCCACAGTTCGTCGTCTGCATTGCATTGCGCACACGCGCTTGCTCGGGGGAATCATATTAATATACTCTACTGTACAACATCTCCAGATGTGCGCGCGCGGACGTCCTGCTATCCTGATCGCTCACTTATGTGTGTTCCGCTCCCCTTGTTTATACCGTGCTTGTCTCCTCGATCGACGCGTCCAAGCGGTGTTAGGTAGCAATGCGGCTTCTCGACTCCCCCATGCTCCGTCCTTCGTTACTTAATTGATGACACTTCATGACACTCATCCAAGTCTTTGCTCATCCTCATCAAACGATCAATCATGTATGCAACTGTGCCAAAGCCAAAATGCTTGCCAGCCTTTGATCCAACACCGACACCGCCACCTTTGCTACCACCGCCGACTCCGTAATGCAGATGCCCCTTGCTACCGTCCCGGCCGTCATGATACAGTAAATGCGAAAATTGTTGTCGCTGTTTGCTTTGCCTCTGTCTTGCTTCTGTCTCTTTGAAGATAGACTGCAAGAAAGTAAACAAGTGTTTCCAACCTGATGCTCTCCTTGCGCCTCTCGATGGCTAGATACGCCTTCGTCCACCGCTATACACAGTAACCAGCAGGACGTATCAAGATGGTGAGAGTGATGTGCCGACACTACTCCCGAAGATGCTCCATCAAGGTCCCTGTCAGCCACCGGCCTGTTTTACCCACTATGGCCGTAACGGGGAGTTAGGCCGCCTAGCTTGGGGTTCCGTGGCTCTGTAGGCAGAATTTAGGGGCCATCCGCGAATCTCCATTTCCTAGCATGCCTGTTCATGGTCGTCCCTCAGCGGACTTGACTCCACGGGCTGCCGGGATAATGGCGCGCACGTGGCACGCGAAGTGTCCGTGGGCTTCATCGTCCGTTGACCTTGGGTACACCATAGATTTCGCCGTCCATTCGAGAGCTCAAAGTGAGCCGGATGCGGTGGCTAGAAGGGTAGTCCTGAAATAAAGACGAGGTGGTCCGTGAGTTTAATCAGGGCTCCTCATAAGTATGCGTCGTCGCCAAAGGTGCGACCTCATTCGATCAAGGGTTTCTTCTGGCCTCCGACCATGCAGAGCCCCAAGTGCCTAAGAGCATCCTTATCATTGGCAACGATTATCGACCTTGCGGGTAACATGGGATTGTTCGGGTCCACATGCGATGCATCCTTGGCGGCTTGCTCAATGGCTTCCATTTCCTCCTTGCAGGCCTGCTGGTCCATGGGGCAGATAACGATCGGTTGCCGCAGGGTGATATCTCGAGCCGAGCTCATCTGAGCCTTTGTGCATTGTCAGTTTCTCCGCCTCTACACTGTGCTTCTGAGAATCGCTTACCTTGATGCTCAAATAGAACTCAATCTTGTAGAGCGTCGATGTCGTGGTGAACGAGTTCACCTCATACTGCGGGAAACCGGGCTTGCCTCTCTTGACGATACCTTCCGAGTCCCTAAGGTCCTTCGACGGGAATACGAGTCCCAGATTTGTGACGTATCCGGCTTCTGGCAATTTGGCCCCCACTTGCTGCGTATGCTTTGCGATCCTGTTAACCTTCTTGGTCGGCTCGTCGCCCTCCGGGTTATAAGTGATCTCCTCCTCAATTGCAAGTGTAATCTGCTTTATTGTAACCCGCTTGGCCTTATTAGACCAATCTGCATTTGGTGCCAGTTTGATATACACTGTAATCGGGTCGCAAGGGCCATAGCTCCATTTTGGTAACGATATTCCCAGCGTCACGAGGTTGTCGGCCGTCACCACCTTCGATTCAGGTCGGTTGTACATCCCGAAGGTCGATAATGTGTCGTACCTCTGCAGAGGTATTGGGAAGGTGTATTTGTTCTGTGTGCTCGCGCCCTGCTGTACCGTCACCACCAGCTCGTAAAGCGTTTCGGCCGTCCGTGAAGGTAGTTGTAACGAGGCGGGTGGTATCCTCCGATTTGTCTCCTCGCCACCGCGGCCGAAAGGTATGAACAGGACGAACGGCAGGTCCATAGCAATCACACTCTCCGCCTCCTTGCCTGCCTGGCACCTGAAAAGCAGCAGCTCCTTCCCCACCACATCGATCGTTTCTCTCCTTGGCGTGCCCAGGTGGCGTTTTGCGACATTCTCGGCGGCGGGGTGTATCGTCTCTCTCCGCTGGAGACATATCCGTACTAACGAGACCGCGACTGGCATGGAATAGCCTTGCGACGGTCTTATCTCGACTTTGCCTTCTATGCGCGGCTGCTCGCAATAGTTGGGTTAGCTATCGCTGCTGCGGTGGGCTTGCGCAACACAGTCCACGGAGATACATGCGGAGCATAAGCCGCCAAGACAGGAGCTTCAGGACTTACCAATGTTGCTGATATGCCCGGGTAACCGACGAGGAAATTGCTATTTGGAGGGCCAGAGACCCGTACAAATGCGGCCATCCTGATGGCCAGGCCGGGGTTGCAATTGCGGGCGGAATAGTGTGGTGAAAAGAGGAGCGTGCGAGTGAAGGGTCATGAATGCGCCGCACCGAAAGCCGGCGTCGAGGCACAAGGCTGTGAAGCAGCGTTGCAGCCGAGCAGTGTGGGGTATCGATGCAGGGCGGTAGCCTGTCCTTTGCTGGTGACAGGGAAGATGGTCGAGCATGCGGCAACTCGTGCCCATGTAGTTTGCGCGGGCCAGCAGCGAAAAGTTCGAGTGAAGTGTCGCCAACAGTCAATAGTGTCCGGAAGGAGGAGCAAAGTCGTTAAGTGTGGTCGCGGGGTGAGGTGAGGGTGCCTAGTACATTGGCAGAGCGATCCAGAGCGGAGGGAGGCCGGGCGGGCTTGGTGTGACGCCGTATCGCGCAAGCAAGTTAGCTGTCGTGCTCTCGAGTGGTGTAGCTTGGTCGCACTGTCGCAGTGTCAACGAGAGAGGAAAGCAGACGCTCTCAATACAGCAAGCGCAGGGAGTGTGGAGGTGCTGGTGGTGCTCGGCGCATGCAGTTTGTTTATCCGTCCGTGGGTGCTCCCTAGTGCAAAGTGATTGTGCTTGCTTGTCTTGCTGCATCACAGTCCGGTCTAAGAGGTCCCGGTACGACGCGCAACTTTCCTCGTTACTAGATCGTCCTCGGGCGGCCGCGACGTCCTGCCAAGTCCTGGCGAGTGCGGTACGTATCTATACGGCGCAGGGAAGGCTCGGGAGCAGAAGTGATCGTCGCTGATGGTCTGCACGCCTGTTGGTTGCGGTGCTCTCCCTTATTGGGCAGATTGGGCAGGTCGGTCAAGGATGGAGACGGCAAAGGACTGTATCGGCTGCAGTTGAGTACGGGTAGCGCACAGTATTCAGGGCCGGGGCTTGCGGCCAGCCAGGTCAGGCCTGGCAACCTAATGGGAGAAGGAGGACGAGAGGGTGGGGGGCAGTGGGAGTCCCCAGGGCGAGGTCCAGAGGTCCAGAGGTTCAGAGCTGAAAGGAGGATCAATACAGATAGTCTACTCGGCTTAGTTGGCGGTGATTGCTGCCTTGCTGATTCTTTGTAAGTTTGGGACGGCTGAGTCGAGGCCTCTCCGGCCCGCTCCTCAACGTCACTTTTCGAAGTGACAGTAGCTTTGTAAGCCGTACTTTAGTGTACTGTACTGTACGAGTGACGAGACGGGTCCCAGTGTTGAGGCCAGGTCGGTAGAAGTGTCAAGCAAGAGAGATGAAGGAGTGGAAAAGGGAAACTCTTAGCTTCCACGCGGGCAGAAACAAGGCTGGCGAGAGGATGTTGAGGGTCCACCTACAAGTACCAACCAGGTAGAGAACAGTAGAACCTCCCGTAGCCAGCGGTGCCAGCGGTGTTACAAATAAGAGTCCCGGTCAACGATATTGTTGACTGTTGACTGTTCACCGTTGACGGAGCCTTCGAACTGGAAGGTATCCGTATTTACTATAGTAGTGTGTAGGTACCTATGCCCAGGCGTGCTTGCTCAGTAGGTACAGCATACCGCAGACCGCAGACCGCAGACCGCAGACCGCAGACCGCAGACCGCAGACCGCAGACCGCATACCGCATACCGCGGTAGGGAGGACCCTGGTATCGACAGCGCTCAGGCCTTATAAATGAACCGCATCATGCAGCCCAGGTCAACCGGCGGTCTGTGGGCCCCCAGGTGCGTAGGGCAATTGGTGAGTTACCGGGGCGTTGTGGGCATAGTGGGCATAGTAGGCATAGCGGACCATACCACTGGGCTTACCTACAGTACGTCCACGGGTACCTAGGTACTTCATAAGCGATCGAATGCACAGATGCACTCAGCAAAGAGCGGAATGACGAGCCACAAGTGCCCCTCAGTCTCTCGCTATTATGTACTAATCACTAATACTGTTGGCCCCAGAGAGCCAAGAGCCAACAGTCCAGCGCAAGTCGGTGGTGATAACTGGAGACGTGTAGCATAGCGTGTCATGCATTGCAAAGTCTCAGCATGCTATGATGCTGATAAACCTTGAGAGTAAACTGCAGGATGGGAAACCGACATAAAAGCCGGGGGAGCTTTGATGCTTGTTGCTTGTGGCTACCGGTAAGGAACTACATGGATTCCACGGATACCACCTAGGAGGTACCTATGTACTTAGTACTATGTATGTACTGCTGTACTGTACTGTATGTACACACGCCGGGCCAATCACATAATACACACGCGACTGGGGTAAGCTCCAAAATTCGAGAGGCTCAAGTGCTCCAGACATGAATTGACTGACAAGCCGAAACCCCAGTTCCGTGACCACCAACCACAGAGGCTTGTACTGGACATAAACATACCTAGGTACGCGCCACTGCCACCATGTCGGTCACTCTGCATACTACTCTCGGAGATATCAAGATCGAGGTCTTCTGTGACAGCGTCCCCAAGACGGCCGAGGTAAGCCCCAAGCCCTGCATTCCATTCGGCCCTGCGCAAGAGCATCTATCGCTAACATCGAAATGCGCCTCCAGAACTTCCTCGCCCTCTGTGCCTCTCACTACTACGACGAATCACCCTTCCACCGACTCATACCCTCCTTCATGGTCCAGACCGGTGCCCCTGCGAAACCTTCGCCACCCGAGAACCCCAAAGGCGGACGTTCGATATGGGGCGGCACCTTTGAGGACGAGATCCGGCCCGCCCTGAAACATACGCAACGAGGCATGGTGTCCATGGCAAACAAGGGCCCGGGAACCAACGGCTCGCAGTTCTTCATCACCTTCGACAAGGCACCACATCTCGATGGCCTCAACACCATCTTCGCCAAGGTCATCGGGGACGACAGCCTAGCGACGCTTGCAAAGATCGAGCAACTCGAGGTCGACAAGAAGAATAGGCCAAAGGAGCCATGTAAAATCGAGAAGGTTACGATACATGCGAACCCCCTGGCAGGCTGAAGCGGACTACTGCCGAACGAATGAGTTCAGATGTAAAGGCCTGAGATCGTGTCAGGAGGAGACTGTCGACGGCTACCGCCCGTAAAGGGTCGCTTCAGGAACACAGCGACCAGCGGTGGAGGCAGAAAGTGCCCAGTGAGCAGGGGTCACCATCAGATATCTAGAGTCTGGCCGATCTGGTATCGCTTGTTACGGGGCAGTTGCGATTGCAGAATCCGGGCCACTACAAACTGTGCCAATGGGCGTTCTCTGGGGCGACATGTGGTGTGAACGACCTTAGGAAGGATGCCAACCTTATGAGAAGAAGAGCTGCAGTGGCCGAGACCCAGTTTCAGCCGTTCGTGTCACGCCGAGACAATGGTCAGATGCAACACGGCCCTCCTTTGGTGTCAAGCAATAATGCTTGACGCACGTTGAACAAGGACCTACCTTGGCGAGGACAAGATCAACAACTACCAATTTATCGAGATTAGATTTGCCAGCCTACTCGACCTTGCAAATGACAATCCTATGGGCAGTCGTTGTCGCACGAGCATCCTTATCTTTTTTCCGGTGTCTGTCCACGATTGTCGCCCTTACCCCTCCCTCGCACTGCCACTATTGCAGACTACCATCACTCGCACGAGTGTGTCACATGGCGTGTCTTGAATATGAGTTTGTCACTGGAAGTGGCTCTCGCTTGGGTAGCCATCCCGGCTGGGGCATCCATGTTACTCGGAAGACGCTCCTGGCCGAGTACATCGTGAAGAGCATGCGGTCCTGGATGTCAGGAAGCGAAATTCACTAAGTAAAATTACTGCGATGACAAGGCGCACAGAACCCGCCACTCAAAGATTGCTTCCAATATCACCTTCGCGGTGACCAATCAATCTCAGTTGACTGGCGCTGGTTCATGCTTCAATTTCGAGGTTCAAACGGCTGACATTCGCTGGATCTGGACTACATGCTTTTCAATATGATGTTACGGTTCGCTTTGCGTTGTGTTATAGACAACAATGATGGCCACCCGACGACCTCAGCGCCTATATACCCGATGCCGATTCAAGCCTGTCTAGCGATGATAGCGGCAGCCTGCTCCGCCAAGGCATACACTGGTGCCTGGATGTGGGCACTCAACGGGACTGGAATGACCGAGGCATCAACCACATACAGACCCTCCACGCCCTGAACGCGGAGCTCACTATCCACCACCTTGCCCATGGCACAGGTACCAGCGCAATGCCAAGTCGTAACAGCAGCCAGCTCGATCCGCTTGTCCAGCTTCCCATCGTCGTCCTCGAGCGATACAGCCTCCATGCCCGGCAACGGGGGAACGCTCTCGCCCGCGATGTACTCCTTGCCGAACTCGGTCTGGAGCATCAGGCGTGTTATCTGCCGCAGACCTTCGCGGAGCACGTACCTATCCACCCCCGTGGCGAGGTAGTTGAGGTCAACCCTGGGGCCTTCGTTGGGATCAGCGCTCTTGAGCGTCACGCTGCCGCGCGAGGTCGGCAGGAACGGGATGGTCAGGGTGGTCAGGTGTTCCGCATCGGGGGTCACGCCAGGCACTGGAATTTTGAAGTAAAGGACAACGGTCTCGATCTGCGTGCGGAACTTGCTGAGTAGGCGGTGTGTGGTCACGTCCGGCGCCTGGCCCTCGTCTTTCTCAATAGCCTTGGCGAGGCCCTCGTGCGGGATGTCGGACGACACTATCCAGTCCATTGGTACACCCTTGGCGAACTCGGGCCTCTGAAACAGCGGGTTGTTGGATCCAAGAGTGTAGCCCTTCTCAGGGTTCTTGAGCTTCCAGAACTGGTATAAACTCACGTGGTCATGGAGGCCCTGACCGACTTCAGGGAGGTCTACCAGTGCCTCGATGCCGTGCTCCTTCAAGTGGGCGGTTGCGCCAATGCCTGACAGCAGCAGCAGTTGTGGAGAGCGGATGGTGCCTCCGCTGCTGATAACGTTCTTCCCAGCGATGACCTTCCCGTCGGCCAGCTCGACACCGGTAACACTGAGCTTGCTCCCTGCCTTCTCTATCACGACCTTCTTCACTAGGGTATCGACAATGACCTCAACACCATCTAAGGGGTAAACACCGGCGGAGTGCTGGCGTTTGCCATCACGACGGGCCTCGCAGATGTAAGCACGACCGAGGTTGTCACCAGAGTTCTGGTCAAGATCGAGGAGCACGGGGACACCAAGCTCATCCCAGCCCTTGGCGATGGGGTCCGTCAAGGGGAACTTGCGGCCTGCTGATTTTGCAGATGCGACGACTATGGGGCCGTCGTTGCCGTGCTGCTCGGGTTTGCTGTCCTCATACCACGCCTCTGTTTTCCTCATGTAGGGCAGTTGACCCTTGTAACTCCATCTCTCGTCACCCACAACGGCAGCCCACTCGTCGTAATCGCTGGCAGAGCCGCGAGTCCAACCGCCTTTGTTTTCCGTGTTAGCTACCGGCTGTTCGATATCAGACAGGCTGCCTGTTGTCCTAATTCGACAATCGTAGATTCATAATACTCACCTGAGTTGATAAGTGTGCCACCACCGAGTCCCTTGCCCGCATTATACGGAATGCTACGGCCTCCAAGACTTGCTACGGGCTCGGTATGGTACGCCCAGTCGAGCTCGCCGCCCAGGTTCAGGACATTGGGCTGCAGGATATCCGTCCTTGTGCGGGTGTCCTGGCCCGCCTCGATGAGGAGGATCTTGGAGTCTGGCTTGTACTGCCGCAGGCGGCTTGCGAGAACGCACCCAGAATGGCCGCCTCCCACGATAATGTGGTCATACGTCTCGGAACCCATTGCGTAAGCAGGGTGCGGGGATTTAATCGTATGATGAATATAGAGAAGGGTGCCGGGTTCTCAAACAGGCGGACAAAGATTTGACCCCGTGCGAAGGTATCTGGACGGGCCGATGGTCAAAGAAGGACAGACTGGAGATTCCTAGTCTCATATTTGTTATACCTAGGCTCATGGCCAGAACTCCCAGCCGTTGGCGGCCCGCCTTGATCTCCCGGTAATTTGGGTGAACACATGTTCCTTGGATCTACAGGTCACCGGGGTAATAAATGTTAAATCTGAACCGTACCAGTGGATTGGTTGGAATATCTCCACCTCCTCCGAACGAGAGACGGTGATTGGGAGAATAGCCGTCGTAGCTGGATCCAGCTAGGCAGACGAAGTATCACCCTATAG
>LKEB01000051.1:81128-207331 GCA_003795295.1 Cytospora leucostoma | reverse complement strand
ATGGTGGGTCAAGCGGCGACAGGAGATACAGGATCCACCACAGGACAACTTCGGCCGTTGGTTACTAGGATTATATTCTTCGGCCCCACGATTGTGAGATATAAGTTTCCCTGTGCTGTTATGAACCTGTACAACGGGGAGCTTCAACCATTACATTGAATTATTACATCGAGAGTTTGCTCGTTCTGCTCATGCTTCCTCACTTAATGGAGCGATTCATACCAAGAGCCACAGCGTATAAGGTTGGCACGATGGAATGGTTCACATATGTAATAGCCTCTTATCACACGAAAGCCCATATTCTTGCCTGGTGTATGGATGACCTCTATCTCGTCGCTGATCTTCCCTTGTGTGGTATAGTGTTCTTGTCGACGAAACAGAGCATCTCGACGACTCCCTTCTGTCAACTGATATCTATGTACATGGCACACTGGCGAGGCCATGCCTGAGTTATGAGCCGAGATCCACAACAGTGAGTGTGTCGCCTGAGCGGGTGAAATCAAAACCAAATACCACCAAGTTAAAAGTACTGTACACTGGGAAAATGAACAGATCTGAAATCTTGACCGAAACGGCAACGTGTTCGCATAGGTAGTAGTGTAGGATCCTCGGACGTGGTCTTGGGACAAAGAGGCGGAACCCGTTGCTATTCCGTACCTGCAGAATGTGCGTCGATGTCACCTAGTGTTGCACTCCGAACGGGGTCGCGCTGAGGTGTTGGTGGTTCACGCACAAGGAGACTGCATTCGTGATTTTGTCTCCTATCTTCGTTGACAGGTTCGGAACCCGAGGATCGTCGGATCTGCCAGAGACGCGGACGGGGTTCAGCTTCGAGGTGTGCAGTGAATAAATATTGTATTATGGCTTGCAGAGAGGGCCTGTCTTTACCGAGGAAACGGCGGTCGTTGTCTATATATGCTAAGTCACATGTTGACTAATTAGAGTTCAAACCTTCACATGTGGCAGCCCAAGTAGAAGGAATCATTGGCCCCTTTTCTTTGCTTGTTCATGTTTGAGACTAACTCTGAACAGGGCGGTCGGTAACTCTTCTATAACATTTCCGGTGATGATAATCCAGCGACGGGCTTTATTCCCCGGCTATACAGATGATACTCGGTTCTCTTTCCCCACCGTCAGCAACCACAATCCTACTTATTTGGACTCCCCGAGGCTGAGAGTGGATCAGATGCAAGGACGGGCACAGTCTGGCATGCATGCGAATCCTCCTCCTCCCGAGGTTCCGCCTTCCTTCCAAGCAAACCGAGATCAATTGTGATGCAATAAAGAATTGCCTTTTGACTCCCAGCCATCTGCGGGCCTTGCCAAGAGGGAGATCTGCACACACAATGCTGGGAAGTGTCTGAGTCAAAGTCCAGTGTTGCTCGACCGCACACATCCCATAGAAAGTCCGACGAAGCCCGCCCGCTGGAATCCCAGTCTCGGGGCCGGACGTGACCGTACGTACGAGTCTCTTGCCGCCGAAAGATGGCACCCGCGGTCAAAGAAGGCGAGGAAATCACAAGCACTGTCATCCCGCTCGCGCCCAGGACGGAGGTGCATCGTTTCGTGTGGTGTGCGGGTATATTCGTCGTCCTCACGGCGATATGGTCGGGCATGCGGGTCTATTCGAGACGGGCGCGGGGGGTGCCATTGGCGATTGAGGATGTCCTATATTGTATATCTGTGGTATGTACCGCTGGATACTCTGAGTGCCCGCGGATGTCTTGTCAGTCAGCCAGCCTGTTGGTGGCATCTTGCTCACCTTTGTAATGTTATCTCCCAGGTCTCGTTCTACGGCTTCGTCATCTCCTTGTTCATGGGTAAGTCAGGCACTTTGGCCCTCGCTCATCTTCAGTTTCAGGATGATTAACAATGCTTTAGCTATATTCTTCGGTGGAGCGGGTTATCATATGTCGCAGTTGAACGAGTATCACGTTTCGAGGCTGACGCAGGTGGGTTGAAACCTCTTTCGTGTTTCAGCGATGGACATTCTAGCTGATTCGTATACATTCGATAGTCATTCCTCGTCACAGAGGCGCTTTACGGTATATCGATGTGCGCCGTCAAGTGGAGCATGTTGTTCATGCTCAAGCGTATCTTTGCCGTTCGGCGCTTTGAGGTTCGTGGCAGTCATCCATAGATGGCGATAACCCGCTGTCGACTCAGCATATGGACTTTGCTGACTGGCACTGACACTACATCCAGATCGTGGCATGGGCTATAATAGGTCTGCAGGCCGGATGGCTCGTTATGACAGTGCTCATTGGGTTCCTCATCTGCCGACCCGTAGCGAGGAATTGGGACCCCACGGTCGACGGTTCCTGCGGGAACAGGATCGCAGGTTATACAGCTGTCTCTGTCGTCAATGTGGTTGTCGATTGCCTGATGCTGATACTACCTCTGCCCATGATCTATAATCTGCAGACAACCCCGGGCTATAAGCTTGGTCTGTTCGCGATATTCAGCATTGGTATAGTGTGAGTCCTCTTACGAACATCCCCCCTTGGCCTTTTGACAACCTTGGAAGAGATGACGAGCCGGCTTCACCATGCTGACAATGAGCACGAGGAACAGAACCATAATCTTCTCCGCAATTCGTCTGAGGTCCCTGAACGCGGTCGACTTCGACGATTTCGCGTACACCATCATACCCGCCATGACATGGACAACCGCAGAGTCCGGAGTTGCCATCTTGGTGGCATCCTCGGCCCTCCTCCGACCGGTGTTCGACAAGGTGTTCCGGGGCATCATGTCACTGTCACCATCAGGGAGTCCACGCCCGTCCGGCACAACCCTGCCATATTTAAGAAGCCAATCCAAGGTGAAGATGAAAGCACGGAGGGAATTTGTGACCGTGGGAGATGTAAGTTGTTGTCCGCAATCTGCCGCCGCCCCCCATTTCGTTGTCCGTGGGACACAGTCAACGATGAGCCGCGGGACTCCCTTACTTCATTACATGTATGATCACTAATCCGTGTGTCTCTAGTCTGACGACAACGTCGAGTTCGGACAAGTCGGGCCCCGTACGGAGCACGTGCACTTGACTGAGATACAGGCCGGCGACAGGAACAGTAGAGGAGCATTGACTTCAGAGGATGCGGCAGTGGGAGTATCCAATTTGGAAAGAAATGGGCGGATGACGATAGTGGTCCAGAAAGAGGTCGAGCAGACATATACAACAAGAGATGTCTGAAAGAAACCGGAGAGCCGGCAAGAGGTCACCAGAAGCTTTGACCGACGTTATATTTATGCCGTCTTGTATTGTGATGGCCAAGATTCGAATTCTTTCAGGAGAATAGGCTGTGAGGCTCTGTACCGTGGTGACTTGCAATGATCGTCATAACCAGTTGACCTTGTCTGGTCGTGTCTGATGCACAACGTTGGAGTCTTCATCCCGAAGGTACCTGTGGATGCAAGCGAGCCTCTTGACATTGTGCAAGCCGGGAAAAAATGGCGTTGATTATTCATCATAGGTAAGGCTTGAACAATGCGTTTCCTGAAGCAAATCCAAAGTTATTTGGTCATTGTCGACAGAAGGACCGCCGGAAAGGGATGCCATTACGTGACAAGGAACAAAGCCAAAGAAACCTGGATTGAGAACCTCCTCATGCAAATAGCTACCCTAGGGTAGGGATTTTCATTCGAGATATAGCGATTCAAATCGCTATATCTCGAATGTTCGATATGCATTTTTCTACCTGGCTAAATTTTCACCTAAGTCGCCCGTTATTCATCAGAGAACCTATCCTTGCGACAGGGCCTTAGATATTATTAGCATAGAGATAATATTACTATCAGTTTGCTTCCTGATTCCGTTATATAACCCGCCATACAAATTGTTGTCCTTGTTCCACCCCTGAGAGCAAGTAATTCCATGGGATAGTATCTGGAGACTTTTCTTGACTACTAGAGGAAATCATTACTACACCTTGGTAGTTAGGGATACGAATGACAATAAGCCCATGGGGAATCAATCCATACATGTAGGTTATTTGAGTACTATGTAGTTTATAAACCACCCTGGGGCACCTAATTGTTATAACTTACTCGTAGAAAATAGCCTAGCCTATCTACATCAAAGCATAAGTTAAGAGTCCGTATATATATAAGTCGCCGAATACTTCCTAGATCTCTGAGCAGACTTTCCAAGCTAAGGAAAATAGTATATATATATATATAATTTTCAGCCCCGAGTAACCTTGAAGTGGGAAGCCGATTCACTGATCTTACGCTGAGATATCCCTCGCAGTCTCGATACTTACAGCATGAGTGTATACACTAAAAGTACATAGTATGGGACCTATTCGAGTATACACTCAGTACAATGTTTCCCTGATCCGGTTAGCTGCAGTGCAGCAGGTGTTCTCTGCAGCGGTTTTCCTTTGAATCCCTGCCGCTTGTATCAAACACTCGGCTGCAGCGCGAGCGGGAGGGCGGGATAGGTAGCGCCCGTACCTTTGATGTCGTCCCGGTTTGCCATCCCCTCGGTCCCCTATGCAGCCAAGCTTTAGGTATAGATACACATGCGTGGGAGGAACAAAGAACCTTGAGAACTATAAGAAGGCACAAGTACGGCTAATACTTTTATCAGATAGTCTGCTTTATTTATATCGCCTCTATACTTAATTTACTAGACTAATGTATGAATAGGTCTGCCCTAATTTGATTCAAAACTACTGATATAGAGAGGCAAAAATCAAAAGGCAAAAATAGTTTTGAACACCGTGAGATTCGAACTCACGCCCTTTCGGACTACGGATTGCTGTTACGCAAGCCTAAACGTAGCGCCTTAGACTGAATTGGAAGTTAGTAACAAGTTCATATATAGGTTAAATAACAAAGTTACTGTACTAACCCACTCGGCCAGATGTCCATCTCCTTTGTCGTGGTCGATAACGTGGTCGAGTGGGTTATAACTATACTATTCAGGAAGCTTGCTCTTTGTCCTCGCTTTGTCAAGAAGGCCTTACGTTTAGTAGTAGAATAAAGAAGAGCCCTGGTTAGAAAGCGCTATATTTAGCGGTAGAAGAAAGAAAGAACTCTGCTCCCTATATTTGAAACGATGCATTGCATACCCAGTTATATAGCCTTTCGTATATGCCTAGCTTTAGCATATGCTTGTCCGGGCATACGTCAGCTAACTTAGCGCGAGCCGGTCGGACTATGTGCAGACCCTCGGCTCCGGGGCCGGAAGCCCGGACTTAGCATCCTTACCTTAAGGCTGTAAGTACCTAGGTATTCCTTAGCATTCGATGCAATGGATAGTCAAAGGAATATAAGAATATCAGTGTTTATAAATCATGCATCAGAGCTATGCGACCAGAAAATTCATC
This sequence comes from Cytospora leucostoma, assembly GCA_003795295.1. Taxonomy (NCBI): domain Eukaryota; kingdom Fungi; phylum Ascomycota; class Sordariomycetes; order Diaporthales; family Cytosporaceae; genus Cytospora; species Cytospora leucostoma. The sequence continues at coordinate 201,998 of LKEB01000051.1, read as the reverse complement.
ATCGTCTGTGACGCGTCCGTCTTGAAACATCGTGGTTCGGTAGAGCCCCATAGCTCTTGCAGCAGATTCTTGGCCCAGCCTGCCCTTCCCCGAAATTTCTCCTCGACCCTGAGAGCCGTGCAGTCACTCCGCGCCTTGCACACCCGACCAGACCAAATACCGTAGCGACCATGGCATTCGACGACGACGACGACGACGGGGTCCGAACGCAGGTCCCCGCGCAGCAGTCCCCCGAGGACGTGCAAGCCACCGCCGAGGAGGCCCTCGAGGATGAGGCCCAAGACTTCCGGCACTTCGCAGCCCTGCAGCGCAAGAACTTCTCGGCGTCGACCATCCGTAAGGGAGAGAAGGACTTCGAGGAGTACGGCACCAAGTCGCAGGCCAGCGCGCTCGAGCAGAGCCGTCGCGCCATGGAGGAGGTGCTTGGCTACACGCGGGTGCACAAGGCCAAGGAGTGGGCGCGGGGCTGGTACTTCCCCGACCGCTGGGTGGACGACGAGGTGTTCGAGGGCAACGAGGTCAAGACGGCGAAGGTCGCGGCCGAGAGGAGGGAGCTGCACGCCAGGGACAGGGTCGTCTGTGTGGGTGTGGAGTATAGTAAGCTGGGCAGGAAGATCCGTGGTCAGGGCACGAATCAGCCTGGCTGGGACCAGGTGTGGTTGCTGCCGGAGGAGGCGCTCTTCTTGATCGAGAGGGGAAGCTTGGATCTCTGGTGGCCGACGGCTCCTATGAGCGAGATCTTCCCGGTCGAGGGTGAAAAGAAGAAATCACTGGAAGCGGAGGTCGAGGAGGAGGACGAGTACGCGCTTGGTATCCCACTCAGTCTACAAGCTGCCTACTCACTTCTCGTCGGGAACGAGGGCGAGCGGGGCAAGGTCTCGCTGCGCAATTTACAGGTCTATTCGAACCTCAACCGAGGCGGTTTCAGCATTCTCAGACCACCGCCGATCACTACACCGGAGGATCCAACACCATCCCTCACCACTACCGCCGAAGCTCAACAGCCCCTATGGCAGCGCCTCATCACCCTACTCTTCCCCGAAAAAGAACATAACCCACCCGCATATGGTCCACTCATCCGACCAGGCCTCTACAGGTCCTACGACTCCATCTACAAACAACTAGCACTCGTACCCCGACACAAACCCACAGCACACCCGCCCACGCCCCCCTCTCAGATTCAGGACAGCCCCTTCCGGGTGCAGTACCACGTCTGGAAGCCCAGCACGACCAACTGGTCCAAGACGAAGCCGCCCGCGCCGGACTACTACCTCGCCGTCGTCGACGCGCACGAGACGTCCGTGCCGACGCGCGAGGAGATCTCTGCGCTGCTGGACACCCAGGCGTACGAGCCGCCACCGCCGACGCCGCCGGAGAGGGAGGGCCCGCACGCCGTGCACCGCAGGCTCCAGCATGGACACAGGAACGTGCTGGTCGCGGTCAACGATCACGGGGTGATCAACTACATCCGGTTCGCCGAGGGCGCCTTTGGCGAGGAGCTGCTGTACAAGCGGTTCGACTCGATGAATGCGCCGAGGGGTGGGAAGAGGGGCGGTGGGAGGGGCGGAAGGGGAGGTAGGGGTGGTAGAGGAAGAGGTGGACAGGGAGGGAGAGGTGGACGAGGCAGAGGTGGTTGATCCAATACGGACGCGCATGATTGTTTGGCTGCTTTCACGACGTTGACGTTACGAGATACCCTTATAACGAGGATTATGGTCCCGGCAGTTCTGTCCGCTGTGCCGAGTCTGGATCAGGTCACAGAGGTGTCAATATTTGCCTGCGCATCGGCTTACCTGGCTCCTTACTTTGTGCTTGAGAGGCACGGAAGAGTGCTGGTGTTCGACTGCCCGCCATATTTGCCCTTCGGACTCTCTCGCGGCGCACTGCGACCAGTTCCGTCAGTTCGATCTTTTCGCGTGTCGGTCCGGTGAGTAATTCGCAGCGCGAATGGCCGTGCAGCCCTGGAGCTGGAGGTTCTAGAGGCCAAGGGCCAGGCAAGGTCCTCGGGAAAAGCTGTCTCTTTTGGAGCTGCAGGCTGATCCTATCCCATTTCTGGACAGCATGGCGCCCAATTCGAGTCAACGAGTGTTGCCTCGTGATCTCACAAGAGCGTGTTCGTCCCACGTTTCTTTCTCGGCTGATGCGACCCCAAGCGACCAGCGGAATGGACCATGCTGGGGAGGAAGAACCCGTGTAACGGACACGCCCTACACTATTGCCCCCGTGCGACCTGAGGGAAGAAAAAGAGTGGTCGGTACTCGGGAAGGCTTGCGTGGTCTCAAGACAGTCGTGCTGAGAACAGGGTACTCTATCGTGCCCAGGAGTTCTATCTAAAATGCTTCGAAATATTATATGTGCTGCCAATAGCCAGCTACGGAACAGACCGCTTTGCAGTGTCTGTCTCCCTGGAGTTTGGTACCTGTAGATTCCCATTGATGTACGGGAGCACTTCCCAGCAAGCATAAGCATACTATGGACAACAGACTACTTGCAACAACAAAGTCAAATGAGATTACAATCGATGGAAATTGGGTCAAGCCTTTTCCTCAAACAGAATAGTACACGCAGAATGAGGCCAGTGATGCGGCTTTGAGACGCTGAGGATCGCTCGATTCCCAGTTGCGTACCTGCCCAACCAGAGAGCGCCCAGGCGCCCCACTGGTACTGTGAGAAGCTGCATGAGGCATACGGAGACGGTAAAGATTCCAGTGCCGGTGCGGGTCCCGGTGCCGGTGCCCGAGTTATAGCATCAAAGTATAAGTCTCAGTGGCCAGAGCTAAGCGGACTAAAGGTGAGCTCATTTCCGAGGGTCCTTGTGCTATTGAACAATGTACAGGGAATCCTATTACATTTATTAATTATGCCTCTATTTGTAAATATCAAAAGACAAGGTAGGCCTACTTGTTTACAGTAGATAGTCCCAACAAGGTATACCCAATGCTACTTGGGCAGTCCAGATGTCAGCGCATAATGTCAACAAGTCTGCTGCTTTACAACTTGACACCGGCACATATATATCGTATCTCGGTTCGGCACACTGCCCAGTCAGTCGAGGCCAATTGGTGCATTGTATGTGCCCAGGTGGTGAATCTCTGAATTTAGAAGAGCCCAAGGACCACCTGGGCAGTCGTAGTCGGACCCCAAACAATCCATGGATCCCCACCAATCTGGCCTACGCGAAGTTCCAAGGTTCCTCTTCAGGTGCTGCGAAGCTAAAAACACAACCATGAAACCCGCTGATTAACACTGTTTTGCTTCTCAAAGTTCCACGGTCGATCAGTAAAAAGGTCCTCCCCCTCCAAAAATTCCCCAGCCATACGGCCTACTAGGATTCGCGCAACCCTTCTCAAACCCCCAGGCTATACTTTCCGTATCTGCTTTTTGACTTCTCAACTAACTCCTCTCTTCTCTTCTCTTCGTTCCCTGAATCCAATCTCTCTCTCTCTCTTCCGCCCCATCTCTCTCTCTTCCTCTCCCTCTCTTCCTTCAATTCATATACGTGCCTATTTCCCCGTCGCCCTTATCAGGCATCAGACCCTGGCCAATTCCTTCGTCAACCCCACAACTTCTTACCTCTCTCTCAATCGTTCTTTCCTCAATCTATCTCTCTCACGTCGCTCTCACCAAACAACCAAACATTGACTGTATCAAGTCCTTACACCACGCAGCAGCTTCGAAATAACCACAACCTTGGAACACTGCGCAGTTACCCATACTAAACATACCAAGTTTTCGAGAACAATCCAATCAATCCAATGATGGAGTCTGACAACTCCAACAATTACGCTCCTCGGGGTCGGAGTCCTTCTGCAGTCGAAATCCACCAGTCGGCAACTCAGCAGTCTCAACCGCCCGAGGCCGCTCTAGAGAAGACCCCCACCACAGACACCTCTACCGTCGTGTCCAAGCCCACAAGCCCCGTTCCAGAGGCCGATCGACTACAGACAGCTGCTGATGTCGCCATCCATGACCAGGACAAGTAAGTTACACTTCTATTTCCTTATGTCCGCTTCCCATTCCCGATAACCATTACCAATTACCCCCGACGTCCCATACATCCACTGCCTCACCGTTTATTTCCCTCCTCGGCCCAGCACATTCCTCTGATTCCCAAACGGTATGTTCCTGTCGGTTTTTTGTGGCTCTGTACAGACGCGAACAAGTCGCACTGGTAGTGAAACCAGTTGCCATCACTCAAGAGGAGCATCCGTCTCTCGAAGTTGAATAATTCAATTCGATGTGGAAGAGGAATTATTCCTACCAGCAACAAATCAGAACCAACCTTGGAAGGACACTGGCGAAGAAGTCATCTTTGGCAGCAACAATTGATTCAAAGGCCCCAAGACTTGTTTACACCCCAGACCCAAGTATCGATTTATAAGCCAAGGATACTTTCAACGACGTGGTTATCTTGTCAGGCAAGTCTTGATGATGTCCACCCACCACAGGGCCAGACACCTCAACACCATACAGCCATGCAATCCCGACCTCATTCGTTCATCTCAACTTGCTCTCGTCCCAACTTTCCGTCCCAACCTCGTAACTACTTGCTTCAAGCACTGGCCTGCCAGCTGCATCGTCCAATACTATATCCAAGTGGATGGTCCGAGCGCCTACACTCTATAAGCAACCCCCCCCCCCCAATTCTAGCAACTCAGATCTGCTAGCAGGTGGACTCCCATCCTCAATCATATTCATTGCAACCCATGTCACACTCCTAAGCCCCAAGTTACAGCCCAGATATAATGGTTCTCACACTCCGTCCAATCTCCGTCACCCAACCTCGGCTCGGAAGATATCCGTTATCCTCATGAGATCCCGCCCACATACGGGCACCTTGACACATAGCACTTAAGGCTTGCTCGGTCCCGAGGTCTTCAGGTACGCATCTGCTGGTAGCTTGCGTGCGGACGACTTGAAGCGAGACTTCCGTATCACACGCCCTTTGTGACTTGGGCTACAATCACTCTCGGAGAAAGGTCAAGCGACTTGTTACTCTCCTTCGCCCTACCGTTCACTTTACACTAGTCTTAGCAACCCACCACACCCGTCTTGGTTGCTCGACAGCCCACGAGATGCACACACTCTACACTCGTATCCACTTGAGACGAACCCCAAGCTTATACAAATGACAGGCCCAAATTCTCCCCGTACGACAGGGACGCCAAGACGGACATTAAGAGGGCTGTCAACGAAACTGCACAGGAGCATGCCCAGGGGGATAGCAAGGAGCTCGCCAGGTACAGCGTCCAGACCTCCGTCCCCGAGGACGACGACATCAACGACGACAATCTCAGCCCCCCACCCGAGTCCCTCAGCAGTCTTTCAAGCAGAGATGGCACAACGAACGGGGTCAACCAGGAAGCAGTAGAGGATCCCGAGGACGAGATCGTTGTGGGCTCTGTCAAGGCCAAAATCCTCTCCGAGGCTACGAAACCAGCTGCTACCGTTCCAAAGGAGAAGAACACCGCCCTGAACACCGCTCCAATTGAGCTGGAGAGACGTCCTAAGCGGAAGCGGGCTGCGGTTTTCAGCGACCTTACTGAGGACAAGATGACCAAAAGCGTGAAAGCCGATGAGTCGGACGACGATGCCTCTCCCGCACCTGGCTTGGCCGTGGCTACCAGGTCGTACAAGAGCCCCCGTGGTCTTGCCAGTAATCACAGGAGTGTGGTCCTGGGTTACTGGCGAGAGAGCCAGGCACCCGACGGGTTGAAGCATTTGGTCAAGGGCTTCATCGACTCGCGCGACCGCCTCCGTACCCGTATCCAACCCTGCAACCGAGAGGGCAAAATTGTGACCGAGCACTACCCCTTGAACCCCGGACCTGGTGGCAGCTGGGTCACCTTTGACAAAATCGTCTTCGACAGCCATCTCGTTAACCTGGACCAGACCCAGGTCAAGGAGTATGTCAAGATCCGAGCCGACATGTCAGAAACCGAGACGGAGAAGGACACCACGGCCAATGACACCGCTGCGGTCCAGCAAGCCATCAAGCGCTGTCGAGACCGTTTTCCTCAGGCCGAAGGTAACCAGCCACCCCAGATTGCCTACGGTGCAGACCAACCTGAACATGCAGTCAATCGTCCTGAGAAGCGGCGTCGCACTGGCGGCTCGAATGTCGCTGGTGCCGTGTCAACTGCCCCAGCCACCCCGGTGTCTCAACTGAGCGAACTGCATGGCACCCGGCCTACCAAGATCCTCCTTGGCTATTGGAAGAAGTCATCTGAGCCCGAGCTCGTCGACAAACATGCTGTTTTCGGCATCCTGGGCAACAATGACATGTTCCGCGTCAAGGTCGGCCGTGAATCCCGCGATGGTCGCCCCGTGCAAGGTAACTTCCCGGCAGGTGCTGGGGCCTTGTGGATCCCGTACGATGACTTCGAGCCCGAAAACTTCTTGAAGGATCTGACCCGGTCCGAAATCAAGGAGTACTGCCGTGTTCGTCAATACCAAATCGATCAGGGGGAGAAGCCTGAGCAGAGGCGTGAAAATGAGGGCAAGGCCGTCACGGAGGCGCGTCGTCGTATCAAGTTGGGCTGGACCAGGCCTGAGCCCAGGGAGCCCGTTGTCAACAGCTTCAATACCGCTGGCGACGACGGCCCGTACACGGACGCTGTACCACAGACCGACACTCCCGCTCACGACACCCGTCATGGCCAGGCTCGTCGCTTGGGCCCCGCCCTCGCCCCCAGCCCCGCCCGTGCATCAACTCAGCCGCCCGAGTTCCGCGCTGCCAATAGGTCGAATGGTGTTGAGGCTCGTGTCGAACGTACCAACAGCCTTGCCCGCAATGCTGTTGCCCGTGCCGAGGCTGTGCAGAGCAGGAACGAGCATCGTGATGCTAGCTACGCCAGTAACCAGGCTGCCAATGGACAAAATGGGCAATCCTCGTTCCAGGAAAACGTCTCTCGTCTGAACAGCATCTGGGCTTCACAGGAGGCTCGCCGTATGCGTGCTGGCGACGAGGATGCAAAGATCCACCTCGGCATCAAGTACGAGCGCAAGCAGACCGGCCCTTTCCAGGGCAAACTCGTCTCCCAAGGCACCATCCTCTCCATCGATGGCGAGGATTACGTCGAGTACCGTGTGCTTACCAAGCCCACGTTCTAAGGTTGTTGCCACTGGCAAGATGTGTAAAAGCGGAATTCCGTTTCTTCACCTATTCGATGTGTCCATGCATGCGCGACTGATCGCGCTCCTCAACATATTCCCTATTCACTCAGGCCTTTTAAAACGGGCTGTTCTTTTCGGCGTTCGGTTTACGGAACTAATACCCACTTGCACGTTCTGGTCATCCCCCTTCCCACCTTCTGCGCATGCCTGGATTATATCGCTCATCGCGACTCGCCTAATCTGACACTGCTTTTTTGGTTTTCTTTCGAGAACGACTTTCTTGTGCCCAACAACAATTATCATGTTTCTTGCGGCATCTGCATTGCCCGCCTGGTGGTTGCGGTCATGCCTCCAACAATGTACGAACGGCGTCACGAACCGTCGGCAGAGACATTGGACGCGGTCCTTGGGTCAGGATCCACCAAACTGGCAGGACTGGCTTCTCAACTTGTATCTTATACCCCGGGAAGAGGACGGGCATGTACCAAACCGCGCGTTAGCCAACATCGACTGCATAGCTGTGGGACGGGGCGGGTCAGACTTAATGGACGGGACTGGCGATCTGACCGCCCTAGAAGATTGCTGCTTATTTGTTGTTTGTCGACGACTCTACAGTATGGTTATCAGGGACTAGGAATGTCTAATGAAGATTTCGAGACATGCATCTTGTGCTCTTGACGGAGGGAATAGATTGACTGACTGGTCTTGGACCACGGCGGTTGGTGTTTGACCCTGAACGTGAACTCGGTGGGAGTTATACACTTCGGAGGAGATCTGTAGCCCCAGTCTAGATTAATCAACCAGACAGAACCGACTCTTGCAGTTGAGAAGCCGCACATTGTATGAAAACTCTGCTAAATGGTCGCTCGTGTTCAACAACGCCGTGGTATTGCTGCGGAACACATTGAAGTGTGAAGGAGACTCGCCTGTGAGTGTTTCTGGCGATGTTGATACAGACTAGGGCAGTTTGAGGCTTCGAATGTTGGAGAATTCGTTTGAGGCACAATCATTGAAGTCATCATACTTTTCAATTCATTCATCTCTGGTATCTCTATAGAAAAAGCAAGAACCCCATTAAACCGAGTATCCCATGCGATTTGATTTTTGTTCTCCCGACCTCACGAACCACCACCGCCGCCTCCAAATCTCCCGTACTGCTCGCGACACCGCCTAGGCCTCTTGCCTTGGCTCGGCGTCCGCCGCGTAGTTCTCGACCTTCATGTCCTTCAGACCGAGGTCCTCCTCCTCCTCCTCCGTCCGGTCGTAGTCCTCCACCGTCATCTGGGCGTCGGGCTGGCTGGGGTCGTCCGCCAGGCTCTGGACGTAGCTGCTCGCCATGGGGTCGGTCAGGACGACGGTGAACTCCTTGCCGCCCTTGATGGCGACGTCCAGCTGGTCGAAGAACTTGACCCATGTCTCCTTCTCCGTGGGCTCGAGGGAGTCGCCGCCTTCTGTGTTGCCGTTGTTGCCGCTGCCCTCCGTCTGGAAGATCTGGTTCTTCAGGTCGTCGCGCACCTGCGTCAGCAGGCCCTCGACCGTCGTGAAGCGCCCGCCCAGCGTGCCGGGGTTGACGGAGAGGTTCAGCTCGGGGCACTCCAGGGCGCAGCTCTCGCTCTTCAGGATGTCTCGCGCGAGGTCCACGTCTCCCTTCACCTTGAGGGTGACCTTCTTGCCCTTGTCGGGCACCGCACCTCCCGTCTTGACGTCGTTGCTCCGGTACCCGCAGGCGTCGCACACGGTGCTCATCAGCACCACCTGCTTGAAGTGGGGGATCTCCACCATCTTCATGTGCGTGATGCACGGGTGCATGCAGCCGGGGCAGCTCGCGGGGAAGCTGTACACCTCGTCGGGGAGGATGTCGTCGTTCTCGCCGAGCCGTCCCTGGCCCTGCAGCGGTATTGTGCCGTCGGCGTTGGTCACCACGTCCGTGTCCGACAGGCCCAGGGCCTCGTTCTGCTCGGGCGTCCGCCTGTACTCGTGCTTCTCCCACTTGCCGACACCGTCGTGGAGGTCGGGAGAGATCCAGCTGTTGCCTGCGGGGTCGTCGACGTATACACGGAAGGGGAAGGATTCGCCTGCGAGCATGGCGCGGCCCTTTGCGATAATCTCCGCCACCTTCTCGTAGATCTCGGGCGCCTGCTCCTTGCGAGCTTCTTGTCCGAATTCGAGATCATCGATGATGGTTGTGAGGAGGCCCTCGACGTTGGTGAGCTGGCCCTTGCCTGCAGGGACCTCGAGGTCGAGTTCGATGAACTTGACTGTTGCTGTGTCGGCCTTGACGACCTGACGGGCAAAGTCGGCGGGGGCGGTAAGTCGGAGTTCGTAGTGCGTGCCTTTGGGCTGGACAGAACCGGCGGCTTGGATCTCGTTGTTGTGGAAACCACAGTGGTCGCAGGAGAAGGACATTATTATGATTTCGCGGAAATAGGGGATCTTGGTAAGGAGGAGTCTAGTCATGCCCTGTGGTTGCTATGTTAGTCCTGCGTTGGAAAAACTCGAAGTTAAACCCAACTCACATTCTCACGGCAGTTCATGCAAAGCGACTCGATCTCCTCGACTGGCTTCGCATCGTCATCGCCGGCCTGCTCATGGTTGACTTGCTCGCCGATAGACTTGAAGTACTCAGGTGGAGAGATGATCTTGGTGTCGTCTGTGCCGTTTGTCTGCGCGTTGTTTTCGGAAGAAGACATATTGTGTGATATAGCCGTGCGTAGGTTATGGGTGGGTTGTGTCGTCGCAAAGGGTGGATGATGGTGCTGCACATCGAAAATTTTGGAGGGGTAGGCCGACCCAGACGATATATTGCTGACATTGGCGTAGAGGCGGGGCAATTGCGGCTTATGTCATAGAGCGCTGGGCGCCGCCAGGTGCTTGGGGAACCTTCTCGGGCCCGCGACAGCTTATAAAGCTAGGCCGGGCCAGGCCTGGGGGGGGCATTTGGGGGGGGGGCTATCCTCACCCAAGCCTCCCAAGGTTCATCACCGGCCTCACAGCCTCACTCGGCCATCTATAAGCCTGCCTACTTCTTCATAAAGTCAGATAGGCTTAGCCCAAACCCAGAGGACGGAGTTGAACCCTGTCTTTGGTCTAGCAGAGCCTGTAGACCGGCCTTTCGGTTCTTCGCTCTCTTCTTGCTATTGGCATTGGCAGTTGCCGGCGCCACCTTCGATACATCTGGCACAGGCTTGTGAGTTGGAGCTGGCGCTTTGGTCACCCCCGGCGTCGTCGCCTGCTGCACTGTCTTCTTGATCCTTGAGGTCCTAGAAATGGGTCCCGGACTGGGCAGGCTCAGCTTGGTGTACTTGCTGCATTTGCCACAGGTGAACACTTTTGATATGCCCGATCTGGTAGGTCGCTTCTCCTTCGAGCCGGCTGCAATAATACCATGAACTCTGGGTTGCTTCCTCGTTCTAGCTCGTAGTGCTTTCTCCGTTTCTATGTTCAACTTGCTGCCCTGACCTGGGATCATGATATGTCCACAGCAGCTACAGACATGTTGTCGTTGGGTGTCAGACACGAGCACATCGTTGTCCACCAGCAAAGTGTTGCGCCGGCTCATGAGGAACGCAGAAGTCTCAGGAGCCGAGGAGGAGAGCAGATGAGCTGCATCTGTCAAGAAACGCAGCTGCGGAACGAGTTCTGTAGCTACCATTCTCTGCGCTGTTGTGGAAGGGACCTCGAAGATGCATGTGATACTGTCCGAATAAGTCTGGTTGTGGGATTGGATAGTAGGAATGCTGAAGAAAACACGGGATTGTTGGAGTGGGCAGCAGCGACAAGCCAAAAGTTGTCAAAAGTCCACAAGGTTCGCTAGCTGGCTTGCCCTGTGCAAATAGCTGGTCATGGTGCAAATATCAAAGTAGGGAGCGTCTTGAACTCCTTCACATTAGATGCGATATGCTGGTGACCCTACCAAATCAGGTGGGTGTTCGCAGACTATGACCTCTTGATTTCCCACTTGATATCATTGATGCTGACCTCGTCTCCAGCCTTCTCATCGTAGTCGAACCATTCACCTTCGCTGAGGTCGATTTCCGTAAACTTGGTGCCGGATTCCAGTCCCTCGGCCAGCCATTGACCCTAATTGAATATTATCAGCTCTGTTTCCCTCTCGATGGCATAGGCTTCTTACATCTGGTCTGAACTCAACAAATTCGAGCCCGCGGCAGTCGAACTCAAGGATGTTCTTCGGCTTTGCAGGCTCGGACTGCTCATATGAGCTGGGCGCTGCCTTGATCGATGCTGAGGCCTCGCGCTGAACACATATGTCAGTGTTGCCAACAAAAGTAGTATTCCCTCCTAATGACTTCCATTGAGCCCGTCTCGACCTCTGCGTACCTTGCAATTCTTGCACTTCCAGACAAAGTTTGCCTCTCCTCGGCTTCCACTCATCTCGTTTTGCTCCTTGATTCGGTATCACTATTAGCTAAGCTCCAGTTTAACAGCTATACTAGGCCTGTCACTTACAAACCGGCTCACTCCAACCCAGTTCTGGTGCGTTTCCCTGCATGATGTGCACTGGACCTTGAAGGTATACCAGAATGGGTTTCCCTCTGTGTCGTCTGGGCGAAGGTTGGTCACACTAGCCATGCTGTTAGTGAAGCTTTCCTCTCTCATGTGGGTATACACATCTCTACTCACCCACCCAATTCGGCCTGCAAGTTGAGCGCGTACATCTTTGATATATGAAGTTACGGCACGAAAAATGTGGATTGTGGAGGCAGTAGTTGAGTTCCCCAAAGGTCTATATGAATTAGCCCGTCGCGGAGTCTTTCAAGAATGAACGCAAGGCGTTGAGCTCTGAGAGACAGGGGCCCAGTCACTAAAACAACCCCCTGAAAGAAGCCGTCTGCTACAACCCGGGACAGCCCGTGCGCAACCTCAGGAGCTTGGAAACGGCGGAGGATGGAATTTTGTTGTTCCCTCTCGGCGCCAGTAGAATGGCAAGTACCTAAGTATCTACGTACCTACCTGAACCGGGTAGCTGTCGCTAAACTTCGCGACGAGCGTTGATTCACCATCACCGGTCGAGAGCGCGCAAACACTCCCCCAATCGACCTCCTGCACTGCACTGTCGCCGTAACTGCGAACCTCGAGCAGCCGGTGCGCGCGCCTCCGCAATGCCTCTGACATGCAATCGCTCTGGTCTCGAGCTGCCCAAGCTCACGTCTGCCACTGCAGAACCTGCGCCCATGTCACGAGCAGGGCCGTAAGGCCCACCACCGTCTCCGCTGTAAAACCTCCTCGGAAGTTACGGCCTAGCGAGTTCTTCACGGCTTCGTACACGACCGCATCCGGCACGGCTGCCATACCTGATGCGCCCCACGAAAATGTACGGCCCGGAGAGCTTGGCCGGAAGATCGAAGGGGCTCGGAAAAGTTTTAGCCAGTTACGAGCGTCGTCTTTGCTTGAAGAGCAGGATGGCCTCTCCGGGTTCACCTCCACAGTTCGGCCACTCGGTGCCTTGATGCGTCCGGTGGTCTACACCGACCCTATTGAGACATTGAAGTCGATCTGCAAAATGGACGACGCCCTAATTCGACACGCCGAGAGCAGGGCATTCCTCCGTACCTTCCTTCGGGATATACATAAGAGCTACGACCCAACGCAAAGGCTGGGTTCACCACGCTTCGTCCACCGAGGGCCAGACTTCGATCTGGCTGAGGAGGCCCTGGAGGAGGAACGTGAGGAGGGTGGCATTCTTCACCGGGAGCCTCTCACAAACCTGCAATTTGCTCGGTACCACGAGATGGTCAACACCCTCGTTGACGCTCTGATCATACAGTCCTACTACGACGAGCACCCTTGGAGCCCCGCAGCTGCCCGTCGCTCGCTAGAGAGCTTAGACTCGGCATGGACGTCAATCCGCCTGCTTCGGTCCGAGGGCTACCCCAGGTATAACCACCCCGACCTCGATCCTGCCGCTACGAAAGAGGGCCGCGAGAATCTACGGGCCACGGTTCAGAAACTCTTCGCTGCGTGGGGCGACAGGTCATCGACCAAATTTCGTGTCGCCAAGATTTGTTACAATCTACTCGTCTGCCCGGTCCCTCCTAGTATCCACGATTACAATACCCTCATACTAGGTTTCACGCGAAACAAAGCGCACAACCTTGCGAGCATTGTGGTGGACTCGCTATTGGAGCACAGTCGGTTGCGGCCCACGCCACAGACGATAGTCTGCCTGCTGCTTCATTACCAATACAACCGCGACATCGTGGGCTTCTACGGCGTCATCCGTCGTATTCTAGCCATTGACAACCGTGGCATGCTCATGCGACGGAGATGGCATGAAGACATCCTCGCTGTTCCAGATTTGCGCAAGTGGGCTAAACAGCCCGAGGTGACGACCTCTTTGAAGGGCAATTGGGTGATTGAGAGACCAAAGAGAAACCGGGCCATATATGATGCCCTTGTCTCGGGTCTTCTCGACTTCGGCCGCGTCAAAGATGCGGCCAAGATATTCGTGGCATCGCTACAGGAGAGATGGGGAACCAGCGTGCAGACCTTCATCCAGCTGTTGCGACAATGTCTCTACACCCTCGATGCACCAGCGGCTGATATTCTCCTGCGAGGCTTTATCGACAATGCCGAGGTCATGATCACGTTCATCATGAGGAGCAACAGTCCAAGGAAGTTGGCAGAGCATCTGTATCCGTTACTAAACATGGGGAAGCCGCCCAGCTGGCCATTCTCTGAGGAGAGGGCTTCACTACTCTGGTACTCGAAAACCATGGTGACGTCGCCACAAGATAAGACTCGCATCCAGCGGCTCACTGTTGCCATGTTCATTAAGCAGACGGAAAACCAGCTGACGAGGCTAAAACACATCATTGGCCGCTTGAATCGGATCTATCACACCGACTCCAGTCTGGAGAGGTTAGACTACGCAGCGTGCGGAAAAAATGAGCTCACTAAGCTATCTTCACATCACAATTTCCTCGCCGCAAGACTCCTCAAGCACCAGGCTCTCTTGAAGATAGCAAGGCATCTAGAGGAAAAGACTTGGGATATCCAGCCTGGCCGACTTCGTTCCACGCACCGCAAAGTAATCCGTCTCCTCGAGAAGGGTATCCCCAGGCCGGCTCAGCCGGGCGGCTGGGGAGTGTCCGAAAACGATGAGGAGATCACGACGCTGGCGAACCAGTGGATCCGTTACCGGCTGAGCAAGATGCACGGTATCACGAGCGAAGCGCAGCGGACGGCATTTGATATCGAGCTTGCTTTGCTGACCGCGGCAAGGCTACAGGAGAAAGCGCTCCACATCCTGTTCGCCTACCCAACGAAGGACTTGATCGAGAACAGGCTCGGCGCGTGGGCGCGGTGGCCGGTACGAGTTGCTTCAAGGCAGACCACCGTCGCCAGTAAGATTGGACGAACAGAGGCCAGGACGACCCTGGCGGAGCGCGGCGGCGGAGGGCCGGTGCCGCTGGGTGCCTGGGCCGTGCGGGTTAATTGAGCCGGGACGCCCTGGGGCAATGCTCCGTCGAGACGATGCATGCACGCACATATATATAGAGCTTTTGCCCAAGTTAGAATGATAGATCGGAGAGCAATCTACGCCTATAGATAATGTTACACAGCTATACAGCTCGATTAGACGAGCCACAAACCGGGCAGAATCATATATGAGTGATAGAACAATGCAAGGTAGGCTCTCTAGTTGGGGCGGGGAGGAGTGGTGGCCCGGACTACCGGATCAATATTGAGGGTCCTCGGACTACAGTCAACCGGCCCATCAGATGGAGTTGATGAGCGGTGACACTTCACCCCAAGTCTGAGATGCTGCGCGTGATGGAGAAGGTCCAGGGTGGCGTCCAAGTGGCGCCGATTCAGCAGCTGCCACGAGTGTCACGCTGTAACCATGGTTCCTGGAGCTAACGCACGAAGGGTCCTACGGCTCCCTGTTCTGGAAGACGTGGCGAGCCTATGGAACGTCTGGCGGTGTTACAGAATGCCGATTGCGATATCGATACAACAGCCAAGAGCCAACCGTGCAAGCAACGAGCAAATCGAGTACTACACATAACACTTGGATTTTCTCATGTACAACATCGATGCACATAAGCCAGGAGGCGGTGTGTCGTCTTACAAGCATTTTCGGGTCTCTCCTGAAGTCTTGCAGGTTGTCTGAAAATAGCCTCGGGTGTGGATGAAACGGAGAGGAAGTGCCGTGCGGGACATGTGGATGGATAATAGTGTCCGGTATGTACGGAGATGCACGGCGCAGACATTATGGACTACCTACTTAGTAGGCACCTAGGTAGGCTCAACGGGGATTTTAGAGTTATAGGCGTGCCTGTACTAAGTAGCCCTCAGGTGAACGTGCTCGTTTATATGGATGTCAGACGTTGAGATGTCAACCAGTAGGGATAATACATGCGGCCACGCCGGTCGGACCCTGAATATCTCTCGACAAGACATGCTCCAGCTGGAGGGCAGGAGGGGTTCAATGAGGGGTGAGTGAGCCCTGTCTTAGCAGTTGCCTAGGTATCTACTACACTAGGTATGGAAGGTCCGGCAGCCGGCTCGATCTTCCAAGGTTCAAAGCTCCCTTGCAACATGTGTCAAAATACCACTGACCAATGAACTATGCAAGTACTACCTGACGGGATGGGATGTCTTGGTAGAGATTCCAGAGATTGACCCCACCAGCCCACATGAGCTCATCGTGCACTTTAGCATCCCGCTCCGAACACCAAAATGTGGAACTCAACTACTGTGTAGAAGAGACTGTGTCGTGGAACAGATTGACCCAAAACTCTGGTGGGAGGGCTCGCTGGCCAAGGAGAAATGAGTAAAGGAGCACGGTTCAGATTGGATCAGTCACGGTCGCCATCTGTTGTCTTGTATTCTTCCCCTTTCTTAATGGGCTTCAACTTCGGACTGCGCGACGTCACAGAGCTACTAGTCACTTACCGAGGTACCTAGTCACTTAGTTACATACTAAGTATACTCGCACTTAAGGTACACTCCCACTTATACCTACCTACCCACCTACCCAGGTAGATAGGAACACTTGGACTCCAGCCAAAAGGCTCATTATCTTGATCACGGACTTTACGGCCGCGCCTTTTTCCTTCTAGACTCGGCCTCGATCTTTACAGGGTCATAAGTGCCTGAGTACCCACCTACACTTCGAGGCTTCTTCTCACACCGAACAATGCAGGTTCTCGACCCCCTTTGACAGGATCCCTCTGCCCGCCTCGACTTCACGGACAGCCGGACGACGACGAACTCCACGTTATCGACTCATAACCTTACACTCGACCTCCCTCGTAGCTTGTCCTGCAACCTTCCAGCAGATTTGGTACTCCCTGCCACGAGCGCAACACCCCAGAGCATTGTGAACATCCGTCAAGATGAAGTTCGGCAAGAGGTATGCTGTACTCTCACCACCATCGTGTTAACCTGATCCAGCCTTGGGCCCTGGCTGACGCCTTTCGAGCCTTCCGCGAAATCAAGTGCCCGAGTGGGCACAGAACTACATCGACTACAAGGGCCTCAAGAAGTATATCAAGGCAGCTGCTGAGGCGTCCAAGCATGGGGACAAGCTAGACCTAGCAGGTAAACATCTCGACCGATCAACCCCTCCGGCGGGCTGAGCCCCAGGCGCCTAACCAGACGGGAAACAGAATTATTCTTCGCTTTGGATCGAAACCTCGAGGATGTCGACTCTTTCTACAACAAGAGGTTCTCCGAGGCCTGCCGCCGCCTCAAGCTCCTGCAGGAGCGCTACGGCAAGATGCTCGACGTGTCTGAGCTGGATGTGGACGAGACCGAAGAGCTGATGGGTGCGCTGCTGGAACTCCGGAGCCAATTCCGTAAGCTGCAGTGGTTTGGAGAGATAAACAGGCGCGGCTTCGTCAAGATCACCAAGAAACTTGACAAGAAAGTCCCCGATTCTGCGACTCAGCACCGGTATATCGCCACCAAGGTCGACCCGAAACCTTTCGCCAAGGACAACCACATTGCCCGCCTTCTGAACGATATCAACAAGTGGCTGTCGGCCATTGGCGACGCTAAGAACATCGACGACAACAGATCTGAGAGATCTGTACGCTCTTTGGGACGAGCATCCGCAAAGGCTATGCTGGCTGTGCCCTCCGCACTTCTGGACAAGCTCGATCAAGCCATTAGAGAAGACGATGTCAAGGCTGTGGAAGCACTCCTAGCCCAGGCGAATCTTACATTCTCGGAACCGTCTGCCCAGAGTCTGCTGCTCAACCTCTTGCAGAGATCGATTTCTGCCCGGTCCAAGAACTCGATTGGATACCTCATTTCACATATCAAGTCGATAGACGAGGTGGATGATATCAATGAACGGAATTGTATCCATCGCCTTGTCATACACATTGGGCGTACCAAGTCTGCCAGTGCCAGAGAGAACGAGGCACCAGCCTATCCGTTCCCTTCAGGCAACCATTATGCGTCGCAGTATATCACACCGGCGGCTTCACCGGCACTGCCTTCGAAAAGTAACCTTAAAGAGACACAGCTTCTTGACAAAAGTGATGAGGCTGTCCAGATCCTTATTTACCTTCTGGACAAGATCCGGGAGGACCAACGTCCTGCTTTGAGTAGTAGGGACTCATTCGGCCGCCTCCCACTTCACTATGCTGCTCAGTTCGGCTTCGTGGTCGTCTGCCAGATCATCATGGCCAAGATGCAAGATTGGGGCCAATTCAACGTTGAGGAAGGCATTGACGCCCCTGATTGGCAGGACAAGGAAGGCAATGCGCCGCTCCATCTTGCTGTCATCGGTGGGCATGCCCTTACGACTCAAGCTCTTCTGCAAGGCGAGAACTGGCGAGGGGCGAACGAGGACAAGACAGCCATGAGACGGGCCATTTCAAAATCTAGCGCTGTCCTGGCCATCGCAACCAAGTCTAACCTCAAGAGAATTGTCAAACTGCTCGTTGAAGCCGGTGTAGATATCAATTGGCAAGATAACTCCGGAGAGACGGCGCTACATATCGCTGCTAGATTCGGCAATGACGAGTGTGCTCGCATTTTGATCGATGGTACTGAGGAGCAGAAGGCCGACCTAGAGCTCGTCGAGAAGAACTTTAATTGGACGCCACTTCACATTGCCGCTGTGGACGGGCACCTTCCCATGGCCAAGCTTCTGGTTGAGGCTGGCGCCAACGTCGACAAGCCCGACTCGTCTGGATGGATGGCCAGGGAGCATGCCTCACTGAGAGGTCACTTGGAACTCGCCCAATTCTTGAAAGAGAATAGCAAGGTTGATGAGCTCGCGCTTGAAGCAACTAACGGTGAAGAGGGGCAAGCTACGGCTACTGATACTTCGACGCCCGAGGTTTCATCTTTGGGAGACCGTCGTTCTAACGGGACAGCCCGAGCTGCTGATCCTGTCAAGACCTTCGGACATCGTTACCTGAAAGACGAGAGTCTGGTACTTGTAAGCCTTGGGTCCATGGACATGAGAAGAGAAGTCGATGCTGTCAAGCTTGACCGGGTTCCGCTCAATGAAGCCCACGCCACACAACTCGACACGGCATTGTCCGTTGTGGTTTCCGCCCACGGCGCCCATGGCGAGCCCACCATCATCGACTTGCCCGTTCACGACAACATCTCCACGGAGCCTATTCTCTTCACCACTAAGGACGCAAGCAAGGTCAAACTGCTGTTCGATATCGTGCCCACCTATTCTGGCAATGACAAGAACAAGATCGGCAGAGCGGTAGCGCTGCTGTCTAGTGTCCGGCCCTCTGTTGGGTCAAAACGCATGAACCTCCAGGGAGACGTCTGTGTGCCAGTCATGTCGTCAGCTACCCTGGAAGTGATCGGGACTGTCAATTTCAATTTCTTGATTGTTACGCCATTTTCTCATCCCAACATGGAGGTCACATCCGAGCAGACGTACTGGAAGAAGCTGGCCTCGACTATGGTCATAGGACACCGTGGCCTCGGCAAGAATGTGACTTCCAACAGATCCCTGCAGCTCGGCGAGAACACTGTCGAGTCCTTCATCGCCGCCGCCAACCTAGGCGCACAGTACGTCGAGTTTGACGTCCAGCTGACAAAGGACCACGTTCCTGTGATCTACCACGATTTCCTCGTCAGTGAGACGGGCCTCGATGCCCCTGTGCATACCCTCACCCTCGAGCAGTTCCTACACATCAACCCTGATGCCCGCCGCCTCAACGGCAAGGATATCCTCAACCAGCAGCTGGACCGCGTGCGTAATAACGAGCCGGGTCCGCGCCAGCGGTCCATGTCCGTCGGGTACGGAAGCGGCGACGGACTCGACAGCAAAGGAAGCGTGGCCGACGAGCGGATGAAGCACACGCGAGACTTTAAGGAAAAGGGCTACAAGGGCAACACCCGCGGAAACTTCATCCAGGCGCCATTTGCTACGCTCGAAGACCTATTCCGCGACCTGCCTCCCAGCGTCGGGTTCAACGTCGAGATGAAGTACCCCATGCTGCACGAGAGCGAGGAGCACGACATGGACGCCTACGCGGTGGAGCTCAACAGCTTCTGCGATACGGTGCTGGCGAAGGTGTACGACCTCGCCGAGCAGAGACATATCATCTTCTCGAGCTTCAACCCGGACATATGCCTGTGCCTGAGCTTCAAGCAGCCCAATTTCCCCATCCTGTTCCTCACGGACGCGGGTGACGCCGCCGTGGGCGACGTGAGGGCGAGCTCCCTACAGGAGGCCATCCGGTTTGCGAGTCGGTGGAATCTACTGGGGATCGTGAGCGCGTCGAAGCCCTTCACGAACAGTCCCCGGCTGGTCAGGGTGGTGAAACAGCACGGTCTGGTCTGCGTCAGTTATGGAGTGGAAAATAACGACCCTACGTTGGTGCAGGTATGTTTCTGGCGTCTGAACACATATGACCAGTTGATTGTGCGATATGCTAACGTGTCTTCTCTCTCTCTCAATAGCGTCAAGTAAAGGAGGGTATCGACGCCGTCATCGTTGACAGCGTGCTGGCTATCCGCCAGGGTCTGACCGAGTCCGAGGTCAAGATCCCGAGCCAGGTACTTCCTCTTCTGTCCAAGACTGTCGACGAAGGCAACTCCTCTGCGGTTATCTGAGAGTTGTCCCCTGGGTGGCAGGTGTGATGTTGCGAAGAAGACAAAACGGGAGAGAAGTGCATAGAGGAGTGTTCGTGCCGGAGCTGGATAGATGTTTGGGGATGGAACGGTACCCAGCAACAATGACATGTTAGAGCATATAAACGGTGTTTTTGTTTTTGGGACTCTGAGCTCTCGTGGACCTGGACCCAGGGCTGGATATTGAAGCAATTACGGCCTGGACCACAGTCGAGGAGGCATGGCAGGATAGGGAGCACGCAACACATATTAACATCAATTCAACACGAAGATATGTGTGATGGTTCGACCCGTTCTTGAACCATATAAGATGTGAACGAGCTGGGTTTGTTGTGGACGACATCAAGCATCCGGCCGCGTGTCGTTGAAGTCTCGACGTTGTCATATGCCTAGGTACTCACAGGGGTGGCTGGCTGCCGACTGCTCAAGTGTCAGTTGCATTGGCTGACATCCGTGGTTGACTGACCGTAGAGGCCGCCGTTAGCTATTCGCCTCTTGTGGTAAAGCCCCAGGTGGGGCTGTGTTTGTGTCTCTCCCCTCTGATCACTGCTTAGTCCGGGGCCATGAAGTCAGTCACCCGCGGTCAGCCAGCCCAGCTCAGCTGAGACTGGCACAATACCCTGGCACAAGACTGACCCTGGGAAGGGTTTTTTTCCCCTTTCCTCTTCTCGATGCTCGTCCTGCCTGGCTGCCTGTCGTCATGGCGTCGTGGCATTGTAGGTAGGCTATATTGGCCCCAATTGTTCGCTCGGTTTGTTTCGATCATGACCACCAGTGTAACAACTATGTGGTGTGTATATATCTGGGTATCTTGAAGTTGAGACTTGAGTCGCCATTTTGTTGCCAATCTCAACAGACAAGAACCACAGGAACGACAACAGAAAAGGCACCGAGCGGGCACCACCCCGACGTGGAATTCTGGGTTTTGGAACCATATGAGACTATACCTAGGTGCCTCGCCATGTAGGTCCAGGTGTACCGGCAGGGAATGGCAGCCCCCACTCGAAGCCTGATGGGCAGAATAGTAATTACGAGATGCCCTTGGTATCCATCACTTTGTACATAGCTTGCGACAGCAGACAGCAGATCTTCGTTGTTGGGCAGAAACAGCAATCTGCATACTAAGTATGGTGGACCGATCAATCGTACGGATCCGTAAGTATACTACCGTAGACTACATAACAATCCAAGACCGGTGGCTGGTTCCGGTCCTGGCTCTGGTTCTGAGTTTTGGTGGTGGGCAGCACAGGGAGGCCTGCTGGAGTGCGCTGCCACTGCCTAATTGCTACTAGTAGTCAGTCCCGTTACTTATCAGTAACCTCCAGCTTGTCACCCCCGCGGATTTCCACCGGCGCCTGTTGGCTGGCCCTCTCACACCTCGGGCTGTATGGTTGCCATTGTCGCTTATCACTGCCTGCACCATTATCATCATCGAGCCCAGACCAGCTGGAGGACCCTGACCTGGCCTGACCTGATCTGGCTGTGACGTGACGCGTGCTGTGTTATAATTCTTTGCCCAGCCCGGTTTAACCCCCCCCCCTTCGAAGATCGCCTGACGTCTTTTCCCGTCCTCCTCAGCAAACTGCGATTGGTCTGCCCAGAAGGCGACTTTTACTCCAAACCACCCTCGAAGTCTCCCTGGAAAAAGACGACGACGACGACAACACAAACGACCACGACAAACAACCACAATGTCAGGCCCAGGTTCTCCCGGCCAGGAGGGCCCCACGTTTGCCCCGCCACAACTCCCTCCGGGCTGGATCGCGCAATGGGACGCGAACAGCAAGAAGTACTACTTCGTCCAGCTCTCGACTGGCGTCTCGCAGTGGGAGGTGCCGACCGATTCCGCCCCGATAGGGGGCACGCCCGCCGCGGCCACCGAGCACCCCTACGGCGTCCCGGGCCAGCCACAGCTCATCACCCACCCGGACGGCACCCAGACCGTCAAGCACCCTGATGGCACGTTGGAGCCCGTCATGCCGGACGAGTCCGGCCGCGCGAGGGGCATCGCGGCCGACGGGCCGACGGGCGATAGAGGTCTAGGTGTGAGTATCCGCCCTCATCTCTGTTACGAATCTATCGAGCCCTCTACTACATCCATACCTGCCTATCTATATACCTGCCCCATCAGATTGATCGCCCGCTGACTTCCACCTCTTGTTCCCATCGCGTTGCAGACCATGGCCATGAACGCGCTACTCGGCGGCGGCAAACAGAGCGGTAGCGGCAGCGGTCACAACTCGAGCAGCAGCCCCTTCGGAGGCCTCGCGGGCCAGGTCCTGAGCGGCCTCACACACCAGTCCTCCTCCGGCCAGCAGCAACATCAACAGCAGCAACAACATAGCTCATCGTCGGGCGGGCTCGGCGGGAAGCTCGTCGGGCAGCTGGCCTCGAACCTCTTCTCCTCGGGCGGCAAGCAGTCGTCGCAGCAACAACAGGGCTACCACGGCGGACAGAGCGCCCAGGGGCATGGGTCGGGGGGCATGATGGGCGGCGTGGCGCATATGTTTGGGGGACAGTCTTCCTCTTCGGTACGTTTGCACGTGGAATTACACCGGTGATGACGGGGCGCGGGGACTCGCCTGGGATCGAGGTGTCTCCGACAATAGAAGCGTCGAAGGGGGTAGTGGCGCCCCGGAAGATGATCGCCCAGGCGATGCGAGGAAAGTCATTACGTTAGAAACAGGGACCCAAAGACTGACATATGACCACCCCCAAAGCAGAACCAAAACTTCGGATACTCGAATCAAGGCCACCAAGGAGGCTACAGCGGGCCCGCGCCCCCATCGACATACCAACCATCCGGGGCACTGCACTCGCAGCAACACAACCAGTCACCCGCGATACAACAACAACAACACCACACCCCGCCGACGCACGGCGGCGGCGGCTACCAGAGCCAACAACCGCAGCACCACGCGCCATACGGCCAATCGCCCACACACTCACACTCGCAGTACGGCCAGTCGCCATCGCACCAGCCACCCCCACAGTACGGCCACTCGCCGTCGCATCAGCAAAACCAGTACGGCCAGCCACCATTAGGCTATGGTGGTGGTGCTGGCGGCGGCTACGGTCACCAACAGCAGCACTCCTCCCCGAATCAAGCGCCGCCGGGGTACGGGGGTGGTGGCGGTGGTGGTGGGTTCAACCCGTCGTACATGCCGCCTCCCCCGCCGGGCCAGTATCCGGGAGCACAGCCGTCGTACCAGCCTCAGGGCCCGCATGTGCCGCATGGGTCGCATCCTTATGGCAGCAACCCGGCCTATTAGGAGGAGGCTGATGGTCGGAGGCTGCTGCTTGACCGGCTGCTGTTCGGTGGTTGAGAGCTTTGATGTATAAGGCGATTGGATGGTTGGGTTGTTATGCTAGTGTCATGTGTGAAGGTGTTCCTTCCGGAGAAACGGCTATGTGGGCTGTGCAAGCGGGTGAGTGGGTGTAGGAGTGGTGTCGATGAGGGTTGTTTTGGTGTATAATGATGGGCGCTGTCGAGAGACGCTGCGGATTGGTTGTATGTTGGATGATCGGTTTTCCGATGTGTAGGAGTCAAGATACCTAAAGATCGAATTATGGAGATGGAAGTTGAGGGGTGCAGCGATGCGAACGGGGAGAGCGGTATAGGAAATGTGTCAACAACAAGTCGTGTGAGAAGCTGGAGGAAAGTGGTGAGTGGTATCGAATAGACGAACTTATATCACGAGAGAGGGTGAGAGGAGGAGGCCTGACGAGGCCATATATCTGTTAGTTTGGTGCTACTCGGCAGTCAAGAATTCTCTGCGCTGGTATCATGATTAAATTACCTTAGTTACTCTAGCTAAAAGTTCATCGTTGCAAAACGGGCTCAAGATATACATATTCCCCGTTCATCATTCTTGCTTCCACTCACCCACTACCCACCACCTTCTACACCATCTATCTACTTCCTCTTCCGCTCCTCCTCCACAGCAACAGACTCACCAACCCCACCCCCAACCATCAACCCACTGACCCAGGGCACCACCACTCGCGTCGAGAGGATCCACGACAAGGCGGCGATGAAGACCACGTACCCCACCGTCGGGACCAGCGTCCGCGGCAGGACGTTGTACACGAACGGGTCCAGGATGATGTCCGCGACTACGGGCTCCGGGTGCTCCATCAGGGCCCGGTCGGACGAGATGTAAGATGCCGCCGCGTCTATGCGGAGGAAGAGGACTGAGGACTGGCGCTCCCCGGTGGTAGTAGGCGGGTGATGAGTGGTGATAATGGGGGCATCTGCTGCTGCTGGCTGGCGGGAGATGGAGTAGTTGTGCAGCGAGGTGATGAGCTCTGGCGTGTCGAAGACTGTGGGGAGGGTGTATGTCTGTAGGTGGAAGTCCGTTGGTTGCTTGCGTGTATATGTTAGGATTGCGTCGTATATATATAGTCGTATAACATCCACACGCCGGCCACAGAAACGCATGGCATGTATGTATTCAGGAGATGAAAACTCACCGTCGCCAGCCAGCATATGCGCACTTCATATCTCTGGCCCTCTGAGAGGTTGTCTAGTATGAGCCATGTCGATTTCCCCTTTGTCAGGTCTTCTGTTGGGAAGATGGCCTCCAGGTGCGTCCTTAACGACCACGTCTCCGGGGTGAGAGAGTCGATGTTGAGGTCGGATAGGGTTGGGTGTTGGTGGGGGATGTTGACTGGCTCCGGGCCGAGGAATATTGTCTTTTCTACGTTGGCGGTGGCCAGGGGTGTGAGGATGCCAAGGAAGAGGCAGAGAATGAATTGAGGAAACATAATCGCCTTGAGGCAGTGGTGATGGTGATATTTCCTGAGTTGAGAAGGGGGTATGAGATACCTGGGTACGTAGGTGAGAAGGTATCAGCCACAGTATAGTACCCAAGTATACTTGGGCCAGCCACGACTGGTCTGCTCTGAGCACCGCCACAGTTTCCCCAGAATCACATGCCATCCCAGCCAGTCTTCGGGGTAGCTCAGCGGCAGAGCGGGTCTTCTCCAGAGCTGCGGGAATGCGGGAGAGCCGGGGTGTGGCTTACCTAGCAGCCTAGGTACACTACTGCTTGGCGTCACTCGCTGACCGAGGGCCTTCCGTAACTGGAATTGGAGGGGCTTATTGTTTTCCGTCCCGTGGTCAACTTCGAGATGTCACTGACTTACTTCGCATCATCAACAACTTCTTCTCTGGCCCATCTATTCCAACATGATCTTGCGGCGAAGGTTGTTGCCAACCTGGCTGATTTGAGTTGTACGGCGCTTATGTTATAGATATATACACATATGCTATTCTTTATATCCTTTGATCTTCATGTTACCAGGAACGCACCTGCTATACATTGTTTACGAACCGAGTCTCGAGGCCAAAGGACGCGCACAAACCCAGTCCCAGTCTCAGTCCGGTTCCTCGCGGTCCATATTCTTAGCCAACTAACTAACCATCAGTTGCGCGGCCGAGGGCTCAGTCGAGCCAAAAAGAAACACCACAGTCCACCATGGCCTCCCAATCCAAACTCCTGCTCTCCCAAGTCGCAACTCCAGGACAGCGTGAGCGCACTGTCCGCTCCATCATCTCCAACCTTACCAATCTCTATTTCAGGAACCGCACACGCATCTCCCGTGCTGTATACCTGACTCTCTTCGTCGCACTGATCCACCGGGTCCGCCTCGCCATCAACGAGCAGAAAGCCGCCTCGTCGCAGGATGCCGCCGAGCGCTCAAGACGGAGTGCGACCACGGGCAGTGCGCCGGACCAGGATGTCAAAAGGAAGAGGAAGAGGGTCGAGCTCAACCGGGAGTTCTTCCGGAGCCTCCTGGGCTTGCTGAAGATCGTGGTCCCCGGGTGGAGGAGCAAGGAGACCAGGCTGCTTATCAGCCATAGCTTCTTCCTAGTAATCAGGACGCTGATCAGCCTCAAAGTGGCAGCCATGGATGGCGCCATCGTCAAGGCGCTGGTGAAAGGGAACGGGCGGGAGTTCCTGATGAGGATCGTCTGGTGGATGCTGATCGCCGTGCCGGCCACCTTCACCAACTCCATGTTGTCGTGGCACCAGGCCGAGCTGTCCTTGAAGTACCGGACGCGGCTCACACAGCACATCCACGACAAGTACCTGTCGAAGCTGACGTTCTACGGCATCTCCGCCCTGGACGACAGGATCAAGAACCCGGACCAGCTCATCGCCGTCGATGTCGCAAAGCTCTCCAACAGCTTGGCCGAGCTGTACAGCAACCTGGCCAAGCCGATACTGGACATGACGATATATACCTGGTCGTTGTCAAACAGCGTCGGCGGCGAGGGCGTCATGTTCATGTCGTTACTTGTACAGCTCTCCGCTGGTGTCATGAGGGCGCTTACACCACCTTTCGGCAAATATGTGGCAGATGAGGCGAGATTAGAGGGCGAGTTCCGGTTCCAGCACTCGAGACTGATAGACTACAGCGAGGAGGTAGCACTATACGCGGGGCACGAGGTCGAGAAGGACACGCTTGACAAGGGCTACTTCACACTGATCAAGCATGTTAATTACATTCTGAGGCGGAGGTTCTACCACGGCTTCATGGAGGACTTTGTCATCAAGTACTTCTGGGGCGCTCTGGGCCTGCTCCTCTGCAGTGCGCCGGTCTTCGTCAAGATACCCGGATCGGTCACACAGAACACGGGTGATAGGACCGAGGCCTTTGTCACGAACCGGCGCATGTTGCTGTCGGCTTCTGACGCCTTTGGACGCATTATGTTTTCTTACAAGGAGGTCATGGAGCTTGCAGGCTATACCTCACGGGTGGCCACGCTGTTGGAGGT
Organism: Cytospora leucostoma; assembly: GCA_003795295.1. Taxonomy (NCBI): domain Eukaryota; kingdom Fungi; phylum Ascomycota; class Sordariomycetes; order Diaporthales; family Cytosporaceae; genus Cytospora; species Cytospora leucostoma. The sequence continues at coordinate 175,012 of LKEB01000051.1, read as the reverse complement.
TATGGACGACATACAATCAGGTCACTTTGAGAAGAAGCTGGTCTCCAGCGCGGGCACGGAGGACAACGAGGCCGTACTGAAAGGCCGCGGAAAGGTGGTCGAGAGCAAGGACATTGAGTTCATTGACGTGTAAGCCCAATATCACTACTGTATTGAGATACCATGCATGGCTAACGCATCCACGATATAGACCGATCATCTCCCCCAACGGCGACGTCCTCATCAAGGCCCTCTCCTTCGCCCTGAAACAAGGCGACCACCTCCTGGTCGTAGGCCCCAACGGCTGCGGCAAGTCCTCACTCTTCCGCATCCTAGGCGGCCTGTGGCCCGTCTACGGCGGCACGGTGCACAAGCCGCCCTCGACCGACATCTTCTACATCCCGCAGCGGCCCTACCTCTCCCGCGGCTCCCTCCGGCAGCAGATCACGTACCCGGACGGCCTCCGCACCACGCGCGCCAAGGGCGTCACGGACGCCGACCTGCTGGGCATCCTCAAGACCCTCAACCTCGAGAACCTGGTGGCGCTGTACGACGAGGGGTGGGACGCCGAGGCCGAGTGGCGCGACGTCCTATCGGGGGGCCTCCAGCAGCGCGTCGCCATGGCGAGGCTGTTCTACCACCGGCCCCGGTACGCCATACTAGACGAGTGCACGTCGAGTGTCACGCTCGAGACGGAGAAGGTCATGTATGACAGCGCGAAGGCGCTGGGCATCACGCTCATGACTGTTAGTCACCGGCGCTCGCTGTGGAAGTATCACAGTCGGATACTGCAGTTCGACGGGCAGGGAAACTATGTTTTTACGAGGCTCGATGCGGACAGGAGGATGAGGCTTGAGGATGAGAGGGAGGACCTCGAGGTGCTGCTGAGGCAGGTGCCTGAGCTGGAGAGGAGGGTGGCTGAGCTGACGTCTTCTTGATTTTTCTTTTTCGTTATGCACAGTGGTGATGTTATATTTCCTGTAGGTACTGGGAACTTTGGGGTGAGGCGTTTCGGGGAAGCGCTGATGGTATATAGGTTGGTGGTACCTAGCTGGATTTTCTTGAACTATTCTAACTGCTAGTTCCTTGTTCAGTTGGAAACATATCGGATATGGATGCCGGCAGACGGTCAATGATACGGTTTCACGATACGGTTTCATAAAGGCATACGAGGTGACTTGTTTACAAACGCAAGACCCGACTCCGGCGAAATATTGCTATGACAGGGCAAGGGTCCGTTCCCTCCTCCGCTATAATTCTGGACGTGTTGGATGATTCTTGCAAGCTTGATTCAGGAATGACCTCCTCGGCATAGTTCGTGAGCTGGGGCTTGAGAGAGGAATGCATCATCCAGCATGCTTTGACAGTCACATGCAGATCCTACTAGACTTGGGTCACTCTTGATCCGGCAATGGCTAGATATTGGCAAGTTGAACCTGTTCTTGAGCCTGGGGAACTCCTGGTGGAACGCCTTTCACAGCCAGTCAAAACGAGGTTCTCCATCCACAGCTGGAAGGAAGGGCCATCTATCCTACCTGCAGCGAGGGCAGCTGTCGATACGGAGGCTTCTATACAGAGGGAATGGTGTGCCTCGAGTGGCTACCTAGAAACCCCCGAAAACCCAATAAGGCGATCCAGCTGTGACGCAGTGTGGAAAGACGGAAGGAAGAAAAAATAGAAGCGATGATGGTGAGACAGTGTCTTCTAAAAGCAGGCTGGCGCCGATCAAGCACCGCCGCTCGAGTGATGCCAACACGTGTTATGAAGGAGATAGACGACCTTGGGTCTCACTTGAGGGCTGGGCTGTCTATGTATGCGCCCGAGACAAATATCCTTGCCTGTCTTTTTACTGAACTGAGCGGGGTAGGAAGCAACAAGGTCCCCCTCTTCTCGAGTTTTTTTATTTTATTTTGGTTGCTGGCCGGTGGTGATGCCTCGACGGGATGCCAGTAGTAAAGGCTTTTGGGTTTCGAGTTGGGAGGCCATATACATATCCAGGTAGGTAGCTGAGTGGTAGGTGCTCACCCAACCCGAGGCGCCTCCCCCGTTCGATACTGTAAATCATTGTCCCCACGCACATGATATCATCACTAACGAGAGCTCCTAAGAGGAAGGAGAGGCAAGGGGAGGGGGAGAGGACGATGGTCATGACAACACGGCTTGGTCCAACGGCTACGTGCTTCTTTTGCACGCGGCACGGTGAGGTTACACGGCGAGGATTACACTGCAGAAGGCACGTACACTATAAGCGTCCTTCTGTTACGGACCTTGAAAGCTCGGCTTGCCCTTGCGCGGGTTGTTTTTCGTTTTTCAAGGCCAAACACGTGTGTTTCGAACAACTCCAGAAGCGATGTAGGTTGGCGGCGGTGAGTAAACGAGTGCCCGTGTGTCGTGCACCCAACCAAACCAACTCTGTCGAGAGAAAGAATCGACCCTATTCCTCACTGGCCGCTCACTTTCTGGTGAAGGGGCGAGAAGAGATGACTCCTCTGGTTATCCCACTCACCTCTTTGCCGAAGCTAAGCTCTTCTACGCGGCTTGGAAATGATCGCCCAGCGAATTCGAGTCTGATATGGCCTCGGATTGGATCTTTGTTCCAGCAGGATCCGAGGAGGCTCCTAGACGAGATAGTTTCTGACTATAAGCAGAGAGCGAGGGATCGGCGCTACGCCAGATCGTGGCTGGGGGCTGGTGGCTGCTGACCTGGGCGTGATGACATTCTGATGTTAGTTGTTGAGGTGATAGGGAGAGACAGTACGAGAAGAGGGAGTTGGCTCCTTGACCGGCTCGGTTCGGTTCGGTTCGCGAGTTGTGGCTGGACATGGCTGCACGGTTAGAGGGGACTCCGAACAGAGACGAGAATGATCTGTGCTCTGGATTCTGGATGTCTTGAACCCTTGGATCGACGATGTTGAGACATCTGGGATGGCGAGCCGAGGAGGATTACGACAGGTTCCACCCAGGACCGGCTGGCCGACTGACTGGCTGGCTGGCCGACTGACAAGTTTGACAGGTGGCTCATGGGTAAGTGAGTGCCTGTATGATCGTTCCTTGGATACGAAATGACATCCATCAAACCAAAAAGTATGAGATGAAAGAGAAGAAGGGGGAAGGGGGTTATGTACGGGTGTTGGTGCCGTGAAATTTCCACGATCAATCATTCTGCGACGTCTTCGTCCGCATCTAATGCAAGCAGCAACAAGGGCCGACGACCGCGAGCCGCGGTGATGATGCGTACCTGGGTATCTGACTGTCTGATTGCGTTGAGGCCTCGCATGATGGTGGGGCCCCTCATTTCCATCAGATACGCAAAATACGGTTGACCTGGAGTGAGGCACAGACCGGACAGCCGGATGGACATCGGAAGGGGTGGATTCCAAGGTTGCTGGTGTGGACATTGTGGACATCAGTCAACGGACGCAGGAACAGGAACACAAGAGGCACAGGGAAGGGGTTGTGGGGGGGGGGGGGGNGTGTACGGATTGATGAGAAGCTTGATGATGAGCGGGGGATACCCCAGACCACTTACAAGGTAGCTCCACAGCGTGGGTAATTGCGTCTTGGCTCTTGAAACAGTGCTCCTTCCTCGGCCTCCTTTTCGCCCCTGCGGCCTGCCACCTAAAGTACCTGAATGTACATCCTAGCGACTCCTGCAAATCTCGACTCATCTTCAGCCTTCCTGCGATGCAACAATCCATCCCGAGCAGTCAACTGTGCTGTCTGTCTGTCTGTTTCAGGGCGCTGTCGGCACCGCCTTTAGCCCAACCGGGGAATATCTTCCCGTTTGTTCACTTGCTGTAGAGAAAGCTTGATGGTCTATGGCTCGTGACAGCATCTGTCAGTGCGAGATGTCATCGTGCGGATCGACAGGCGAGATCTCCTCGTTTCTGCCAATCTCTGCCAATCCCCCGGTTTCGGTGGGCCTCGCGAGGAGAAAAAAGATGAGGGTCACTGCAGAGTCTGGACTCTTCTGATGCTGGCAGGCTGGCCCTTTGCTGTTGATCCTGCTGTTGATCTCTCAACTGACAGATCAGACCAGACCAGCTGACCCGATGGCAGGCCATGATATTTGATCGTGAACCTGGGGCTCCACCAGCTGCCAGCTTCATTTACGATAGCCAGGACCATCCTGACTGCCTGACTAAACGAGCCACGCAGACAAGCCACTGCCTGCGAACGGCAAGGCCCAATTGCCATCGATGCTTGCCATACTCGGCTGTTCACCAACTCGAAGGCCTGCGTCATTGTCAGGCAGCTACGAGACGATATATATGCATAGACTACCTCAAATGGCTCCCGCTGTCATCCCAATCTCCCCGCTAGTATGGCAACGACAATAACGCTGCCGTTGTTAGGGCGTGATGGCGGGAGCGGGACACGGGGAGGAGATCCACTATCCTCATGGCCGTCTTTGCGCCAATTTGGTGCAATCAGTATCACTGAGCCGATAATGAGACTTCCAGGCTTCCCATGGAACACAGGCATAGGGAAGTCGCCATATCAGACGCCACTGGACCCGAGCACTTCCTACTATAGCCGCCGAACGGCACACCACAGGCGTCCCCCCGGCGTTGTGCCAGGCAGACAAGGACAAGCCCGAGAGTCTAGAAGGGAGCACAGGCGCCAACTATACCCACCAGTCGCTTGGGAAAGGATCTACAAGACAACCTCCTGCCACTAGCAGTCATAGTGTAAGCGGGAGAGCCGTCTGGATAGCACTTGGCATGGTGAACCCGGACATTAGCTTCACCCTTCAACTTTGTTTGGACTTCACTCTCCCAACATCCCCGGATCATCAGTGCAGAGGAAAGGCAGTTGAGAAATGCACACGCACAGCTACCAGATCCCTGGGAAAATCACGGTCTACGAAATTGCCATCTTGGCGTTTCCCACAAGGCTGGTCTGGACGCCATGACGGCCTCCACTAGCACGATGTCACCCCTGGGTGAAGATTCTTCTGCAGGTGGAAAGCTTGTACATAACGTACTGGTGTAGCATCGCGGAATTACTGCGGTGGCCCCGCCATCAGAAGCACAAGGCTCCACGCCGTTGTTGAGGAGAGCAGTACATACACAAGCAATTGCGCCCACCGGGAGCCAACGGCTAGATATTTGATCCGAACGCGCAGTAAGTATGGAGTGCAACTTTATTTCAGCGACCGACAAGGACAAGGCCCGCAAATGAAGAAGATGGGAACGATGTTTCTGCGGCCACCCCTCTGGTCAGTTTTGTGTCCCCTTGGCGATGGGACCTGAACCTCGGCGTACCCCATGTTGCCTACCCGATCAAGGCGCAGCTCGGAAACATGATTGGGCCATGTCGTTTTCTGGTGGCGTCCGTTCCTGCATTTGCCCCTGAATACCCTCAGGGATTCCCTGCTCTGCCAGGGCGGTTCCTAGTCCATCGTACCTGTTCTTGCGCTGGGCAACATCACATCTCACTCCACTCGTACCAGTGCACCAATTCTCGCAGCTGAAGGGTGCTCGCCGACTGGCGCCAGCAGAGACGCAAGCCCTGTCAAGCTTGGTGTCCAGTTTGGTCTAGACGGTGGATCAGCAAATTAATTAAGGGTTGTTCCCATGTACACCTACACCTGGGAAAGGCGGCAGGTCCAGCAGCAGGCGGTGCTGAGGACCCGCTCCTGGTCCTGCATCATACAGATAACCTGGACTGCTCACGGAGTGGCTCCTGATCGAATTACGGAGTCATCAGATGGGACCATCGCCGAGAGAGGTGCCACACGCTTTGCTCAAAAGGACTGGTAGCCTCCCATCCACGGTGTCGTATATCTCTCTCCTTCTCTCCTCACTCACAAGGAGCCTGACCTCGATCATTCTCCCCGTCATTCTTTTTGAACAGCGTCTCGGCAAGCAATAGCAGCTTAGCTACTCATTCCTTTCCAACCCAATACCTTCTTTTGACGAACGAGTGTGCAAACTGAGTCTGCCCTCCTTCACACGGAATTGACTTCCATTCACTGTCGCTGTTCAGCAAACCACACGATCTTTCTCTCACTCCCGAAGAGCACCGGAAAAAAGAAAAATCTTCGATTAAACTGAATCCAAGGCAAAATGAAGAACGTTCTCGCCGCATCCCTCGGTCTCGCGACCCTGGCCTCTGCCAGCAGCTACCCCCGTCACCCTCACTTCAACTACCGCCGAACCAACGAGTCGACGTCCGCTGCTGAGGAGCTCACCACACTTACGGTCCTGTCCACCTCGGTCCGGACTGTCCTGAGCTGTGCCGCCACTGTGACCAACTGCCCGGCCAACTCTGCTTCCTTGACCAACCTGGCCTCCACTGCCCCCGAGCAGATCTCCACCGTCGTGGTCACCGACGTCATCCAGCTCGCCACAACTATCTGCCCGGTCACCGCCGCCGAGTCTTACTCATCCAGCGTCTTGTCTGTCGCTGCCACGGGCGGCATCACCGGCCACACGCTCGCTGCATCCACGACCGGTGCCGCTCCTCTCCCATCTGGCGTTGCTGGTGTTGGTCCTTCGGGCTACGGCAACGCCCCAGCTCCCACCAAGGCTGCTTCGGCGACTTCCGCTGTTTCCCCCGAGGACACGTCGGTTGCTTCTGACTCCTCCGTCGTCGTGTCCACGTCCGTGGCTACCCTGAGCACCGTGAGTTTCCAATGAGGTCGAACATGGCTTTGCATGCTTTACTGACATCGAGAGTAGGCTATCCCTGTTACCGTCACCGTTACCAAGGCAGGCTCTGGCTCCGGCTCTGGATCCGTCGAGGTCTCCACCTCCACGTCGTACAGCACCTACGTCACCTCCATTCCGGTGACCAAGACCGTCTCCGTTACAGAGACCACCCCTGAGGCAAGCTCCTCTCCCGACTCGGTCGAGTCCTCTTCCCCCGAGGGCTCATCCGACGAGCGTACCACCACTCTGGGTACCTCAACCACCACCGCCTACACAACTGGCACCAAGACCGCAACCCTGACCACCAAGGTGCCTGCGTCCTCCTCCACGAGCGACTCTTCCCCTGTTGACACGGCTGGTGACTCTGTTGCTGGCTCCGGCTCCGACTCCAGCTCCGCCACCGGCTCTGAGGAGTGCGCTGCCGCCACCGTCACTGTTACTGCCCCTGCTTCCACTGTCTACGTGACCGTTGGTGCCGACTCCACCGCAACCAGCGCCGCTCTTGCTGGTAACGCTGCATCCCCCTCCACTTCGTCTGTTGTTGCCGCCGAGGCCACCACCGCTGCGTCTACGACCGCGGCTGCTACCAGCTCCACCACCACTGCCGCTGCCAGCGATGACTCCGGTGACGACGACACCTGCGACGATGATGGTGAGGGTGATGACTCGTCTGACGACGATGACACCTGCGATGACGATGACTCGGATGATGACGACGACGACTCCTGCGCTGAGGAGACCGTCACGGCCACCGTCGTCCCCGCCGCTACCGGCATCTCCAACTCTACCGGCTCTGCCTTCCCCACCGGTGCTGCTCTGAAGAACCGGTTCGCCAAGCTCCACTAAGTGTGGAGGCGAGGTTGATTAGCTGGAGGTTGTATGAGAAACCCAGCGGATGATACTAGGTAGACAAATGGGGCTTGGTATGTGACCATGACCGAACCTGGATCTTTGTATCTCAACTTGTTTTCTTTCCTTTGTCAAAGAGATATCTTCATGGGCGGAAAAGGTCGAGATACGGGATTTGGGTTACAGAAAATCATCACATCTTGTTGCTCTCTCTCACACTCTCTCGCCCGGGCGAGGTGAAATGCAGCATTTGACTTCTTCTTGTAGATCAGTTGTAGTGTCGTTGTTTGGATGTTGCGTTTTTAGCTTAGGGCCTTTTTCTACCAAGGGGGGGACGGGACGGGACAGGGACAGGACGTGATCGATACATCATGGTTTCCGGCACATCCTCGTCCTCTCTTTATGTCTTCAGGATTCTTGTAGACAAATTTATACGTTGGTTGCTCTCGGGTACTACAAACCTTTGATCCTTCGTCCCTTGTGCTCGTGCTCGTGTTTGTGTTCGTGTTTGTGTATTCTTGGTGCGTATGTGTGACATGACAACATTTTAGAAAGGATCCGGCATGATGGGACATTGAGCACAAAACAGAGCGTTGATAGAGCCTAGACTTCTGGAATGCTCCAACACTTCGAACCTAGGGTAGGCAAATCTACGATGTTGGGCTGAGTAGCGACCAACTATTTGTCAGCTACATCTACATGGCACTGGGTACAAAAAGCGAGAAACACTGCAACGAGTTGCGTTTTATCAGTAAGGGTGATTGATTGGATACCTGGCTCGGTTGATGAACCAGGTACATCGGCAGCATCTATCTGCCTCAGTCTCATCAATACCTCTTCTTACCACCAATACATGGCCACTATTGTCTCCGGGCGGCATCATGCTCCTAATGATGATGAGATCATTCCAAATCCATAACGCCGGCGGGCCTCTTTCTGGACCCGACCCCCAAGATGATAGTCCCGTTGAGGGTATCTATTCATGAATTTCCTGCCCTCCTTTTTGCCCGACAATGCCTGTATGGGTATATGTTGAATTGTTGTTTTGCGCCGTTCACCTCTCCCTAAATGCCTTTTTGGTTGAAAAAACAAAGCCTCGCTAAAAACCTTGATGGCTCAAAAACCTGGAGCCTTTTGTCATGAACGCCGATGTTGAAGTCGTGGGTCGGAGGTATCCGACCACATTAGTATCCATCTTCACGAAACCGTATCGTCCCCCGTTAATCTGTCTGCCACCCTGGGCAGACATTGTGTTGAATGGATTTATTTGGCGTACTTGGTGCGGAAGTACTTGGCAGCACTGACCATGTTGGCCAGGGCCTCCTTGGTCTCCTTCCACTGGCGGGTCTTGAGACCGCAGTCAGGGTCGATCCACAGCTGCTCAGGCTTGAGGAACTGGAGCATCTCCTCGATGCGGACCTTGATCTCCTCCTCGCTGGGGACACGGGGGGAGTGAATGTCGTAGACACCAGGGCCGATGTGGCGAGGGTAGGCAGAGTCAACGAAGACCTTGAGCAGCTTTGCATCGGACTTGCTGTTCTCGATGGACAGGACATCAGCGTCCAGAGATGCAATGGCGTGGAAGAAGTCCTGGAACTCAGAGTAGCAGAAGTGAGAGTGGATCTGGGTGGCGTCCTCAACACCAGCGGTGGATAGGCGGAAAGCCTTGACGGCCCAGTCCAGGTAAGCCTGACGCTCCTTGCCGGCGCGCAGAGGCAGACCCTCACGCAGAGCAGGCTCATCGACCTGGATGACGTCGATGCCGGCCTGCTCAAGGTCGACGACCTCGTCACGCAGAGCCAGGGCAAGCTGCTCGGCCTGCACGGACTGGTGGACGTCGTCACGAGGGAAGGACCATCGGAGGCAAGTGACAGGTCCAGTCAACATACCCTTCATGGGCTTCTTGGAGACAGACACGGCGTACTTGGACTCCTTGACGGTCATGGGAGCGGGACGAGAGATGTCACCGACAATGATGGGAGGGCGCACGCAACGGGAACCGTAGCTCTGGACCCAGGCGTGGGTGGTGAAGGCATAACCATCCAGGCGCTCACCGAAGAACTGCACCATGTCGTTACGCTCAGGCTCACCGTGGACGAAGACGTCCAGGTCAAGCTCCTCTTGTATCTTGACGTTGGCCTCGATCTCCTGCTCGATGAATCGGTCGTACTCCGAAGCAGTGATCTCACCCTTGGTGAACTTGTTGCGCTGCAGACGAATCTCCTTTGTCTGAGGGAAGGAGCCGATGGTGGTTGTGGGGAACAGAGGGAGGTTGAGCTTCTTCTGCTGCTGAGCGATTCTCTGAGGGAACTCGGACTTGCGCTTGTAGTCAGACTCGGCGATCTTGGACTGGCGGTCCTTGGTCTTGGGGTCGTTGGTGCGAGTGGAGGTGGCACGCGCCTGGATAGACTTGGCATTGGCCTCGAGCTGCTCACGGACGGAAGCAGGGCCCTCGTTGACGGCCTTAGCAATGACGGCAACCTCGACAGCCTTCTCGGAAGCGAAGGAGAACCAGTCAGCGATCTCGGGGTCGAGCTTCTTCTCGCTGGCGAGAGTGTGGGGGGTGTGGAGGAGAGATGAAGAGGTGGCGACGATCACGCGGTCAGCACCAAGCTTCTGGGTAGCGGTCTCGACGATCTCAATAGCACGCTTGAAGTTGGTCTTCCAGATGTTGCGGCCGTCGACAACACCAGCAGACAGGATTGTCTTGGGGCCCAGAGCACCGATGACGGTCTCCAGCTGCTCAGGGTTTCGGACGAGGTCAACGTGAACGGCGTACACATCCTTGGGCACAGCCTCCAAGTTGTGGACGATGTCACCGAAGTAGGTGGTGAAGACGAGGTTAGGGATCTTGTCACCGAGGCTGGCGAACTTCTCGTACGTGGTCTTGAAAGCGGCCTTGGCCTTGGCAGGAAGGTCGAGCACCAGGACGGGCTCGTCAATCTGGACAGTGGTAGCACCAGCAGCCTTCAGCTGGGCCAGGAGGTCCTCGTAGACAGGCACAAGCTTGTCGAGGAGGTCAATGGGGTCAACGCTCTGACCACGGTCGGCCTTGCCGAGGTGGAGGAAAGAGACAGGTCCAACGAGGACGGGGCGGGTCTCGAGACCAGCCTCCTTGGCCTCCTTGAACTCGACAACGGCCTTGGGGTTGGAAGCCAGCTTGAAGGTCTGGTTGTCTTGAAGGGTAGGCTTGACGTAGTGGTAGTTGGAGTCAAACCACTTGACCATCTCCAGAGCAGGGACATCGACACCGTCTTTCTGGTGACCACGGCCCATGGCAAAGTATTCATCGACACGGTTCAGCTTGGAGCCGGCATAGCGCTCAGGCACGGCCTGCAAGAGTGGTGTCAGCAAGAGTTTCTCGAATGCAGTCGAGGATGATGCTCGGGGAGGGAAAAAGACTTACACCAAAGTCCTGGATCTGGCTGAGGACGTGGTCGTACAGAGCGAAGTCATTGGAGGGGATGATGTCGACACCTGCATCCTTCTGGATCTTCCAGTGGGCGAGTCTGAGCCTCTTGGCCTCAGCGAGAAGCTCGTCCTGAGAGATCTTGCCGCCCCAGTCTGCTACTCGTCAGTAATGCTGGCTAAATTGTTTGGAATCTCCGACCTCTTTGGGCAATGGAGATGAATTGCTGACTCACAAGCTTCGGTGGCCTTCTTCAGGTCACGGTTAGCCCCGATGCGGGGGAAACCGAGGATGGCCGACTGAACCATAGTAATTGATGTTGTCGAAAATACGACACGAGCAATTGATAACTTTTTTGTAGTTCTGTAATAAATCGAAGTCAGTAATCGGGTTTCCTTAGCCGACGAACGAGCTCCGTTGAGACCGTTTAGGTCGTTTGAGTTCAGTTCGATTGCTTGATGAAGCGGGGAAGGGCAGGAAGAGCACTTACAAGAACGATCTGTTCGTAGGTGTGTTTGCTCTCCACACCCGTAGGAAAAGATGTTTTGGATGGTGGAAGGAGGATATGGTGGTGAAAAGGAAGAGGAAGAGAGGAAGGGAAGGGAAAGAGAAAGAGTTGTTAAACGAGGAGGAGGAAGGAATGAGAAAGCCACTTATGAATGATGGGATGATCAGGCGGCGTTGTTCGTTGTGGGTCCTGGGTCCTTTCGAGAGCTTGACCGGGCTCCGAATTGATGTGAGCTGAGGTGGGGGGGAAGAGCGAAGGAAGGAGGGGGATAAGCGGTCGACAAGGGAGGGTCAAGGCCCGCGGGGGGGGGGGTCCTAAGCCCACTGACAACCTGGGAAACTCGGGAAACAGGGTCCTTTGGAGGGGGAGGGGCAAGCACCTCACTAGCTCCCCACGGGCCACTAGACACTCTAAATTATTAGGTAAAATGGGGCACTTTAGCACTGTGATGTGCCTTTTTGCCCATACATTTTCTTCACTGTCTGGAGCTTTGGGTAAATGTATGACAGATGTTGATGATCAGCCACAATTCACGGTAGACTATATACCCAGGCATTTGAGCAAACCTTAAGAGGCCGATACGTCATTGAAAGACTTTCTTCAATGTGTACAATACGTGGCACCAAAAGCCTGAGACTGACTGGATTATGATCCTCTACTCTTACACCTGGAGGCTGACCATACTAACATGGTAGCTGCTCGTGTGTAGGTGTATTCGTATTATGCCGCATCATGCTAGGTATGCGAGTACCGCTATATAGCTGTATGGCGCAATTGACACTGTGTCTACGCAACCGCAGTTGTGCAACCTCTGGAGGAAGGGGATCCATCCATCGCATCCGGGCGCCCGGCCGACATCTGGAAGGGGTACCTATATGTATGTGACTCCTGATTGGTGTCCTCCTACCCATCCCACAGAGCTGGTGCGATGTAACCGAGACACTGCGCATGCATGCTATTGGGCTCAAGCCCTGCTCAAGCCCTGCTCAAGCATTATCTATCATCTTTACAGGGTTATAGTACTGCTTCTAGTTTTCTCCTGAAGTAAGGTTTGCCTATCGCCTAGCCTCCTTTTCGTGGACGAAGCGGAAGTACTCCAAAAATTATCAGTCAGTCCCTGCATGCGTTGGCTCCGGGATTTGATTTGTGGTGGCCGGAGCAAGTAGATCATCAGAGCATCCAGGAAGAAGCTACTACCTACTTAAGTAGGTATGGTAGCCACCAGCCCCAGTATGTACGTAGTATGACTCGTCTTCCGCCAAGACATAGAAAGGGCCAAGATACTGACGAGACAATTATTATGCGCAATTACTCATACAGTCATTAACATTTTGGTATCATTCATAGCTCGAACCCGCAGGTTCCAGACCTTATCCGACCAAGACACGCTCATACTGCTCGTCGTCCAGATGCTTGAGCAGAACCTGCTGCAGCGCGGCCTTGGTCCTGGTGATAGCAGGCACAACGCCCCCAATCTGCTGGAGGTTGCCCTTCATGCTCTCCATGTGACTCCCTAGCTGCTTGGAGATTGCAATGAGCTCCTCGTCTTGTAGGCCCTTGAAGAGCCCGCCCGAAGCATCATCCTTAGCCCTTGGCACGAGCTCCAGGTTGTCTCTGGGCACCTCGTCGTCACCATCTTCACCCTTCTTCTTGATGCCAGGAGCAAGAACGTGTTCCCTCCTTGCCTTCTCTCGCCATCCCTTGGCCTCAGATCTTGCGTTGGCCTCTAGCTTATGGACGTTGTCGTAGTCCTTGGCCAACGCATCCTCCTCCCGTTTGATCTCCCTCTCTAGTAAACCGACTGAGTGCTGCAGCGGGTTGAGAGTGCTCTCAAGGGTCTGAATGGCATCTACGATGCGCTCAAAGTCAAACTCATCCTCGTAGCTGCCCTGGCCGGCTCGGTTGGGAGCACCGGCCGTGGGCGCTGGGAAGGGAAAGCCCTTTACCAGCTTTGACCTAAGTCTCCTAGATACCGTCGATAGAGCCGATGATGCATGCTCACGCCGTCGGCCGGTGTCTTGGAGACGGAGAAGTACAGGGCGTTGCGCGTCCGCGAGGAAGGCCCCGACGGCATTGATGGACGGGCCGTCGAGGGCATTCCACTTCTCGGAAATAGTGTGCCGGGAAATGTTCCTTGTGGCTTCTCTGAGGTGCCGAAAGGGTAGCTCCGGTTCTTCTTCTGGCTCGGGACTTTCTGAATCTTCAGGGACAGGCTCAACCCGTTTGGGTTGTGGTTGCTGCCGCTTAGGCTTGGGACGGGCTTCGTCTTGGTCCTCGCGGGACTTCGCCGGCCGTCCGCGGACAGGAAGCCGAGCTTCAGACGGCTGGTCTTTCTCCGAAGCTTGGGACTGGTCAGCTGAAGCTTTGGGACGACCACGTCGCTTCAGTTGAGAGCCTTCCTCTTCTGGACCGGTTGCGACCGAATCTTTGGCCCCTTTCGACGCTTTGCCTGGAGCTTTACTCCTGTTGCCCTGCTGTGGTTGTAACGCTCGTCCCTCCTCACCATCCTCAATGCCCACTCTTGGCCGTCCCCGTTTTGGCTGTGTATTCCCTGTTTCAGCGCCATGCCCTCGCTGTTGTGCATTGGAGGTAGCGCCATCCTTTGGTGAGGCACCCGCTCGCTTCTGCTTAGGCTTTGCATCCTCCGCCGGTGATGTAGACTGGGCCTCACTCCCGTCATCTGGTCGACCCCCGTTGGAGCCCTGGTTCGGATCCCTTGCACGTCGTTCTCGAGCACTTCGCCTCGGTTTGGGACTGGACGAGCCATCCTCAGCGCGCGATTCGTTGCCCTGCACTGCCTTGCCATTGCGCTTGCGCTTGCTCTTGCCCGCCTCCACCTTGTCTTGTGTAGCACCAGTCGCAACAGGAGCAGCACCATTGGATTCATTCTGTGGCAGCCTGCGCTTGGGGGAAGTCTGCCGATTCGACCCGACCGCCTCGTCTGAATTCAAGGGTCGTCGCTCTCGTCCGCTCCTTCGAGGTCCTGAGCTCTGTTTCTTCTCCTCTGCCCGTGCATCGTGACTTTGCTGCTTTTCTTTCTTGCCCACAGTGATCTTCGTGCTCTTATTCGTGGTTTCTTCCTGATTTCGCCTGGTGCCCTTGCCCTGGCGCTCGGACAGAGCTTTGGTATTACTTGCTGCATCTTGTGGACTTGTCTTGGGTGGCCGGCCCCTTCTCGCCGGTTGCGCTGGGCCATCTTGGGCGGCGGCACCCGCTACTGTGCTGACGTTATCTGCACCCGTCTTGCGACCGCGCTTCCGTGGTCTCGCTTGTTCCTCGGCATCAGGTTCGTCGTTGGCTATCGGCGCCTCGCTTCTCGACGCGTCGTGCTCGACTCTTGACGCGCCAGGCGGCCGGCCGCGTTTCCGCTTTTGATCTGGGGCTTTTGGTGGCTTACGGGTGTCAGTAACATCCTTGGGGCATGAGGGTATCTACTTACCATTGTGTGGTCTCTAAAGTGTGGCAATACAAATCATCTCGTTATTTCGGCAGCAATCAACATTAGAGATGTGGAAGGGAGATCGAGTCGGCATGAACTAAACCTAAACAAGCGATATTGTTCTCCGGTGACATGCATGCTCACACTAACAGGGATGTACAACCAGGTTCACACAGCAACCTTGAAGTCAGCAAAATCAACAACAGTTTTGGGAGACTATAGATTACCTAGGTAAAGATAAGAACCTTGTAGCTGAAACGGCCGGTTTACACAGATCTAGCTACCTACAGTAGCTATCAGTGAATAGGGATCTATTCTTGAAATGAAACTGATGATGTTGCAAATTCCGGAGCTCCAATCGAGTACAAACGGGCGACCCACAGGTACTTCTGTGTTCGGTACCTTATCGTCCCCTCATCGCATCGTCCCCTCACCGTCCAGCCGTCCCAGCACCAACTGCCTAGCACCAACTGCCCCGGTGTGGACCCACGGATGAGGTGCTTGCTCTCCTGCCCATAGCTCCCGACCCAGCACCCTGGAAATCCTCCATCAAGCTGCACGTTGCCCCATCTGTCCTCACGACGTTTTTTTCCCCTTCGTGCAGGCCGCATTTGCTCAACCCTTCTCCTGTCTGTCTTGCATCATTACGGAAAACCTTGGAAATCCATCACTTCCACGGTTACACACGATGCGTTTCTCAGCGTCCTCCATCCTGTCGGCCCTGCCCGTCCTTGCGGCAGCTCAAGGCGAACAGTTCGAGCAGTACAAGGCCCAGTTCCAGCAAGTCGTCGGCCAGGTCGGGTCATATCTGCCAAATCCCAGCAAACATGACCCTATCCAGGCTGCTCAGGCCAAGGCTGGCGAGTCGAGGCTCAACATCTTGACCTTGAACAACTGGAAGGAAACCCTGTTGGCCCCTGTCGATGCCGAGCAGACGACTCCGGAGGAGTGGTGGGTTCTGATCACCGGAGGGAACAAGACCTGCTTTGGTGAGTTGCCTCATTCTGGATCGCAGATCATGTGTCTTGCTTGAATATGAGTATGATGTCCATGCTTCCATTAATGCTAACCATAATTCCTACAGGCCACTGCTCGAAGATCGAGGACGCATTCAAGCAGTCTGCCGCCCAGCTGGCCCTCCAGCCCGAGCCCCCCCACGTCGGCTACGTCAATTGCGATGACCAACCCATCCTCTGCAACCTATGGGGCGCTGGCGCCGGAAGCGTGTGGCTTTTCGAAATCCCCCCGCCCCCTGCGCCCGTCGACATTTACGTGAAGCGCTTGAACCTGTCCACCACTGACAGCGCAACCGTCACCGATCTGTACAAGACGAGGGAGGACAAGAGCCAGTTCGTTTTGAAGGACGGATACTTCCACCCCTTCGACGGTGAGCTGGTCAAGTATGGTGTCGCCGTGCCTGTGGCATGGTTCTTCTGGGTACTGAGCGTCCTCCCGAGTTGGGCTTTGATGCTGGGCATGTCCTTTTTCAGCCGTACCATCATGTAAGTTGCTCTCCAAACCCTCGTAATCCTTAGACGTACAAACATCTGACTGTGATTAGGGGCCGACGCATGGCTCCTCAAGGTGGCCCTGCGGCTGCTGCCCAGGCAGCTGGTCGCCGTGGTGCTCCTCCCGGAGATGCACGATAAAGCACCAACTCCAGCTCAACTGCAATGGACATATAATGTAATGTGTTATGGTGTTAGGCTGCTTAGGACGGAATTGTCGGCTTGTTCATCATTATTAGGGCGGGAACATGGATCTTGTAGATCTCATACAGATATTACTGTCTTGTAGGACAATGCATGCCCTCTTTGGGGGCCAGATCATTTTGTCCCGCATGTCTCTTGCACAATTTGGAGTCCCTCAAGGACTTGTTTCCTCAACTGCCCGTTAGAGAGTCGGCCGTAACGAAGATCGCTCATGCTGCCCACGGTCTGCTTGATCGACTGTAGAAGCTCGGCCTCTTCCTTCTCGAGACTCTGAATCGCTGCATCGAGCTCCTCCGCTGAGCTGTCCAGCTCGGGAATGATAGAGTTGATGTTGTGCTTAGACACCGCGACCCCTGAAGCTACACCGTAGAGCTGTACCTTGATCAGCAACTGGATGATGCACTGAGGGAGAGTGGGCCGGTTCAGTATGTGATTGAACCTACTGCTCTTTCGATGTCAATCTCATCGTCGATCTCCTGCTCCTCAGCCTCCCTCCTCGCCCTCAGGACTTCACGCCGCAACACCTTGCCCTTCTTGACTTCTGTCTCAATGTTGGACAAAACTTCATCGATGAGAGCGTTCCTCTGATTCTGAAGATCTCTGTAAAGTTTTCGGACTTGTGCTGATGATTGCTGCGAACGGGGAAAGAGCCCCGTGAATTCCTTGAGTGAGATGATGGTGGGTAGTTGTGATGGGACCAGGAGATAGTTGGCCAGGATCGTCGACTCGGTGGGAGCCATGTTTGCAGATGGTTGCTTTCGACTTGCCTGGGTGCCAATAGATTACCTAGGTATGTGGTGATTGGATCCTGGAAGGTATGTATCTGAAGTACGGAGGTATACTAGCTGCTCATAGATTTTGAATTTGTGATTGTTTGACTGGAGAGCGATATTCAGGTGGTCAGGTGATTATTTAGTTTAAGAGTTTCATTCGTAACAGGAAGGCACATTGGATCTGGCTGCTGCGTGTGGGGTGGGCTTGTGTTTCCGAGGTGCCAAGGTTGTTGCGCGCCTGCCTTGAGACGCGAATTCTGAGTCGCCTAGTCCCGTGACTCCGACTTCTTCCCTTCCAGAGCCTTATATAGTATCTACGTAGTAATCAACCCCTTTTTTCCATCTAACACCATTCAGTGCAACCAACAATTTCAACTTCGTTTTATCTCAGGAAACATCCTTCTGAGGGCTTCGTTCCATCACTGTTAGAGGACTTGTCTTTAGCACATATCAGGCGAACCAGGAGTGCTTTAATATGGCGCCGTCTAAGCCAGCAGCTCCTCCCTACAGCAAGGACGAGAAAATCCTGTGCTTTCACCATGAGATGTTATATGAGGCAAAGATCATTGAGATCGACCAGACTGATGAGGGAGCATATCGCTATAAGGTCCACTATAAGGGATGGAAGAGCACTTGGGATGACTGGGTCCCTCAGGATCGCATCCGCAAACTGAACGATGAGAACCGTGAGCTCGCATCCCAGCTCAATCAGCAGGCTCGTTCGAGCATGCAGAAGAGCTCGAAGCAGCCTGGGAAGAAGTTCAACCTGAAGAATGGATCGGACTTCAGTTCTGCTCGTGGCAGCGAGGAGAGAACAGGAGCACCGGTCCCGATGACTGGACGGGGCCGAAAGAGGGACTTCGAGTTGGAACAAGTAAGTGCAACCCCGCCTCCCAGTATTCCCTATTGTGTATCCTATTCAAGTCGAGTTTGTATTGTGCTCTCCTGGCCAATGTCCTGAATGCGCAAGTGGTTTGGCGTTCTTATTGGGAAGCATCATGAATTGGGTTGGACTATGTGATCTGGCATCCCTTAAGGTCTTAAAGGGGTCACTCTCAGGGCTTTCCTCGAGCTTTACAGCAGCCATCGTCGAAGTGTTCAAGCTGGGCAGTTCGGAAAAACTTCTTGCTGGTTCCCCAGGAACCGTGAAGATAATTCCTGTCAAAACAACGAACCCAGCTGCAGGCCGGTGACGATACACAGCCAGCTGCCAACTTCCCACTTACCAGCTTGCGAACTTTGATACCCTCTCTCTTCTCTTCTCCACCACCATCATCAATCGCATTGTCTGGAATCCATCTATTGCGCTTCGAAATCAAGTCGCAAGGTTCTACAATCGTGCAATTTTGCAAAGATACATCCCAACCAGAAAGAAAATTCCAAGGAGCAACCGCTTTGCATGACCGAAGCATCACCAGCTCTCGACTATCTTCAACAAGATTTGCACGGCAATACATCGCATCGCGTCACTTACCCAAATCTTACTGAGTCTAAGTCTGAACTCTCTTGCAATTCCTCCAGCGCGAGACATCGTGAGTCGCAGACCTATCACCGCTATCGCGTTACCGTCGCGACGCGCCGACCGAGCCGCTTTACCATCCTTTACCTGCGCGCTCTTACTCTGCGCGAAACATTTACAGGAAGCTCGTTCCTGCTTGAGGTGAGATTCAAATCCGCTATCAATCGATCGCAATTGATCGAGCCGCCAATATCGCTCTACTAGTTGCGCACGATTGGTTCACGTCATTACTTCCAAACATCACTTTTCCGTCTCCTTCGCATCACAAGGCCAGCTCTGAACATGGATTCTGCTCTTACCCTTTCCGCCGACGTCCTCAATTCTGAGTTCGCAAAGAAGGAAGCTAAGTGGTATGAAGAAGCCAAGCCACGCGACGGCTTGGTCAAGTTGCCCCCCAAGCAGGTTCACGAACACTACGTCAAGATAACCAACGACGGACCTGTATGCCAGCGGTTGGCTCAGAACCGCGGAGATTCCTGGCCAATTAAGAAGCCAAAGCAAGCTCAGTCCACGGCCGACGGCGAAAGCGGTAGTTATTGCACTGCGGGCGTAGCAACAGATGAGAGAGACGCATTTGCCGAGGAACGTGTCCGCTTCGAAAAGAAGCACAAACCACGCAATCCGCTCCCAGCCTTGAAGAAAGCCGTGAACAAGACCATGCGGAACACGCGCAAGCTCATGAAGGTGAATACCTGGCTCGCCCGCCCAGGACGACGTGCTGTGTCCAGTGGCTGCTCCGCTGCGAACTCACAGGGATCCTCCAATCAGCCTATCCTGGCAGAAGATCAGCCCGTAGGAGGGGAGCCTGCGGGAGATTATCCCACGGGAGGACAGCCTGCAGGAGGAGAGCCCGCAGGAGGACAGCCCGCAGGAGGAGAGCCCGCAGGAGGTTATCCCGCAGCAGGACAGCCCGCAGGAGGAGAGCCCGCAGGAGGTTATCCTGCAGGAGGACAGCCCGCAGGAGAGCATCCTAAGGGAGGCAGAAGCAGGAAGCCCCTCCCAACTGGTAGAGCTCCTAAGAAAGGCGAGGAGCCAAAGCCGCCCAAGCCGCGCAGGGCTCTCCAGGCCTGTAATAATTGTCGCAAGCACAAGACGCGCTGTAATGGCGGCAGTCCTTGCCAGGCTTGCGAGAAAAGAGGGTTCACCTGCATCTATGCCCCTGGCGGCATGGCGACTGGAAAGCGCCCGCGGGAGCAGGAAGATGATTCATCTGACGAGGATGACGACAACAACTCTCGCCCTTCAAAGCGAGCCCGCCAGGTGGAAGTCCCTTCCACCAAGACCAAGGCGTCCACTAAGACGATGCAACCGGTCAAGGGTGCCACGAGCACCAAGAACAATGCCCCATCGGGAAAGAAAGCCCAGGTGGACACCAATGTGGCTAAGACTCAGCCTGCGAAGCCGCAGAGCTCTATTAGGACACGAAGCAAGCGACTGCGGGACGAGACCGAGGTCATTGAGGCTCTACCTGCTAAGCGGCAATGCTCGGACCGAGGACAGGACAAGCAAACTCGTGAGGAAAGCGGAGATGGAGAGACCCAGCCTGCTAAGCAGCAGTGCGGAGGCCCATGGGATACTATTTTGCATATTCTGTCTGCCGCAGTCGACGAGACAGATTCGGACGGGCAAAATGATGCTGCCTTAGTCGAAGTGCCCTCTGACACGGTCGACTTTACTAATTTCATACAGGAGGATGCATTTCACAACCGACCCTCCATCAAGCTTGCAATGCCGGATCTTCTGAAGGCGATGTTGGTGGATGACTGGGAGCATGTAACCAAAGACCAACAGCTTGTGCCCCTTCCCCATGAGCACACAGTCGACCAGATTCTGAGGAACTACCTGGACGATGAGCGAGCTAAGCGTGAGGATGGTTCCACTCAGATGGATATTCTGGAGGAGACGGTTGCTGGACTCCGCGAGTACTTTGACCGAGCTCTTGGCAGAATTCTTCTCTACCGGTAAATTCCCTTTCCTGATGAAGCCTTTCTCCAGTAACCAGCCACTGATTTTAAGTCTAGCTTCGAGCGCCTCCAGTACGCTGAGAAGCGTGCGGAATGGGAGGCTAATGCCAGTGCTGACAAGTCTGATGGACCAAGCACCACATACGGAGCTGAGCATCTCTGCCGACTGCTTGGTAAGTTGAAGAGATCTTGAGCTTACCGGTGAGGAAGCCCAGCTGACCCGAAGCCTAGTGTCGCTCCCTGAGCTTGTCGGCCAGACCAACATGGACCAGCAGTCTGTCAGCCGCCTCCGTGAAGAGATCACCAAGTTTAGCAATTGGCTGAGCAAGAACTCCGAGAAGTACTTCGTTCGACAGTACGAAGAACCCGGTTCCGAATACATTGAGAGGGCCAGAAATGCCTAGGAAGAGACTGCGCCACTTGACGTTTCCAGCGGGAAGAAGCCCCAGACGAAGAACTCTGCTCGAGTGAAGGCTACCACATCGAAGGGGAAGGAGGCGGCCTAGAACAGCCGGCGCCAGCCTCGTGACCCATCTTACATGGTCGGCGGACGGAGTAGTCGAGATCACCGAGGGTGAAGAGTTGTCATCATCTGGCATCAAGGTGTGTAGGTCGAAGAGAACATGGAAACCAGCAGGAATCCCGCCGTCTTTCAGTCGACATCACGACTTTCGACTTGGCACTTGCCCAAGAACGCACAAAGGACCCAGGGTGCTGCGATGGTTCCCTTCTCAGGACCTGTTCACTGCCGCTACTCTTCGACATCCACCAAAGCTCTCTTACAGTGGGACGATCCCACAATATCTTCTACAGCCTTACGATTGCGCCTGCTTTTAACTTTATTGGAGGCCTCCTTCGACAGTTGATGAGACATAATTAGGAGGTTCATGTTTTTGCACGAGTCTGCGTTTACCTGAAGCTTTTATTACTGCGTCTCTTCTCGACTTTGATCAGAGGTACCTTCGCAGTTGATTTCGAGGGCTTCGACATAGAGCATGGACAGGAGGAGGGCTGTCGCTCTACGGATTTGCGAATTGGTCTGAGGCAATTGCCACGCGCCTTGATGACTCGCTGAAAGTTGCTGCACTGGGCGACGAGGTCTCCAAAATTATGCTTGATGAGGATGGTCTTTCTTTTCTTTCAGTTTCTGAAGCTTTGATTACTGCCGCCCTTAATACCTTGGTTAGGGCATACTTGCGCAGTCAATGGTCACGGCTTCGGACTTGTACATCAAATAGACAGGACAAAATGAATGGAACTGGTTACTGAACCTGCGTCCTGGTGACTGAAGATGATGATATGCTTACCACCCGTCCTCTTAGTTTTGCTCCTGCCTGTCTCACCATGTGCTACTTGGGCATGGTGCTTTCGAATTGTGGATTTCTTTATGCATCTTTTCTATGATGATGCAGGTATGTACAAATGCCAATCCTCCCAGCCACATCAGGACAAAACACAGACTACACGGTGGATGAAGTTTTCCATCAAACCCGTGACGTCCTCCATGACTCCGTGGTTGTCCAACATCTCAAGCTGCCCCCCTACGTAGCTCACAGGCATTTGGGATCCCTTACTTCCCATGACATTGTAAGAGCCACGTCAATTCAGTCGTCGAGATTTGTAGGGAAACGCCCTCCCATAGGAACGGCCTCTCCCAGCCAATATGGCCCAACTACCCATCCACTGTGTCGTCTTCGTCATGAACCAGACAGACACCACATCCCTTTCTTCCTCCCCATGCCCACCTCCTCCCTCACCAAACCAGGGGAAAAGATCCAAGAGACCATCAACTACCGTCACAGCAGATCACCTAGCAGCCTTCCTCTCGACCCAGAACCCGGCGTCCGGGGTCCGCGAGGCCTTGATCTCGGCGGCCGAGAGGGCCCTGTCGACCTCCTCGACCCGCACCAGCTCCTTGACCTTCATGACCATCCCGGCGAACTGGGGCTCGACCGGGTGGAAGACGGTCTGCATGCGCCTGTGCAGGCCCAGCGCGGCCAGGACTCCCCGCGTGCGCGTGGGGAGGCCGATGGCGGACCGCTGGAGGGTTATGCGGAAGAAGGATGTCGGGGCGCTCATTCTTTCTGTTTCTTTCTTTTCTTATGGGGTTTGTTCACGCTCGGTGGGATGGGATGGTGGTATGTTTGAGCAGATCTGCTATCTCGTGGTTGCTTCGGAGGTGGAAGTTGCCCAATTCGCTCTGGAGGGTCCGTCCGGCCGGTGATCAATCGGAGGAGCTGGAGGTACGTTTGTTTGACAGGGTGTCGAAGGTTTGGTATTGGTCTCGTACGGCGGCGGTAGAAGAGAAGGCTCCAGGTGTGATAGTCGATCTTGAACTTCCCCGGACTGGCGTGTGGTTTCTTGCAGTGGTTTACTTGTCTGCCGTCCAATCCGTCGCGCGCAATGTTGAAGGTTGATCGCCCGTCGTCAAAAAATCGTGGTTCCCGGCAGGCTAACAGCGACGGGGACGGCGGCGCGACCTCACGTTCTGTTGTGGTCCGTGCGCACGTGCTATACTCGAGTACGTATTTTAGTGATGTTCAACTCTGTCGACGCTATGATGGAATAGAACAAATTTATCTTGAGGAACTTGATGAGTTGGCTCTGGGCTGTTACAGGATTAGAGATTGCATATGATGAAGATACCGTACCTTCACCATCTGGTGAATATCACACGAGGTTAGAGTCGATGTCTCACTCACAATCACTTCACCAAGACATCATCAGGAGGACAAACACAAGTTAGATCTTCAAAGTTTCTTTCTATTTGCTTAGAATTTGCAGCAGATGCTGCCCCGAACCTGATCATTACTACACATTGCATGAAAGGTGAAACATCCATCACCAAGACACTCGCTTCTAAATCCGTGCCTGCATTTCTTAGTACTCCTCGCCCCGCTCCGAAACTTACACCTGGACCTCAACACGGCCCTCGCCGCCTGGCCGTCCCTGTTGGGTAAGGTTGGGCAGGAGGTAGGTGATGTCGTCCCATGGGTGACGGTACAGACCGGTACGGAGCCTCTTCTGGTCGAGGAAGTGGGCAATCAGACCGATAGACCGACCCAGGACGAAGAGACCGTTCAGGACACCCATGCGCAGGTAGTCCTCGGCCTCCTCTCCGCTGAAGGCACCGCAGTTGCGCAGAAGGTCAACGAAGCAGACAGCAATGCAACCGTCGACGTTCAGGATCAGGTTGTCCTTCTTGGAGGTGGTGACGGTCTCGACGGCCAGGGCGTAGTCGAGCAGCTTGGTGCTGGGGAACCTGGACTTGACGAACTCCTTGACAAGCTCGACACGCAGGTCAGGGTTGTTCCTCGACTTGATACGGTGGCCGATACCGGGGATAAGCTTGTTGGCCTTGCGCATAGAGTCGACAAAGTCACGGGGGCTGAGGCCCTTGTCAAAGGCCTTGCTGAACTCCTCAGCGGCGCCATCCAGGGCACCACCGAATCGGGAACCGATGGTGAGCAGACCAGAGACCAATGCGCTAATCAGGTCCTTGCCAGCACGGGTGGTGATGATGGTGTTCATGGCACCAGAGACGGCGGGACCGTGGTCGGCAGTCAGCATGAGGACCATCTCCAAGAACTTGGAGGCGTAGTCAGGCAGACGGCGACGGAACCACAGGAGAGACATGACACCACCAATGCCAATATCCTCCTTGAAGACGTCAGAGATAGGCATGCCAGCGTACAGAAGCTCCTGGCCACGGTCGTCGGAGATGGTGGAGATGAAGGCAGCGGGCTTTCGGATGAGGCCGAGCTCCTGGGCCCAGGAGTAGTCCATGGGGATCTTGGGCACAGCAGGCTCAGCCTGGGGGGTGACGGTACCATCGGCGACGAGCTTGTCGTAGACCTCCTTCAGGAGGGCGGGCATGTCCTCGAAGGTCTTGGGGACGTGGAAGCCAGCCTCGGCCATCGTCTTGTTCTTGGTGGCCGCGGTCTCGAGCTGAGAGTTGGCGAAAGAACCGGCGTGACCGAACTGCACCTCGGTCTTGAACATGCTCGCGCAGGTACCGATGGCCCATGCGACGATGGGCTTGGTGATGATACCCTGCTTGACAGCCTCAACAACCTTGTATTCCTCAACACCACCGACCTCACCAAGAAGCACCAGAATCTTGCACTCAGGGTCGGCCTGGTACCTCAGCAGATGGTCGATGAAGGTAGTGCCGGGGTACCTGTCACCACCGATGGCCACACCCTCGTATACACCGTCCGTGTTGTTGGAGATGATGTTGTTCAGCTCGTTGGACATACCACCGGACTTGGAGACGTAACCGACGGAACCCTTGCGGTACAGCTTGGAGGCAACGATGTTGTCCATCATGCCACCAGTGTTTCCGATCTTGAAGCAACCGGGCTTAATGCCACCAACGGTAGCAGGGCCAATGATGGTCACGCCCTTCTTCTTGGCGACGTGGGCGATCTCACGAGCACGCTAAACATCTGGTTAGTTTTCCCAATCAACAACTTTACGGGGTGGAAGGTCGCTCACCCTCTCTGGCACACCCTCAGCGATGATGGCGATGGTCTTGATCTGGGGGAATGACATCAGCTCCATGGTGGAGCTGTAGACACTTCGGGAGGAAGCGAAGTTGACAACGACGTCGACATCGGGGTGCTTGGCCACGGCCTTCTCGACCTCCTGGTAGACGGGCAGGAGAGTCTCGCTGGTTCCCCAGTACATCTTGCTCACGAACTGACCACCGAAGGTGTAGATGATACCGGCGACGGAGGGCGTGGCTCGCTTGCAGATGAAGTCGAAGTCAAGCATGCCCTGGACAGCTCGGGGCTGCATGCCGTAGACGAAGCATCGTGTCTTGTCGTTGAACAAGGCGTGGCTGGGCAGAGGGCTCAGGGGCCTGCTGGGAGCGGCGAAGCGGGTGATGTTGTCGTTGGCAGACAGGCCCTTGGGCGAGCCGTTGGTGGTGGCGGCCATTGTGATTACGGGTATCTAAGGTAAGAGAGGTGATCGGAAAGACGGAAATACGAGGCCTATTGAAGTCGTTGTTAGCCAAAGGAGCTCTACGGCCGTTGTTCGCTTCCACATTCGCATTGGCAATGGCTTGAAGGGCCAGCAGAAGTCTCGGTCATGCAGGGAGACAAGCAGATGGTGATTTGGGTTTGGGCGAAAGTGAGATCACGTACCTGTCTATCTGACTGCTCCGCTACTGGAATGCGAAGGGCTTGTGAATCGTGTCGAGATCACCAAGGACTAGGACAGAGTTCAAGGCGAGGTTAGAGAGGGCACTGCGAGAAAGTTCGAGGTTCGGGATCAAAGTGCAAGGACCGGAGGGCGGGTGTGTGGATTGGAGAGGGGAGTTTTTTTGACCCTGGTGTTTCTCAAGAGGATGGATTGCAAGACTGGCAGGCAGACAGGGGGAGGGGTCAATATGAATACAGGGGACCGGTGGGTATGTAGTGGGCCGCTCACTGGACCGAGCCACTGGTGCTCAAAGTACCCTGCGTAAGTGGAGCGTAGTGCACTGTCTGGTACGTGGTAGCAGGTTGGAGACCAACACTGCACGGTTGCAACATAGAAGCACCAACGATGGTATCGAAAGTGGACGTACCAATTGATGTTGGTTGATTTGATGAGACTGGCAAATGGGGAAGATGAGCGGTGATGCCAAAGGTTTACCCAGCTCAGCTCCGGCTTCCGAGGTTCACACAAACAGGATGTACGTGGAAGGATGGATTGGTGGATGGACGGGTAAGAGTCCCGAGAGGCCGTATACAAAGCTGGCTGGCTGGCTCGCTGACTTCAATATTCTCCCGACTCCTTCTGTTTCCGTAGATTGATCCTTCGATGCTTCAGGGCTGATGAGCCAGTGCAGACAGACAAGGGGCGTCTTAGTGGCTTTGGGAAAAAGTTTGGGGCAGCTCCCCGGTCTGTTGACCTTGTCTTGTTGAATACCCAGGTATGGCTGGTATGTACCAATACCCGTGGACCACCTGGGCAGTTGAGGGCGGACGATTATCGACGATAGCGAAGATAGCGGTACCCGTACTGTGTAAGCCTTGCCGATCCCCTGTGCCCGCCCGGTGCCGTTGAATTCGGCCGTGCAGGAAGTGACATGTACCGATACGGGCCCATACATTCAGTTGATCCATCAATGATATGGATACCATGCACTCCCAAGACCCTGCGCTCACAGGATTGAACTTCGGGCACTGGAACCATCTCCGGGCACTCAACACAACAGAACATCGATTCGATCACACCCGAAAATCCCCCCCTAGATCGTCACGGTGCAATCAGAGATGTCGGATACCCTAGCAGTATACCGACCACACTGGCACATACGAGGGACCATCCATTCCATTGTCTGGTCGGGGCACCGAATCAACTCGAAACGGAACCCCAGCTTACTTTCCCGTGCCAGGAGGACGGGTGCTAGGAGGATGCTAGGGGAAATGGGAAGCTAGCACCAAACCTAGTAAGCAGTAGAACCCGGAAGGAGTATATGTAGTATAGCCCGGGGGGGGGGAGAGACCGCGAGATGTCCCGAACTTTGGTTCGATATTTGTGCTGGTCGGTGTATGGCGTACGTGGTCTCACTCAGCACTCCACCGCCAGGACATGCCCAGCACTGACAACACCCTCCGGATCGTCCCCATGGTCGATCCCGTTGACCGGACTGTGATCAACGTCTGAGAAAATAGTGTACCCAAGCAGACCAGGATTTGGAGAGAGGATGGTGAATCGGATGCCGAAAGGGGGAGAGCCCGAAGCCAACCAGTACCTACCGGGATCGCGTCTTGGCCCGGCTTGTCTCGTGGCTTGAGGCTGAGGGTCAACAGGACAACGAATAGACGTGATTTTCCGGACGGCCTGCAGCATTCGATCTCCCCCCGCCGAGACCACAAAGAGTAAGTCCCGAGAGAGGGAGATGGAGAAAGTGTGCACTCGCACCTGTTTTTGCCGCAACCGTCTTGTCTGTCTGTCTGTCTGACCTACGCCAACTTGACCGCAGTACGGAACTCGCACGCCGGTGTGCGCTGTCCCCAATTCTATTCGGTCCTCGAGCATTGGAAGGCACCGACATCTGGAGGTACCGGTACTTTCGAGCCCGCATTAGGATCCACTTGGACTGCCCACCGATTGGGACCGCCCCAAAGCTTTTCAGCGCGGGGTTACAATTGTGCCTTTTTCGGCCGGTGCCCCTCTGCACAGGGCGGCTTTCAGGCAGTCTGGCCCAACTAGCCAAGCTGTTGACGCTTGCATAATTGGTTTTTTGGGCCCTGGGCCCCTGCATGCCGCACTGCCAGTACTGCATGCTCCTCACCAATTTTCTCCCCCGCTCAACTGTGATCCAGGTCACCCCTCACCCCTCTCTCGCACTTGTCGAGAACGGCCGAAGCTCAAGTTGCTGAGCAAAGACCCCCCGGGTGAACTTTTGAAGCTCCAGATCCAGTTTCCCATCCTCCCACGTCCAGTCCGACTTTCGTCCTCGAATTTTCTGAACGGGCACACTTGCACCAACCCACCGCACCGCACTGCATCGTTACCAAACACACCTTCGAATCGAACCCGTGAAGAGCAGAGACACTTGTCCCGCTCCGCAATCGACTTCATCGCGCCCAAAGGCTTGATTGACTGTAAGCTGAGCATCTCTGCTGAGCCCTTCCTCCTCTTCTCTCCAGTATAGGGCACAGAGTCCCCGAGATCGACCCCGTGCCGGTACTTTCACAGTCCCTGTCGCTCAGCATCTCCGCGAACAAGGTCTCTGAGCGCCTTGCTTCTCGGTGTTCTGGACTCTCCAGCCTTCGATTCAAAACCATAATCACTTGGAATACCCGATACTGAACTCTGTCTTTGTCAGGGAACAAGCGCGCAAGCCCGTTATCCGAGGCCTTCCTTTCTTTGCGACTTAGTCTTCGAGGCCCCTTGGCAGAAGACAACCAGGACAACACACACCAAAACAACCGGTTGAAACACATACCTTTATACCGTCAACATGTCCGCCAAGTCAATTCTCGAGGCTGATGGCAAGGCCATCCTCAACTACCACCTCACCCGCGCCCCTGTCATCAAGCCCTCTCCTCTGCCGCAGCCCAAGCACAATGCCCCCCCAAGGCTTGCATCTCTGTACTTCCCCGAGGACGCCAGCGTCGAGGATCTCCTGAACCAGGCCGAGGTCACCTACCCCTGGCTGCTTCAGGAGGGCGCCAGGTTCGTTGCGAAGCCTGACCAGCTGATCAAGAGGCGAGGCAAGAGCGGGCTGTTGGCACTGAACAAGACCTGGCCTGAGGCCAAGGCTTGGGTCGCTGAGCGCGCCGGAAAGTCCCAGAAGGTTGAGCACGTCGAGGGTGTTCTGCGTCAGTTCCTTGTCGAGCCCTTCGTGCCTCACCCCGCCAACACCGAGTACTACATCAACATCAACTCGGTCCGAGATGTGAGTTCGATTCCTGTTTTCGCGTGTGAAAGTGTCTCCTCAAGCTTCGGCGAGCGTATGGCAGTGGTGTAACAGCTGGGCAAACAGCAAGTGCGAGGCTGTCCAGCTTGGAAATCCGATAGAAGGGGTACCATCCTGGTCGATATCTAGGAACCACGTTCCACAGATTTCAGGCGTGAAGAAGGGAGTGGAGGAGGAAGAGGCCGAATGGACAACTTTATACCTGAGGGGAAGCGGCTTTTGTTCCATGTTGGTGGATACCCCCGTACAAGCCTAGTTTGCGGACGAACGGAAGCCCAAAAGAAGACAACTTTGGGGCGGCCTGCACGCCGTACCGCGGGTCATCATCAACCACTCCTAGCCTCCGTCAATACGGGTTGCATCCGGCCTCTTGCCACACTCCGCCTCCCCCACATGAGCACTCCGGAAACTCGGTTCCATACCTTCCTAAACCTCATTGGGCTTCTTACACTACCTATCATGGACGTTACTGACTTGTGTTTTATCATAGGGCGACTGGATTCTCTTCACACACGAGGGTGGTGTTGACGTCGGTGATGTCGACGCCAAGGCCAAGAAGCTTCTGATTCCTGTCGACCTTTCCGAGTACCCATCCAACGAGGAGATCGCAGCGACTCTCCTTGCCGATGTTCCAACCGGCGTTCACAATGTCCTGGTGGACTTCATCACCCGGTTGTACGCTGTCTACGTCGACTGCCAGTTCACCTACCTCGAGATCAACCCTCTCGTGGTGATCCCCAACGAGGATGCCACCTCGGCCTCCGTGCATTTCCTGGATCTCGCTGCCAAGTTGGACCAGACGGCAGACTTTGAGTGTGGTGTCAAATGGGCCATTGCCCGGTCGCCGGCGGCTCTGGGTATGACCAGCATCTCTCCCACAGCACACGGTACCATCAACATTGATGCCGGCCCACCAATGGAGTTCCCTGCTCCCTTCGGTCGTGAGCTGACCAAGGAGGAGGCTTACATCGCCGAGCTTGACGCCAAGACTGGTGCTTCCCTGAAGCTGACTGTCCTGAACCCCAACGGCCGTGTCTGGACTCTGGTCGCCGGTGGTGGTGCATCCGTTGTGTACGCTGATGCTATTGCCTCCGCTGGCTTCGCCGACGACCTCGCCAACTACGGGTAAGTCCTTGATCCAACTGGCCCAAAAGATGTTCGTATGAGCTAACACGGCGATAGTGAGTACTCTGGTGCGCCAACCGAGTCTCAGACCTTCCACTACGCCCGCACGGTGTTGGACCTGATGCTGCGCGCCCCCGTGACCGAGCAGGGCAAGGTCCTCTTCATCGGTGGTGGTATTGCCAACTTCACCAACGTCGCGTCTACCTTCAAGGGTGTCATCCGCGCCCTGCGGGAATACGCCAAGGCCCTGAACGAGCACAGCGTCAAGATCTGGGTGCGTCGTGCCGGTCCCAACTGGCAGGAGGGTCTCAAGAACATGAAGGCTGCCACTCTGGAGCTCGGCCTCGACTGCCACATCTTTGGTCCTGACATGCACGTCTCGGGTATCGTGCCCCTTGCTCTGGTCCCCGGCGAGTGGGAGAAGAGCGGCGCTCAGGAGTTCCAGGGTTAAGCATAGCACGCGGACGGTAGTTGTTGAGGAGTGTGGAAGGGGCAGGAATGATCAGGAATGGCGGCACATAGATGCACATTTTATATCCCTCTCATCGTACGCTGGGCTGATTTATGATATCAAGGCGGCGGAAAGAGAAGGGGTGAGACGAGAGCGAAAAGCACGACCTACTAGAGGCACCTATTTAGAGCTTCTCTGTAATCTGACGCATATTGGGAAACCGTGCTACACAACATCCACAGAGTAGCAGAGCGTCAGGTTCGTGCATGTCACCTCACAGTGCAGCCCTCTCCATAAGGATGTCTCAACTTTGCGTCGGTGAAGCGCCACATTTGTAAAGGTGTCTGGTTGGCCTGGCCGCACTGCTCACGCTCTGAAGCATATTGCTACCCCATTATGTATTATGCAATGTCAATGGCGAAAGCAGACGTAGGCGAGCAGAGTGGTTCCGTGGATGTTGCTTGTTCCTGTATGATTCAGGGAGTGTTTGATCTTGTCACACTGTTCCATGTCACTGGCAATTGAATATCATTGTCCGTTACATCTATGACGGTTGCATTCATGACCATACGCAGAAGGAAATCCGCGGACTCTCTCTCTCTCTCTTGGTCCAAACTGGCCAGGTTCGATTGACCCCCGAGTCCGTCACGTTCCTCCATTTATACACATTTCAATTCTCACCGACCCTTCGACATGGTGTCTAGAGCAGCATTTACAAGGCCACTGGTCTTCTTCAAAGTGATCAAAGACGTTGCAATTCGCGGCACAGGACTCGGGACTCTTCATAATTCCCACCGAGATATACAAATACCCCCTTCGGCTATCTAGGCACCAGACAGATGTCCTCATTCCTCCTGCACTGGCCAGCCGGGACTGTCGCTAGATTGCCCAGTCCTAGTGGGCTCTCGACGTTACCCTCAATGTCAACTTCCAATATGCGAACATGGTATCCTTATCGAGCTCCATAGGAGTGATGTAGGGACTTGACCACACAAGAAATAGTAAGAAACAGGGACCATTACCTGTAGGGCATGTGATTGGAAAATCATCACTAAAAGAGGGCCTCGAGTTCTAGCTATACACCTGGTTTTACCACAAGTCACGACGTCAACGGCGCGCCGCCGTTGGGATTGGCTGAGACCTCATCGGCATGATACAGCCATCAGGCCATTGCAGCAAGTGAGGTGACGGATGAGGGAGGAGACACGGTCTCATCGTCATGTTGCGATCATCAGATACTCCGACAGGATCCATCGATCGAGGTCTATATGGTATAGCAAGCCTACGGTTCGAAAGGGCGAGCGCGACACGTGCTACTACGGCTTCAGCGATGCTGGCGCCCTCTTGGAGGAACAAGGCACACGCTCGATAACGTGGCCGGACGGACTCTCACACACCCTCCAAAGTCTCGACTTCAGGACTGCTTGGACAGGAAGGATTCCTCTCAAATGGTCAGTGGCGTATCGTGGCTTACCTTCTGACGTTGACCTCCATTTCGAGTAGAACTACAGATCCAGTCAGTGTTGGAAGGCATCGGAGTACTTTATCAGGACCTTACGTCTCTATTGCACAAGCCTCGAGAGATTTTATAGACGCGTACTCTGCATACTGGTTGGTAACGGACAAAGTCGCACAGCCTGGTCGGCTTCAACCCCAGGCAAAGTCCAGCAACCTCAGTCCTTTGGCGCTGAGAAGGACGGGCAAGTGCGGATGATACCTGTCTGTTCGACTGTTTGACTAAGCTCACGCCACAGTTCCCAAATGCGCCATGGTGTCCGTCACAATGTCTGAGGCGAGGTCGGAACATCACATCATCCCGAGCAAAACCCATTCTACGAGGTAGTAAATAATATCGGAGGGCTACCAACACTCGAATAACTTGCTGAAACGGATCCTGCCAACAGTTGCTCTTTGCAGTGAACCCGGGCTCAGGGATTCGGTTCGACATGTCACCTTGACCCTTTTCCTCTGGAGAAACACTCGTGACGCCTAACGCCGGGTCAACTTGGGGAGTTAGACCTGGCTGCAATGGTGAGGGGGCGCGGGATCACACCGCTGTTGCGGGCATGGCCACGAAGGCTTTCTGGAGGATGAAGGGGTTTTAGTTCATTTACTTGGACCCAAGATTCTGGGACCTTGTTGTTCGTCATCACCAAGGGGATAGGCATGGGTAGTTGGTTAGGTTACTTTGGGACTACCTTGGGAAGCGTTGTGAGTTGGTGTCGAAAGGTGGCCCTAGGTGAGGCGTGGTGAAATGGAATCGTGTTTTTTTTTTGTGGCTGTGATTAGCACAAGAAGGATGGGATAGCTCAGCATGTGCTCTTATGTCGCTTTCTTTTCTCTTATATACGTTTCTCTTATATACGTTTCAGATATCTACCACAGATGGAAGAACGGTGCTTCACTGTGTAACGAGTGGTTGTGATCATCTGTAGGCCAGGAGGATCGGTTCTTATATGGCCAGCGTCCACCCCACCCCCTCATGGGGAGGGAAGTCTTGATAAATGAGCATCCAAATGCTTCATCTCACTCAATCAAATGAACTTGAGTATGCAGTCGTCGTCTTCGTTATCAGGAATGCTGGAGTATCTAGACGGGAAGGTGTACGGGTTACGCGATTTGGTATAGACTTAGACATGATATGTTACGCATCGTTCTACACCCCGAAACTGGGCCAGAATCGGGATAAGAAACAGAATCAGAATCAGGGGTAAGAAGTATATCCGATGCTACCAGGCATGTACCCTGTAGGGACGGGCCGCGCGTCACGGACCATGTTTTTGTCCGACTCGGGCAGCTGTCGGGGTCAACAGACCTGCAGGGTTTCGGTACGGAATACGCGTCCAACTGGTCCCATGGATTCTCTAGTGCTTGTTCCTGGGGCTTGGTAGGGGCTGGGTTAGGGGGTCCACAGGGGACTTCCCAGGTGCTGTGATAGCGTATGTCGCACCGGAAGAGCGGAACAGGAGATTGGGCACGCGACAGTTTCCAAATGGTGAACCTTGGAAGGGTTGCATCCAGATTCCTGCGGATGCGGAGACGATGTGGCTTGCGCCCTCAACGTCGCCCACA
Organism: Cytospora leucostoma; assembly: GCA_003795295.1. NCBI lineage: Eukaryota > Fungi > Ascomycota > Sordariomycetes > Diaporthales > Cytosporaceae > Cytospora > Cytospora leucostoma. The sequence continues at coordinate 141,134 of LKEB01000051.1, read as the reverse complement.
TCGTCGTCGTCTGTCAGTTTCGTCAGCAAATACCAATTGAGGGCCAATTGAGGAACCCACAATACCCTATCTGCCATTGTCACATTCTGTCAATATATATCTAGGTGCCTAATCCTATCCAAGTACATACTGCTGCCAGCAGAGATGTCTGTCGCTTGATTGAGGAGGTCACACCGAGGGATTGTCCTGTACTGCATCAACACCTATAGCTGCTACCTGTAGCCACCCAGGTAAAGCAGTCTGCCTATTTCACAGTCCCACCGTCTAGTAGTGCTCAGTATTGTTGACCTGTGCAGTTCGCAGCCCCTGTTATAGGTACCTAGGTAGTGTGTAGGTACTATACGTGGTACTAGGTGAGTGTTCATGGGATTCATGGATCCGTACTGCTTGCAAAGCCTCCTTAACCGATCCATAAGTTCGCATCCTTGCATGCATACTTACGTATGCTTACGACTCCCTCTCGTCTCGACTTTCTCGTGCTCACCGCGCTGATCAGGCACTAAACCTCGGAAGTGAAGTAAGGTGAAGTAAAGTAGAGTAAAGCAAAGTAAAGTAAAGTGGTACGAACTCCGTAATCCTGGACCCTGATCCGTAATGTACCTTCCTATTAACTAAGCCGTTTGTTCCCTCTTTCTTATTACAACCTAAACCACTAAGTACCAACTCTCCTCTCCTCTCCCCTCCTCTTGTTCCCGTTCTCGTTCCCGTCTCCGTTACTGTTCGCCTCGCCATCGACATTATCCTTGCTTGCCCTATTTGCCGTCCTCACCTCGGCTTGCATTTGTCCTTTATTATCTGTCATCTGCCGCAAGCCTACCGTCATACCATTCCCGGCTCTGAGCATTCCGAACTTGTACAATCACGTTTTACTCGAACCGACGGGCCTGATTAGGGAGCCGCCTTCACTCCTTTTACGGCTTCTTTTACGGCTCCTTCCTGCGGCACGCGACCTTTGTACAAAGCCGAAACCAAAAACACTCGACGCTGATTATTCCAGACCAACATCGATCCTTTACAGTCGCTTTTGCCTCGCTGGGCGTCTCTCATACGCCCATAACCTTCTTCAGTATCAATTCCTCGAACAACGAACAAGACCACCACGCCGCCCATTAACCCGATATCACAACTCGAAGCCTCTTCGACGACTTCCCCTTCCTTTCTCTGGCTGCCAGGTCCCTCTGGACCAGGACCAAAGCATAAGACGCCACAATGAAGCTGTCACAAACCCTGCTCCTCGCATTTTCCGTGCTCACCGCCGCCTTCGCCCTTCCCGAATTATCCGACAGACACCTAGTACCCAGAGATAGGAAAAAGCCCGACGAGAAATATTTCCACGAGGCCGGTGGCAACGAGAAGCTGGGACACTACGATGGGCGTTACTTCCAGGGCGAGGTCGGCTACGAGGAGCACCGCGTGGCCCTGCGCCACCTGATCCGCTCCTACCTGTCCGTGTTCAGGGCGCTGGGGATCGAGACGTGGCTCGCCCACGGCACCCTGCTGGGCTGGTGGTGGAACGGCCAGATCATGCCGTGGGACTACGACCTGGACGTGCAGGTGACGGCCTCGACGCTGCAGTACCTGGGCGACCACTACAACCGGACCATGCACGAGTACCGCTACATCGAGGAGTCGACCGGCGAGGAGGTGACAAAGGTCTACCTGCTGGACGTCAACCCGCACCACGTCGACAGGGCGCGCGGCAACGGCATGAACGTCATCGACTCGCGCTGGATCGACACCTCCAACGGCATGTTCATCGACATGACCGGCCTGGCCGAGAGGGACCCCAACAGGGCCCCCGGCGTCTGGGCCTGCAAGAACAACCACCGCTACAAGACCACCGAGCTCTACCCCATGCGCGAGTCAGAGTTCGAGGGCGTGGCCGCCCTGGTGCCGTACGCCTTTGACCCGGTGCTGACGGCCGAGTATGGAAAGAAGAGTCTGGTCACGACGTCGTGGCAGGGGTAAGTCTTTGTTCTCTCCCGTTTCCCCACGTGTTTCATGAATTTCGAGCAGTCGAGCTGAACTTTATTCTTCCTCTAGTCACCACTGGGACCCTGATGTCAAGGAATGGGTCAGAAAGCAGGGCTAGACGCTCCGAGACATGATCAATTACATCAAAAAAATACCTTTACGATGGGCTGCGGCCGCGGCGGCCGCTGCCGGGCAGCTAGGGACATACTAGCTTGGTCTGTGTGCCCTTAGTAGTCCTTGTCATGCGGAGTAATATCGGAAGCGAAACGCATCCACCTTGAGTGTATGTCTACACCCCGATGGGACTCCTTCGCAGAGTTCTCGATGGGACATGTAGGAGGCTACGGGATGGGGTGCCATTAGATGGGGCGGTGATATGGCCGGAGCACCATCATCCGCGATGCTCACGAGCGAGATTGGTTCCCAGGGAGTGAGGCTCTCAATACGCCCCCACTACGCTCACCCGGATCCGCGAGGCAGCGCTCATTAGGTGGAAGCGCGTGTGCCACTGGGCATGGCGGTGGCGTTGACTGGAAGATATACCCGGTACTACTCTGCACAAGGCACAAGGCTGTGTTGGCGAACGCCATCAAAAAGGTTGGAAGTTGCGGTCTCCCAACCTGAACGACGGTATGATCTGGGAAATCGACGTGACAAAGCGGCACCAGTTCCAGGCGAAGCTTGGTCCGCTGCTGTCACGTGCACTCTGTATCCTGCGCGCCGCTACGATCATCGGTGATAGTCATGCCAACAGCTATGTTGCGACCGGAGTGGGTTGTGGGGGGGGTGGGTGATTACCACATCGTCTCGCCATGCATAGGATAGGCATTTCTTCTTTTTGATACCCTAGAATTACGATTGTAGGAAAGAGACGTCACTAGATAGATGGTGTACATGCTGTGTCCGGACCTCGTAATGGTCTGGTCAGCGACTAATAGCGAAAACCTATCTAGTTTCTCGATCCATCTATCTCGTTTGCCTGTCATCGTGATCATCGTGACTGCCATGGGGCAGTGTGTTGTGTATTTATTGTCATGTTGATCATGCGTATGCTCGTCACAGCATGCCCATGCCCTGTTCTTCGCTGTTTGTTTCGCTGGCGAGGTGGAATGTATATGAGACTATATGTAGATACATCTCAAATGCGATCTGGCGTGGTGAATGTGACCACGATAACTTTCAAAAGACCGCTTCGCCCCGTTTGTTCGTTGTCGTGACAGGGCCCGGACTCCATCATGCCTGCCTTCCAGAAACCCCATCGGCAATGGACTACGACCTGGTACGAACGCTTGTGATATAAGATCATGGAAAAGACCGGGAAGGGCGTTGGGGATACTAAACACCACACCATTATATCTTTCATCGCCAATGCTTGCGGCCTTTCGGGAAACAAGCGATCTGGACACTCGCCGAAGAGCAGAGCGCATAGTGTGGTCGATTGTTGGCACCCCTTTGCCCCTGACATCCGAGGACGTGTGGCCCGAGATATATGAAATGATGACCCAGAGCGAGCAGGATGGGAAACTGGTGCCTGGTATATTGCTTGCTGCGATGAGCGCTGAGCGCTGTGGTGGTGGTTGGGGACTATTGCGATGGGGATCATCTCCATCCCATGAGGAACACCTCGCACTGCTCCCCCTGTGTCTGTCTCTGTGGACTTCTTTTGCATGGAAGTATTCCCGAAGCAGACGTTGTGACCTTGAGCGTTGGCCTTCCTTCCATAGCCCAACTCCAACCTGGCGTCATCGTGTTGGTTCTTTGATCTCTCTGCTACTCCCCCGTTGCTATACTAGGTAGTCCCACTACTACCCTCGGTGCCGCCGTCCCCCCTTCCATCTGGATCCTCCTGCCTCCTCTTCTGTCGTAACCGCTCCTCTGCGGCCCTAGCTATAATATCCCGCCTGTTCATACCCTGTGCGCCACCACCACCGCCACCACCACCACCACCACCACTCCCACCCAGCACATACGTACCACCCGACCACCCCCCATGATCAGGCACATCATCCTCAGGCGACTCATAAAACTCACCCTCAGCGACAGCGCGGCCCCCGCTCCTCCAGTCCGCAGCCTGCACCTCCCTCTCGATCCGGTGGCACAGGTCCCAGAAGTCCCCGTCGTGCGGCCCGAACACGTTGTGCGCCAGCTCGTGGCACAGCGTGTCCCGGATGGTCCTGTAGTCCCTGTACCCGTCGTACGCGTCCGTGCGCAGCCGCAGCTCGATGGCCTCGCCCCGGTTCCGGTTCAGCCCCAGCAGCCGCGTGGTGCCGCCCCCGTGGCTGTGCTGCGTGTTGGACGCAGGGTCCATCTCCGTGAGGAGGCCCACCGTGAACTTGTGCTTGCGCATCGCGGCGCGGATGCCCGGGTCGTCCCTCAGCCGGTGGAGGTAGGCGCGGCTGCGCTCGGCGTTGCTGAAGCCCGGGAGGGGCTCGACACGGAGGAAGGTGTACTCCGAGTCGGCCTGGTTCTGACCTTGGTTCCTCCTGGTGGTGGTGGCCTGGTCCCGGGCCCGGCGCGCGGCGCTGGCTTGGGCCTGGGCCGCCCTCCTGGCCTCGCGGGCGCGGGCGGCTGAGGAGGACTCCTGGAGGGACTGGAGGGCCTCGACGGTGGGGACCTGGAGGGTTACCTTTGCGCCGTCGAGGTGGGCGATGGGCTGGTCGCCGTGGGATGAGGCCCGTAGCATCTTGCCCTTTGCGATGAACTTGGCCTTGTCCCAGTCGTATGTTTCTGTTTCCGTCTCGGAGGCTTCCGGGTCTGATGTTAGGTGGTCCTCGCAGGCTAGCAGGAGGTCGTTCAGGATGGCGCCCCCGGGTAGGTGGAATGTGTCTAGTTGCTTGCCGGCCTTGGACACGGTGATGGAGATGGTCGGGGGGTCGGCGGCCGGTGAGGCCGTTGGGTGGTCTTCGGCCATGATGATGTTCCTGCTCGCTCACCTGGTGCTCTTATATAAAGGGTTGTCTTGTTGTCTCCTGGATCATTGGTCTGAGTGTTGAAGGTGGCCCCGGAAGAGTTATGGCGGATCAAGTATATTGCCGTGGAATATGTATGTATGTATTTGTTTGTTGTATGTATGTATGTATGGATGGATGGATGTACGTATGTACAAGAAACTCTCGAAAGAGGGACTATGAATGCAGAGACTCGCCGCCCTCACTTTTCAAAGTAGGTATCATGATGGATCTCGCCATCGAACCTTCCAGTGTCGTCTAAATAAAGGAGGCTCTTCTCGCTGATGTTAGCTGAAGTGAAGACGGATTGGTAATCCCGTGGCAGTGCGTCACCGTCGTCAGCCGAGTCTGGAGTTGGCGTTATTACTATACCTCTCATAACCACCAAGATTGGGCATGTAGTCAAGTCTTCAGCTAACACGCATACAGCTAGTGGTCAGTGGCCAGTAAGTACTGGGCAGTGACTGCGTGTGCCTGGCTGGTGCCTGGGCCGACAACCCTGCAGACCAGACCAGACCAGGCCAAACCTGACGCTGACCCTCTGTTTCTATTCTAAAACACAGGCCTACATCTCATCCAATCAGAGGCCAATCGCGCTCTTTAGTCGTGTCCTTTCGCCCGCCCAAGCTGTCATTGTGGAATGCAGCCAAGCCCGTTATTAGCAGCAAAGCATTAGAACTACACAGTACCTACACACTGCTACAGTGTTCAATTGTTCAGTGTGTCATCATCACCAAAACAACTTAACGAAACGAACCTCTTTTTCTGCCCATCACACCCAACCTCCATCACCCGTCTAAAGTAAACAAGACACTTACAGATTCTCCTAAATACTGTGATCTCGCCTCGAGAGATCTCATGGTCCATTGGCCCCTCGTATTGTTCGAATTGTCTTAGAAGGCGCAAAGCTCAACAGCCCAAGATGTTGAACCTGTTCCGCATCCTAGGTATGTCTTGCTTGCATGCATGCACCCACCTGCAGCCATCGCGATAGCTTCATTAGTATGCATTCGATAGAGGGCTGACTAGAATGGGCGCCCTGTAGCGGACTTCTCCCATCTGGGATCCATCTTCATCCTGCTTCACAAGATGATAGACCTGAAAGTGAGTTGAACCATCCGAGGCTATGGCAGTCGTGCCGCGAGTTGCGAAGGGCGGAGGGTCGCTGACACTGCTTCCAGAGCTGTTCCGGCATCTCGTTCAAGTCGCAGGCACTTTACCTCCTGGTCTACATCACGAGATACCTTGGTAAGTAGAAGAAGCCCCTGGATTATCGTGTCATGTCATGTCATGTCGTGTCGTGTCGTGTAGTCTCGTCCAGCTTGGTGCACACGGGCTTACACCGGGACGAACAGACCTCTTCCAGACGAACAGCATCTACAACTTCGTCTTCAAGCTCGCCTTCCTCGCCTCGCAGGGCTACATCATCTACCTCATGACCACGGCCTACAAGCCCACCAACGACCCCAACGTCGACACCTTCCGCGTCCAGTACCTCCTCGCCGGCGCCGCCGTCCTCGCCGTCCTCCTCCCCTACAAGTACACCGTCTCCGAGATCCTCTGGGCCTTCTCCATCTGGCTCGAGTCCGTCGCCATCATGCCCCAGCTCTTCATGCTGCAGCGCACCGGCGAGGCAGAGACCATCACCACCCACTACCTCTTCGCCCTCGGGCTCTACCGCGCCCTCTACATCCCCAACTGGATCTGGCGGTACTTCGCAGAGCCCGGCAACAAGGTCGACTGGATCGCCGTCGTCGCCGGCCTCGTCCAGACCGTCATGTACAGCGACTTCTTCTGGGTCTACTACAACAAGGTCCTCAAGGGGAAGAAGTTCAAGCTGCCCGTATAAGTGGGTTGTCTGTATGCGCGCGCGTTGTGTGTCGGGGGCTGGTAGCCCGCGATAACGACAGGAACGGCGCCCATGTTACCGGCGCCCACGTCACCTGCGTTGTGTGTACTGGTACGAGGTTAGAGAGCTGATAAAGAGATGCTTAAGAGCGGCCCACCCCCCTCCAGGAGTCCTGCAACAACCTTGGGACGAAAATCGATACTGGAGTGAGCTGTGGAATGATGGGCGCACGGGCTCAACAGAGCAGGCGCAGGCCCCCGTCACTCGGGGGATACAGAAAATGGAAGTGGAAGAGGTGCATGCATAATGATTGGCGTTCAGGGGGGTTGGGGAGTCGGGTACAGGCTATGATCCGGGGCTTTGCGCCACACTATCGATGGGCGTGATGGCGAAGGACGAGCAGGGGAAGGAAGTTGATTTGGATCTCCTGAGAGATGTATCTATCGTCGCTACGGATCAATCGGAAAAACAAAGTTCTAGATACTCGTTTGGATATGATCTGTCATATCCGCTCGCCTATTTCTAGACTCGGCACTACTACTGTTCTTAGGTCTCTCGATCATCATCGACATGCAGGCGTTGGCGATCCGTCAGGGACAAAAACGTTGTATGGCACTTCATGTATACAATGCTTCCTGTCATCTTCGAGCGCCAAACAAAGCTCTGGATAGTAGTACATGAAAGGCGGCAAAGGATGTTTGTTGGTGATGTATGATAGTAGGCTTGTGAAGACTGGTAGTTCATGACCTAGCGAATGATGCCTCTATGTTGAGATTGCATGTGGCAGGTGGCTCAACAAAGTGGACGCTCCTGAAGGTATCGAGTCCCTGTTTCTCTTGGTTGGGGAGGTATGGTAATATACGTCGATTTCCGACGGGTTTTACATTGTGATGGGCCAAAGTATATATCTAGTTGCTTCGCCGCGCAGTACAATGAGGTCACGGCCGGGACCTGTAGCCCCCAAAGGCATCGTTGGCTCCTCCTACTCGTAAGTCAGATATCATGGCATGGCCTGGCCTCCGCTCCCATATGTAGGCGCCAAGCCTCTGTATGCGCATCCCGCGCTCATCCCCAGCAGCACAGAACACCAACCACCCCGCTCAAATATCCGTACTACCCTCGTCCCTCCCCGTGAAAACCTTATACAACCTCCTACTGACAGCCGGCCCGATACTCCGGTCCGTAAACGCACCGTCCCTGTTCGCCCCCCTCCTGATCCCCTCCAGCACCAGCGCCCCGCCCTCCTCCATGCCCCTCACCAAGCCCCGCACCGTGGGGAACTCCCGCGCGACGGCGTGCGCCACAGGCGCCGTCACCCGGTCCACCTCCTGCAGCATCCGCGCGTACGTGTCGGCCGCCGAGTCCCCCGTGCGCACCTGCCCGGACTCCATGCAGAAGGCGGCCCCGGCCCCGGCCCCGGCCCCGGCCGACTCGCCGGCCGCGTCGCGCCGCCGCCGGTAGGGGATCGTGCTGATGTGCTGCGTGAAGGCGGCGACCCACTGCGCCGTCTCGACCGGCGCGGAGGTGTGGTGCACCAGGGCGGAGTGGGCGACTTGGAGCTGGAGGAGGGCGTCTTCGACTGCGTCCTCGTCGATGTACTGCGGGGGAGGTTTGGGCGGGGCTTTTTTCCGCCTGCGGGAGCCTCCTCCTCCTCCCTGGGGGGCTTGGCTGCTTGGTGGTGGTGGTGGTGGTGGTGGGGCGGTGGGATCAGAAGCAGGAGCAGTAGCGGTGGTGCTGGTGGTGTCGACCGCTTCGGCGCCGGCGCCGGCGCCGGCGTTGCGGACTGCGGACTGGAACTGGCGGTTGCGGACGTTGCGGTTCTTGCGCATCCAGGGCGTGAGGCCCTCGATGAGGTAGATGACGGTATGCCCTTCGTAGTGCCGCTGCATCTGTAGGGCGTGAGACTCGAGGTCGGAGCCCTCGGCCCCGAGGGCGAGCTCGACGAACTCGGCCGCGGTCATGAGGACCATGGCGTGCTTCTCCGGCTCGACGCGTTCCTGCTGGAGGGGCTCCCAGTAGCCTGCCTCCTCGTTGAACGTGGCCTTGACCTTGCGCCTCCACTTGACCACGTCCTTGACGGGGCTGGGGTAGGGGTGGTGCTTGACCTTCAGGTCCTCGAGGAGGGCCTCGACCTGGAGCCTGATGCTGGGGTTCATCGAGGTTGGGAGGTCCACGATCATCTCTGGCGTCGAGACGTTCTTGTTGGTCCGGACCTTGTTCACCTCTGCTAGGGCAGCGGCCCTCGCTTTCTCCTGGCGCTTCTGCTCCTTGGCATCTTCTTTCTCCCGCTGTTTCCTTCGTTTTTCCGCTTCCCGGGCGGCCGCCTTCTCCTCCGCTGTGCCCTTCGTCTTGGGGATTATTGATTTCGACACTGAAGTCCGCCTCACAGTTCCAATCTTGGAACTGGCATTGTAAGAGCTCGACCTCGGCGGCTTGGTGATATTGTCGATCTCAGGGAAGTCATCATCCTCGTCAGATGAGATGGGTATATCAGCCAAGTCTCCCAGATCAATACCGTCCGAGCGACTCCTCGTAAACCCCTCTCTTGCTGGTCGGGCATCCAGAACCCATTCATCGGCTTTGCAACTTGGTTCAGGGGCGGAACTCGAGATGTGATCCCATCCCACAGGGCCCTTTGGCGGCGCTGGTGCCTTAGTCCGCGCCCGCTGCGGGCTGCTACCAGATATTTCAGGACTGGCTGCCCGTTTCCTAATCGTATTCGTAGCCATACTCTCCTTCCCTTTCGGCCGAGGAGGGCTGGCAAAGGGGTCCTCGTCGTCCTTACTGAGGTCGAAGATCCTCTCTACCTGCCGAGGAGAGCTCGCGAACGGGTCGCTACTGATGGTGTTGCCCTTATTCGATGACAGGGGAGCGAGTGGGGAGCTCGTCGTCTGGATCGGATCGAATGCGGTGCTCCATCTCTTCAGGCCAGCTGGTTGAAGCACTGCAGGACCTCCTCCACTGAACTTCGCGGCGGCAGATGTAGATCTTTGGATGTTTCTATTGCTTGGTCCTCGACCACTGGTGCTGGGTGAATATCCTGAAGTCCGTGGCTTCTTAGTTGGCCGAGAATCGAAGGGGTCAGAATCATCGTCGCGCAGATCGGTTGTGGCGTCGAGGTCGTCAGACAAGAAGAGAAAGTCGTCTCTGCGAGATGCTTTGGGGCTGGGTATTCTAGACTCTGGTCGGGCCCGGGGCAATGGGGGTAAGATATCATGATCCTCGACAGCAGTCAGGTCGAAGACGTCATCAAAATCTAGTGCCGTCGCGGGAGGTGGAGGTAGAGGCCTAGAGCTAGGCTTTGTAAATGAATGAGTCGGCGCAACCGTCGAGACAGTAATCTTTGGAGGTGGTGGAACCTCAGGACTCGAGCATAGGTCGATGACTTCGACGGGCATCGCAACTGCTGATTGATGGCGGCCACAGTCAATTGACCATGGTCACCTGGTCGAGATTGTCAATTGTATGGGACGCTTCAAGATAGACGGTTCGAGTTCGGAATCATCTTGATTGGGACTCCGAGACACACTTTAGCGACGGGAAGTTTGGGCGGAAGACGCGACACGGAACGCGCTTTGGTGAGTAAGTGGCATACAAAGCAGGAGAACCACTGCGGACCCCTGCTCGTGCTCGCGAATGGAACACGCCTCACGTGCACCGCCTCACCTGGACTTGCACCACCAACTTGAGCTGCAGGCTGCATGCAGGCTGCAGGCAGGCAGGCGCTTCATTTATTGTCTGTCGCATGTGCAATGTGCAATGTATTTATTCGACTCGTACGAGGTCAAAGGCCCAACGCTCCAATCGCAACCCTACTATGAGTGAGTTTGTACCTGCGATAATTCCTATGAGAGCACTCATACCATACCAGATATCCATGGGATCAGTCCTATACGGCCAAATCATATCCGACGGACCCCTCGCCAGAATTACTGATGATCCTACGCTACCAGGAAGCCGTTGTTTAGCCGCCAGGGATAACCTGTACATGGCGCATAGACCAGATACATAGTAGCATCATGCTCCGTGATGGCGCCATGGGGATCCACAGGGACCTCGAAAGATTGCATGGCACCGTTAATGTACATACATACATACATACATACATAGTGGCGTTCAAGCTTATCTTCCAGACGACTGAAGATACGGAGGATTTGGATCGTCCCCGTTCAAGGACCGATCCCAGCTCCTCCGAGATTAGCAGGTTTCTCAATCTTCAGCGTGGCAGCCATTTCCATAGCGGAAAATCGAGCACACGATGCTAACCTATCTCGTGAGCTAGGTAGTATCAGGAACGGCGGTCAAGGGCGTCTGTACATCCTGGACTGCCTGGCAGCGATCGTCGTCTTGCTGAGGTACCATACAACCAAATCCTCTGGGTCGGTACTTGGGCGACAGACGTATCGCCGTCCCCTCGGGCTGTTGCTCTGGAGTTGTGCACCGCAGTCAACCATGTTCGCATCCCAGACCGTGCGCCTGGTCTCCTGTCAAGCTCTTGTGATGCCGGAGAGTAAACCTTAAAAAATCCGACGACGGGACCCAAAGGAGGATCCTTGCCGGGTGCCCCACGTCTTTAGGGTTTGCATGATGTTGTTAGGCCAGCTTCGTTGTCAACAACAAGGTTTCCGACTTGTTTCCACTCTTGATGATGCTCGGAATAGTTTTCCCAGTAAAGAGGGTCGTCACCGAAGGGGACAGCAAGGATATATACATATCTATATATAAATAGATATATACAATTATGCCGAGGACCTTGGCAGTCTGAGGTGTGAAGTTGTTTCATCGCGGCTAAAGAGCTATCGGGTGTCTCACCAGTCCGATGTGTAACAAGACGTCAAACCAAGCTCTGTGCACATCAAGGCCCGTGGCTCGCGATGAGATACTGACCAGCCGAAGGCCGAAAAGCAATCGGGGCCCTGGTACGGCATGGCAGCCCGGGGACAGGTGTAGCCTCGTCGAAGCTAATATCAGGTACGGTACATAGTAATCCCCGCGCTGCTCCGCTTCAAGCTCACGAGGTAGGCAGATCGCGCGTTGCGCCTTATGTATCCATGTATCGTACACAGAAACGTGGGAATCCTGGAGACCCCCTGGCAGCTGCATGATTCATGAACTCGAGATCTGCACAAAAACTGTCGGATCTCCGAGTGAAGGAGGTGCTCCATTGCCTGGGCCCGTGGCGTGTGGGGCCTGGATTTCCTCGAAACGAAATGTGGAGTTGGGTACGGCAGTTGGATGGGAGAGACGAACCATGGGACAGTATCTAGCTACTGTAGGTATCCTTGAGTGCATATAGAAGTAGTGTATGTACCTGGGTATCTAAGAATGTCTGTACTGCTTGGGTTCATCGACGCCTCGTTCCGACCGCAGCGTCGGATCGACGGGCGCGAGTGTGTTGTAGTTATTGATACACCACTGGAGATGGAGGCATGTCTTGAAATTCAATGCGCGGACGCACATGCCTACCTAGGTAGTCAGGTAGTACACTACTACGTACTTATTGATTATACAACAGGTAAGGGTCCTCAGTTGCTACATACATACCTATATCCGGCCGTCCGGTCGCCGTTTGCTTGATTGAAATAATGGACCGGATGAAGCAATTACATCATGGATAGTACCACTTGACCTCGATATATGGGTCCCGATTGGATGGGGTCTGCTCTGCAGGCAACATTGAAGCATTTGGGCTCGGCGCTGGGAGGGGCGCTTCTGCAAGGGGCCAGCTGGGGCAAACGGGCGTGCACCCCTGAAATTGGGGCTTGATGGGCGATCGACTGTGGGGTCACACTTCCAAGGCTGTCCTAGCGCAAGGTACAAGATCCATACTACCGTAGTACTGCCTGACTGTGTAGGCAGGGTACCCATCGAATGGAATTGCGACGACGGCCGCTTCCCCCCTTTAGGCACTCGAACATTATGGGTATCCAGATATGACCCAGATATCACCTAGTCTATATATCATACCCTTGGTAATCAACTTGTAAGCTGTAATATGATAAGAGCAGATGAGTTGAAAGGTCCGATATAACGAACCCGGAATATTTCATGGATGCCTTCCGGCCCATCCTGCCTTCCTAGCACAGCATACCTACCTAGGTACCTAGGGTACCTACTATGGTAAGTACATCGTACTCTGTAATAGCAGGATGCACGTAGGTACCTAGGTACCTAGGTAGGTATGTGCAGCCTGGAGGCCCCTCGCGCCAGGCTGAAGAAGGCCTGAGTCCGGTGGTGATACCACCTACAGTACCTAGGGTATATATATCACCTGGGTACCTAGGTGAGTACATGGCTGCCCAGGCGCGGATGTGGCTCTCAGCACATGCCACTTCTGTCCTGCGTCATACCTGTGGTCCACGGGTGCTCTGTCCATGCACAATACGTACCTACCTAGGTAGGTACCTAAGTACCCAGCAGCTGCCCAGGTATAGCAGATACAGTGGGTACCTGGGTACGTTTCTCCCTTAGTGCGATAGCCTCATCCATTCCAACGGAAACCCGGGAAACCCATAACAGATAACCCAAGAAGAAAATAAAGAAAAAAGGAAGAAAGAAGTGAAGAGGGGGAGAGGGAAAATTCGGAGGAAACGAAAGAAGAAAAAAAGAAAAAAAAAGAAAAACACATCCCAGGTTCATGAACAATCTGGGCGTTCTCAATCTGCCTACTGCGCGCTCCAGGATTAGAGCAACAGGAGGACCCAGCCTGGAGGTGCCAGGTGCCAGGACCACGGGCCGGAAGGACATCTGGACCATTCAACGAACCCCAGGCAACCCAGTCAAACTCCCCTCCCCTAGTCGCAGTCGCAATCAAATCAACAGGGTATCAACAGCACGCAACGCCCCTTAAACCTTACCTAGGTACTACTACCTCTTCTGCACTCCTATCAAAGTGTGCCACAACTCACCCGGGGTCGTCGTTTGAATTTCGTTCCCATTTGGCAAACGTGGATCTTCTCTGCTCCAAATCGGTCCGTACCTACCAGCTTACCCAGCCAGGGTAGCCAAGCGATCCCAGCTTTTTTCTTCTCTTCATTTCATGTTTCTGACCCTCCTTCAACTATCCTCTTCTTATACACAAATCCGCTCTTTGGCTGCCCCCCGATCCTCTGCACATTCATGACGACTTGTGTGGAGTGGGACACCAACACCGACGACGACAGTATATCCGCCGGAGTCAACCTTGGAATCAATCATCCTTGATTCCGTCCCGTCCTTCCCGTCCAACGAAAAAGCCCGGCGCGTCGATCCGCTGCCGTCCACTACAAATATTATTATACCCGCCCGCCTTCTGATAAGGTGCGGCAGCCCGTTGTTTCCCTTGCAACAGCTGCGGTTGTCGTTGTTGTTGTTTTGTTGCTTGTGCTAAACCCGCGCCCGCGCCCGCGTCTGCGCCCTCGGGCCCCCTTTCTCCAATTTGAGATGCCCTCACCACCGACATCTCCCGGGCCTCTGCCCCAACGACCCATGAGCGCCATGATTCGACCAGCGCAGAGAAGCAGCAGTCGTATGAGCATGTCGAGTAAGGTCGGCGGTAGCAGAGCCTCCGATGAGGATGCCCGAACCTCGGTCAAAGTTGGTGAGTACCGCCCACCCGGATGTCTCAAGCCTCGCGTTCCGCTTCATCAACCCTTGGAATGCAGGCCAATAGCTAACACGTCAATCCTCTGCCAGCCGTGCGCGTTCGGCCCCCGTTAAATCCTACCGACCCAGGTTTCGACCTCATCCCTCAGCGATTCCAAAAACAAATGGTCCATGTCATGTCGAACACCACTCTGGCCATCGATGCGCCCCAGGGCCGGAAGGTCTTCGTTTTCGACCGCGTCTTCTCGCCCGAAGTTGACCAGGCGGGTTTATGGGACTACCTGGAGGATTGCGTGACGGCCTTCACAACAGGGTACAATGTGTCTCTACTGGCCTATGGTCAGTCAGGAGCGGGCAAGTCCTACACTATGGGTACCTCTGGCCCCAGCGAGCAGGACGACTTGGCTCTCATGGGTAAGTACCGCGAAACACGCTTCAATAAACCATCCCCGGGATTGAGAGGCGATGCCGGTGCTCGGTGTCTGATTTCACCATCTGACCGGTATATTTTAGGTGTCATTCCGCGCGCTGCGATCGCGCTTTTCGAGAAGCTTGACGGCCCCAGCCCGAAATCGAACCCGAATCGCAGCTCAATGTCACATATACGCGCACCAGCAAGATATTCGACACAGACTCCTATACGCAAGGAGGACAAGAATTGGGTTCTAAAGGCCACTTACGTGGAAATTTACAACGAGCAGCTGCGGGACCTGCTGCTGCCCGAAAACATACCTGCACACGAACGCAGCCCCGTCACGATTCGAGAAGACACCAAAGGAAATATCATACTCACAGGCCTGCGCCAATTAGAGGTCAATTCGGTGGACGATCTTCTCAACGCTCTGAATTTCGGGTCCCACGTGCGACAGACTGATGCAACCGCCATGAACGCAAGGTCGTCCCGATCGCATGCTGTGTTCTCCCTGAACCTTGTGCAGAAGAAGTCCAGCGCCCCGGGGAGCCACGACAAGCGACACTCTATGCCGGTGGAGACCATGAGCGGAGCCGAATCCTGGACCACGACAGATAGCAAGATGCATTTCGTCGACCTGGCAGGCAGTGAACGCCTGAAGAACACCCATGCCGAAGGGGCAAGAGCCAAGGAGGGTATATCTATCAATGCCGGGCTTGCTGCATTGGGCAAGGTCATCTCCCAGCTGTCCTCCCGGAACGCGGGTGCCCATGTGTCCTATCGGGACTCCAAATTGACCCGGCTTCTCCAGGATTCTCTCGGAGGTAACGCAATCACGTACATGATTGCTTGTGTAACTCCGGCAGAGTTTCACCTGAGTGAGACCTTGAACACTGTGCAATATGCGCAGCGTGCTCGAGCCATCCAGAGTAAGCCAAGGATTCAGCAGGTTGAGGAAGGTGATAAGCAGGCTCTCATCGACCGCCTCAAGGCTGAAGTGGCTTTCCTACGCGAGCAGATTAGGAGCTCGGAGAGGAGTGGAGGAGACAGACGCGTCCTGGCACCCGGCGAGAGATCCGAGCGACACAACGAACGAGAGGCAGACCTACAGAATCAACTCCTCGACGTCCAAGAGAATTACAGTACCCTGAGCCAACGACATGCGAAACTGATCGCCGAAATGGCCAAAGCCAGGGATATGGAGGCCGCCGAGAACAACCAGCTTGAAGAAAGTCTGGGCGATAGTGCAACAGAGAGGCTCAACCGATCAAACAACTTCGCACAGGCCGTGGAGAAAGTCGTACTGGAATATGAGAAGACCATCCAAGCTCTGGAGCTGTCTCTTTCCAGTACCCGGAGTACTCTTCACACCACCGAGACGAATCTATTGGAAAAGGAGAGCAAGGTTGCGTATGTTGAGACCCTCAACACGCAGCTTCAAGGCCGGCTGCAAAAGCTCATAGATAGGGAGGCCAGCACCGAGTCGTATCTGCATGATTTGGAGGCGAAACTCAACGGCCACACTTCTGGGGAGGAAAAGAATGCGACCATCATCACCGAGCTTCGTAAGGAGATTGCTCGTGTGAAGGAGAATGAGGCCGGCTGCGAGGATTACATTTCCACACTCGAAGAGAGGCTCGCCGAGGCGGACCAAGATGCTGAGTTGATGCAGCGCGAGATCGATCGGCTTGAACAGGTGGTTGAGCGACAGCGAAGTTTGGGCAAGCTCGATTCTCTGTTGTACGAGTTGGACCACATGCACGACGATTCGAACGTCACAGAGCCGGAGGCTAACCTCAGCAACGGCTCGAGTCGCCGCCGGAGCAGTAGCCGTGGCTTTGCGGACCATGCCCGAACCCAAAGCCACAACGGCCGTTCAAGCCGGATGGAGGATGCAATCCCCGAGAGTCACGAGGAAGAGGAGGGCGCTGTCCCAGCTATTGCGGAGGAGGAAGTCAACAGCGTGGAGGCCTCGCAGAGCAGATCCGCTGTTCAGGCTGACCAGCAACTTGATTATCCTGCAAGTCCTGCGCAGTCAAAATTTGTGCATGATAAGCTTGAAAACGTCACGCAGGAATTGATCGACCTTCGCGTCGAGCACGAGGGCACCGTGAACCAATACGACCTGCTCCATGCCAAGTACGATGAGGCTCTGAGGACCTTGGCTGAGCTGCAGGATACCATTGATGAGGCGCGTCACCCCACCCGTGTGCGCGATTCTATTTTGTCCGTTACTTCTCCGTCTGAGGACCAGACGAGACCATCGTCTTTTTTGTCGGAACCGAGGTCGGGTCTTTTGAAGGATGGCGGACCGTCCTCATCATCGCGTTCGCTATCCTCGGAATTATCATCAGCTATGGATACCCCAGCTGTTATGGAGGCTTCTGATACAGAGACCGCAAGATCAAAGCCCGAGGATTATGTCCCGGGAACCTCGCAGGAGCATCTCTTAACTACGGAGGAACATGGCCAGGCTGATGACGAAAGCGGCGGTGAAGCCCTGACGGTGGAGCTCCAGCGCTTCAAGTCTCTGGCCGCCGAGAAGGAGGCGGCAGAAAAGCAGCTCGCTGACAAGTATGCTGAACTCGAAAAGCAGCATCACGATGCTCTTGATACGGTCGAAGAGCTCAAGACGGAGGTTGCGAAAATACGGCATGGTATCGATCCGCCATCACCAAGGACGGGCTCACATGTCATCCGACGCAAGTCCAGCTCAAACGTTATGATCATTGACAGGGCCCATCGATCATTTGCTTCGTTACGAAACATCGCTACGGAGAATTTTGAGGATCGGCCTGACATCATGCAGAACTTCGAACTGAACCTGAACGCCGCTATGCACGAGCTTCATGCCAGATCAGAGAGGATACAAGAACTTGAGGCCGATGTTGCCAATGCCAAGAAGGAAATGGAAACCAAGATGCAAATCATCTCAGGCTTGACTCGCGAGCGTTCTAGCTTGAAGGCCTCTACCAAGGATGTTTCCCTCATCACTACCTTGAAGGACCAGCTGGAGAAGAACGAGCGGCAGCTCCAGGAATTGCAAAGTGCACACGCCGGCCGAGAGCAGGAGCTTCAGGCTGAAGTTGGCGCCCTACGTGCCTCTATGGGTACATCAATTGCCGAAGAGAAGGCCGGGGAGGTCTCTGAGACGACTGACGAGCGAAAAGCGGCCCATGAACAGAAGATCGCGCAACTCGAAGCTGAACTTGCCGATTGGGAAACTAAGCACAAGTTGGCATTAGACACCATGCAGGGCACCGAGCAGCAGATGCGAGCGACCATAGAGGAACTAGAGGCTCAGCTCGCGGCTGTCAACGCTCAACTCAAGGGGTCTCCACAGTCGTCTCCGCAGTCATTGGAGAAGGATGTAGAGGTAGGGGACGCGCAACAGAAGTCGGAAAGCGTCGTTTCGACGCTGCGCATCGAGATTGATGAGTACAAGGCCATTATCGACAGTAATGCTGCCAAGGTGGCCGAGTTGGAGCAGGCCCACGATGCTGCTAGGAAGGAACTCGAGGAGGCGCACAAGGCCCGTGAACTCGCTTTATCCGAAGCCGAAGAATACAGGCAGCAAACCGAGGATCACCAACAAGAGCTGGAGAGCGCCAGGCAGGAGGCCGAGCAGAACAGGCAAGAGGCAGATGCTCACAAGCATGATGCTGAGACTCACAGAGAGCTCGCCTCGATACTCCAGAACCAGATCTCGTCGCACGAGCAGGTCATCAAGACACACCAGAGGAGCATGGAGCTGCTCAGGACGACTCATGCCAAGGAGATTGAAGATCTCCACGATTCGTACAAGCAGGATATCGAGGCGCGAGTTGAGGCCCTCAAGGCCGAGCACGTGAAGCATAACCAGAAACTCGAGAGCGAGCTCACAGAGGCACGTGAGGACTTGATGAAGGTCGCAACCCAAGTTGCCTTTGCTCTTGGGATGGATGTCAGTGTTGAGCTCATCAATGAGCGTATCGAGCACCTCATCGCAGACCAGAAAGCGTTTGTGGAACAGCAAAAGAAGACAGCTGAGCTCGAGAAGGCGGTACACGAGATCTCTAACGTCAATGACTCCCTCATGCAAGATCTGGAGACTGTCAAGTCAACTCTCTCTGATATCCTCATGGAGCATGGCGCGGAGCTGAAGAGCCCATATCCATCAGTCGTGGAGCAAGCTACCGTTGTCAAGCGAAAGATGGTCGACCTGCACAGCAATAACAAGAAGAACTCGCGCCTGGTGGACGAGCTCGAGGAACAGCTCCAGAGCAACTTCGATCAGGTGCAGATGACCAACAACCGTCTGTCGACCCTCCACGAGCGCAACGCTCAACTGGAGGAGGCACTCGCTGCTAAGAGCAAACTGCAGCACGAGCTTGACAACCTCAGGGAGCAACACGCTGCCCTACAGGTACGTGTGGGTCGTGAGGCCTTCGGGTTTACGTCTTCTAACCAAAGCCAGTACAAAACAAATTCTGCCACGAACGGCGACACCATCGGGCGGTCTGACTCCCTCAACGGGCAAGTCCGCAAGAATGGTTCTGTCACCTCCTTGCCCTCGCCACCCCCTGCCATGCCATTACCTCCCCTTCCTCGTGGTGCCTCCAACTCGGGTACCGCTTCCCCAACGCCCGGGATGCGGCCGCCATCGAAGGACATCACGATGATACAGATGTATGAGGACCAGGAAAACCGCATCCGGACGATTGAGAAGCATCTCTCGGCCGAGAAGCAGCTTACGTCAACACTCGAGGAGGCGCTCACAGACCTGGAGAGGCAGTCCAACAAGGTCAAGGCGGACAGCGACGCGTGGCGCCGACGATGCACGGAGCTCGAGACAGAGCTCAAGGCACTCAAAACAAAGCCATCGCAGGCGGACCAGCGGTGGAGCCTCCAGCAGGTGGAGGAGGAGCGCAAGAAGAGAGAGGCTGCAGAGAGGGCACGCGCTCATCTGGAGGAGAGGATGAATGCCCTCAACCAGAAGAAAAAGAAGAAGGGCAGCCTCAACTGTTTCTAGGCCTTCTTACTTTCTCCCGGTGGCCTGGAGGTGCCTTTTTTGTGCAGCTACACGACGGCTGCGACTTACTTTGGGAGAGGATGGGACACGGGCTTTTTTTCTTCTTTTTTTCTTTGACTGGCTTGACTGCCATCGCTTTTGCTGCCCTTTTCTTTCGCACATATTCCCCCGGTCATATTGAAATACCCATCTACGCTTTCCTTTTTCCCTTTATTGCCACAGAATTTGGCGCTTTTCTACCACATGTGGCAAGGAGTTTACGGGAACGATGATATCACTTGGACCATGTTGCTGATGCGCGAGCGGATCTGGGGTCACGATGCTACTATGGTTTCTTCAACTTGCTCTTTTGGGGGTTCTTTTCCACGTACATGACGCCCCGTCTCCTTCAGAACACTGATTATATTTCACGCTTATGATCCGCGCACCGTATACCACTTTAATGCCCACTCGCTCATGGGTCACATGGTCACGCTTAGTTGTTTCTTCCGAAAGTATCTGGAAGAAGAGACAAGTAGGGGATTACAGAGAGCGAGACCGGAAATCGGCGTAGCTTTGAATCAGATGTTGCTGGCAGGTCTGGTCCTGGTCGGGGAGCAAGGTAGATGACGTGGGAGATGGGCAAGAAGATCCCATGGCTTCCAGCTTGGAGCAGGACGGAGTTGTGTGTTGCTGTTGATGATCGTTGAGCTGAGATACCACCAATACAATTCCTTTCCATACCAGAATGAGCAATGCTCTCTAGTAATTGACTACCTGGGCATGTGTACCTAAGTAGTCTCCGGGCACATCATCACCATAAAGGAATACACATGACTGTGATTGTGCTCTCATGGGTAGACTCAAAGCTCAAAGTCACTGGCATGCACCCCCAGTCCAACGGGGACCCATATTGGAAGCCACACAGTCGTATTGATAACCTTCTATGTATTATGGCACTCCGTCTGGCCTCCACACGATACGACTTACAAGGTTGTCTGGAACTCTAAAATCTCTCAACCAAATCTCGTCCACCCTTGTTCTCCCGGGCCACCAACCCAGCCAACTGGGCTTTGGGCCGGGACACCCTGAGAACGATGTGACCGATCGGGTCCCCCCCTGCCCTCCATACGACAGCCGCGCAGCGGACACGAGTCAGCCTTAAGTACCCCTCCGCGCGACTGAACTCCAACGCAACGAGAGCCCATCCATGGGTTCTCATCAGCGCGCAATTATCCTTCGTGGCGCAATTGGCTAGCGCGTCTGACTGTTAATCAGGAGGTTCGTGGTTCGAGCCCACGCGAAGGAGGATAAGCGATTCTTTTTGATTGTTGGTCGGTGATGTATCATTTTTGGTGTTTTTGTCTTTATTCTGGGGTTTCAGGTTGCATTCGGGAGGCCGGATTTGCTGTCTGGGATCCTCTGACGTAAGCGGGCTGCCAGGCCGGCTGCGGCAGCTGGCGGTCGCGGGCCGAGCTGTCCGCCAGCTGTGAAGCTGCTCGCTGCTTGGACTCGGTTGTGTGCACCCAGGTACAGATGCAAAGCAAACGGCCGACAGTCCAGCTACCAAGAGCTTTGACCGTACCTTTCCCATTTCCCTGACGGCAACAGCAACGGCTGCTTGCTTCTGTTCCCCCCCCGTGTTTCCTTTCATCTTCCTTCTTCTTCTTCTCTTCTGCCTTCTACCCTCCCTGCTTGCCATGACACTGACAGGTGATGGCGCCGCATTGCATTATCATGCAACTTATTCTGCTATTACGGGTGTAAGCAGTTGATGACCTGCATGTTACCGAGAGAAGCACGCACGGCACCGGCATTGGCTTCTCCGGGGGCCCGTCAACCTGAGACGACGGGTGGGACAAAGCGAGATGAGGCGGGACGCTCTCATGTTGCAGGACGGGGGGAGGGGGGGCACGACGAGAATCGCGCCTGCGTGCTCTTCGAGCTCAATGAGCTCAACGGGGTCCCGACGAGGCCTCATTGATCACTTTTTTGATACGGAGTTCATCGATCGACAACCGTTGACCCCGCCCACCCCGATTATCTGCCTCGGACAGGTCCATATCTTTCGTATCCATTGGGTAGAGCCCGTATTTGGTCGGTATAATCCGTATGATCCCTGGGCGTCTAGTCGGAAAGACTCCGTAGTGGAGTTGCGGGCCCGGGATTCAGGGATCCCAGGGGCAACAACACGTCTGTTGGAGGTGAGATGAAGATGAGATGGTGTCTATCACACACGTTGAAATTAACCTTACCTTGGTACGCCGGTACCGCTTAGCACATCCGAGACCCCCCGACTCGAGGTCGAGTTATTATTCCCGAGTACCCAGGTGCTTGTTGGTGCTGTAGAAGAAATGGATTGCTGCCCAGGGCGCCCATGAGTCCATGTGCCCATGTGCTCATGTGCCAAGTGCCGAAGTTGCCCCTCCTCCTGGATGAGGATGATGATCTATCGCCCCTGCCGGTATGAAAGGTCATACTCGAGTTGATGAGGGATCCATGGGGATGCTTGGCAGGTGTGGGCCATGCAAGATAAGATCCAGTTGCATTGGCAGTTGCATTTGCATTTGCATTGGCATTTGCATTGGCATTCGCATCTGCAGCTGCAGTTTCGGTAGTATTGGCAGTTGCAGGTCAATTGGGTGTGGGTGTGTGCCTTCCTTCTGCCTTAGCCGCTGTTACATATTAGACATCGTGAAAGTCACGATCCTGCCTCCTCTCCCGTTTCCCTCCTTTTCTTCTTCTTCTTCTCCTCCTGTATCTGCATCTGCCGGCAAAAGCACCTCCCACCTCAGTCGCTCCTTCATTGCGCATTCACTGTTGACCAGCAGCAGGAATACCTCAAAAAAGGTTCCTGTGTCACCGTATCCCGTACCTGTACTGCGGCATTCGAAGCTTGTGCTTCCATTCATTTCCACCTTCACTTCCACTATTGATCTGTCTAGTCATTCCTTGAGACAGCTTGTCCACCGTACCGTAAAGACTCGTTATAGTCTTTGTTCCTGCAGATTCCCTCTCTGTGCCAGTTACTGTCATCGTGCCAGACGGGCAAACGGATAACCAACCAAACGATTGATACCCTCCTTCGTTGGACCAAAGACCCCGATAACTTGGTTGACCACACGACGATATCCACTTCGCGCCATCGAAGCCAACTCACAAAACTTCGAATACGAGGTCTTGCTTGGGCAACCGTTTCCTCCATTCATCACACATAATCCGACACAGTACATCTGTTGTGTTCATTATGTTTGTAAGTAATAGTTACCAATCTCAGAACATTGGATTCTTCCTCGCGGAAATGACAACAACCTCTCTCACTGTCTGTCTACGAAGCGTTCCCATTGGTACTGACCAATCTCACTCAGGTTCAACGAACTGTCCTCGGCCTTGTCGGCGCTGCTTCCCTGGCTGCTGCCGTGCCCGCCATTGATGTCCAGGGTTCTTTCTTCGTCAACAATGCCACCGGCGACCGCTACCAGATCGTGGGAGTAGCATACCAGCCCGGTGGCTCATCCGGATACGACCCCTCGTCTGGTGTAGATCCTCTTAGCAACAAGGATAACTGCCTTCGCGATGCGGCTCTCATGCAGATCCTGGGTGTGAACGCCATTCGTGTCTACAATGTCGACCCCGACCTGAACCACGATGAGTGTGCCTCTATCTTCAATGCGGTATGTCTGATGTGACCAGCAAGCTCCTCATTGGATGTTTATGAGAGGGACGGTGAGCTAACCTGAGCAATGCGGTACAGGCGGGCATGTATATGTTCCTTGACGTGAACTCTCCCTTGGTCGGTGAATCTCTCGTCTCCTCTGCGCCTTGGGAGTCTTACTACGCCGCCTACTTGAACCGAACGTTCGCGGTCGTCGAGGCATTCAAGAACTACCCCAACACGGCTGCATTTTTCTCCGGTAACGAGGTCATTTTCGACGAGGAAAATGGTGGCACCGTCCCCCCTTACATCCGGGCTGTCACTCGTGACCTGAAGAACTACATCTCCAAGCACGCCGACCGTAGCATCCCTGTTGGATACAGCGCCGCCGATGTCAGAACTATCCTTTTTGACTCGTGGGAGTATCTGCAGTGCGATGACTCGGACGACGGCAACGACATGAGCCGCGTCGACCTGTTCGCCCTCAACAGCTACTCGTGGTGTGGCGACAGCACCTTCACCGAGTCCGGCTATGACACCCTCGTCGAAGGCTTCAACGGAACCTCCGTCCCCGTCTTCTTCTCTGAGTTTGGTTGCAACACCCCGGATCCCCGTGTCTTTACGGAAGTCCCCGAGATCTACAGCGACCAAATGCAGAACGTCTTCTCTGGCGGTATCGTGTACGAGTATGCGCAGGAGGCCAACAACTACGGCCTGGTCAACATCAGCTCCGATGGCTCTGCACAGCTGTTGCCAGACTTCTACACCCTGAAGGAGCGCTACTCTGCCTTGAACTTCACCCTCATCCAGGGTCTTGCTCCCCAGACCGCGAGCACTCCCGCTCCCAAGTGCAAGGAAAGCCTGATCACAACCGAAGGTTTCACAACCAACTTCACCGTCCCTGCTCTTCCACCGAACGCCTCGGAGATCATCGAGAACGGTGTTAACCCTAAGCCTGTTGGCAAGATCGTCGACATTTCAGACTACACCGTCAACACTAAGGTCAAGGACCAGAGCGGCAAGGTCATCTCCGACCTCGCCGTCGTGCCTCTGGACGCTGATGAGATCAACCAGCCCGGCAGCAACAAACAGAAGACTGGCTCATCCTCCTCCTCTACTACTGAGTCGTCCACCAGCTCCAGCTCCGGCTCCGGCTCCGGCTCCAGCTCCAGCACCAGCTCTGGTTCGGCGTCTTCGTCGACCTCAAAGGTGAAGAGTGCGGCGGCAGGTATCCGATCCGCTCAGGGCGACTCCATGCCATGGACGATGGCATCTGCGGTTGTGGCCAGCTTCTTGTTTGGTTTCCTGGCTTAATTGGCCTCCTATGTCTAGGAGGCAAACCGCAGGAACTAGGCGGGTGATCTCTTGGTAGAGCCACAGGATGTACAGGATCTGGACGGTGCCATTGATCTGGCAGACAGGAACATGTGCCCGGACCCATGAAAATTTTGACGGCAGAATTTCTCAAGTATCGGTGTTATGATACCATCATGCGTTTGCATCTCTGCTTCTCTTTATAAGTAGGGCCCATCAATAGAGAAAATAGCATTTTGTAATCTAGACTCCGGTCAACTTTTTGACGTGCATTCATTGTTCCAAATACTGTGTAGTATCCGAATCATACATAGGCAACGGCCTCGTATCAATCCCTTGTTCACGACGGGATTCATATCCAAGCACTCACGCATACTGAAGTGCCCTACTGGGCCATTCGAGCCTCCGGGCACGTCAAGCTCCTCTCTACGCATGTCTAGTTATACGGCTGGAACCATCTGCTGGTCTAACAGGCTGTTGGTTTGCCGGTGTGGCCTTGTCTGTTCTCGTCCAGTCATTCCTCATTTCGTTGGGAGCGTCTGAGTGGAAAGAAGTATAAAAAGGGATGGGCAATGTGTAGGGGGCGGCCCAGTAGGATGTTGTGCGGCTTCCTCGGAGCAGGATGTCTTATATGATAATGACCGGAGGAGTCATCTACTAGGAGCAAAGAGGGTGTCGCATATGTGTAGCCATCGCTGATACTCGATGTACATCAGGCTTCTGGCTATATGTGGGGTATTTGCAATATCGGTGGCAAACACCCAGGGACAGTATGTTATTCGGATTGGGGGTGGTTGAAAGTGCAGGGCAGTCGATATATCATCTGGTATTTGGGTATTTGCCTCGATATACTCAGGTTGTTGCGTCTAATGACTCGGGCAAGGCAGCGGGCATGTTATATAGTGCATACTTGACTTGGCCGGGAGATGTCGATACCGATTGATCGGAATGGTATCCCCACGGCGTGGACATACATGCACCATACAATTGATCTAGATCGGCAGACAACTTATGACGAGTCCTCAAGAGGACCAGCTTTGGCTATGACCATATCTTTTGCCTGACAGCCTATATGTGCCAGCACAATATTTCATGAGTATAACTTTCCATGGTTCTGCTCCTGCACGGAACTCCAAGCGTGAAAGTAATCTCCACAGGAGTATTCTCGACGGACTTACAGAAACCTCTGGTCAACAGATCACGACTACGACTTACAATAAGCCTCCGTAAGGTCCAGGGCATACAATCTCGCAATCCCATCATCACAGCCAAGCAGTCCCCATCCCAAACCCACCCCGGCGTCTCCTACCTCTTCCTCGCACCCAACACCGCCTTACCGACAGCACTATCGTTAGCCCTCCCCAGCTGCCCCGCAATCCACTGCCCAACATCAGCCACAGCATCCAGGTCCACCCCGGTCTCCATCCCCAGGCTCTCCATGAAGTACACCACGTCCTCGGTGGCCACGTTCCCCGTCGCGCCGGGGCTATACGGACAGCCGCCCAGCCCGCCGACCGCGCTGTCGAACGCCCGGACCCCGTGCTCCAGCGCCACCGCCGTGTTCACCAGCGCCTGGCCGTACGTGTCGTGCAGGTGCAGCGCGACGTCCTCGTCCCGGATCCCCGCGGCCGTCATGCACTTTAACAGGTTTGCGGTGCGCGGCGCGGTGCCCATCCCCGTGGTGTCGCCCAGCGCGATCTCGTCGGCGCCCATGCCCAGGAGGTCGGTGGCCATCTCGGCGACGCGGTGGGGGTCCACGGCGGGGCCTTCGAAGGGGCAGCCCAGGACGACGGATATGTAGGCCCGCACGCGGACGGGGGTGGCGAGTTGTTTGGCGGCGGAGATCACCTCCCGGAAGGTGTTGAGGGAGGTGGCTATGTCGCAGTTCAGGTTCTTCTGGGAGAAGGTCTCGGTCGCGGCGGCGAAGACGGCTAGTTCTATCTCGGGAGGGGGGCTGCTGCTGCTGCTGGTGCTTGTGGTGGTTGTCGAGTCGAGGATGGCGGTGGCGTTGGACAGGCCCTTGAGGTTGGGCGCCAGGAAGGAGAAGCGTATCGGTCCCGGGGAGGTGACCTTGCCGCTGAGGACGTGCGAGAGGATCTCGTTGGAGTTTGCCATCTGTTACGGGGCGATCAGTTAGTCAGTCATGTGCCCTCGGTCCAGGTGATATCAACGTTGCTGAAGGAAATGGGGGCGACGTCTAGTAACGTACCTGAGGTACCCATTTCGGCGAGACGAACGACCCTGCCTCGATGGTAGTCAGCCCCGTCCTCGCCAGCCTCTCGATCAGCTCGATCTTCGTCGCCAGCGGGACCGTCTTCTTCTCGTTCTGCAGCCCGTCGCGCGGCCCCACCTCGACGATCCTCACGCGCTTGTCGAACTGCTGCTGCTGCTGCTGCTGTTGTGGCGGTTGCTGCTGGTATCGCTGGTACTGGTGCTGGCCCGCAGCATCCGTGGCCGTCGCGAACCTCCGTAGAGATGACCGCGGGGTTGTTCTTCCCCGGATCACATGTCGGGTAGTTGAGATTGGCCTTATGTACTTCATCTTGAGCGGCGTGCCTTGGGACGGCTGCGGTGGTGTTTCATGGTCGTTTGTTTGGTTGGTGGGGTGACTTGGGATGTATGTGTATGTAAGTCGAGGACGGGAGGATGTGCCGAGGATGTGTGTGAGACTTGCAAGGGGGGGTTCAGCCGCATGACGTCGCGGTACGGCTCGCTTATCGTCGGTAGATGGATCGTGATAACTACCCAGGTACCTACTAGTACTTAGGTAGGTACCTAGATCGTGGTGATACAACGGGAGTTTACTACTATATGAACTGACTGCCCAAGGTGATCCCAGGGGATGGAAACTCCGAACACAGGCATATACGACCAACCCTCGGGAGTTTATACTATAGAGGTTTCCGAGAGAGGGACTAATTCCTTCATGAAGCATGCTGGTATGCAGTGGATGCGCATGGAGGATCACCACGAAGAGAGGCGTGCCCGTCTAATGTGTTATGTTGTCTTGGTGTTCATGAGATCCTCACATACCTAGCTCAGGGAATCGAACATGTCCAACAAATTCTCTGTATAGTTCTAAGCTCATCATGCTTGATCCGCCTCGTCATCTTTTGCAAACGTGTTTGCCACAATGAACGGGAAGCATGCCGTAGCCTCCATGTACACCTTCACGCTGTCCGCCCCAGCCTTGATCTTGCCCCAACTTACCGCCTCGTCCGGCCTCGCACCAGCATCGCTCCCGTCAAACTCCTGCGCCGTGTTGATGTACACGGCCGACTCGGCGCCGTTCCTCATCAGGCACGCGTTCGCGATGTGGTGCTTCACGATGCCCCCTCCCAGGATGACCATGCCCGCCCTCTTGGCGCGCACCGAGATGGTGTTGATCCGCCTGATGTCCTCGACGATGTCGACCTTGAGCTGCTGGGGCGAGGTCTTGAACGTGTGGAAGTACAGCATGTCCCCGAGGCTGCCGTCGGTCAGGGCCGGGCAGAAGACGGGGATGTCGTTCTTCCACGCCCAGTAGTACACCGACTCCTCGTTGCCGATCTCCCTCCCGAGCCGGTGGATGATCTTGGACGGCGTCCAGTTCAGCTCCCCGTCCACCTCGTTCCCCTTGACGTCGACGTGCTTCCCCGCCACCTTGCTGGCCTCCTGCTCCTCGAGCATCTTGTCCATGATGGGCACGACCCAGTCCTCGAAGGCGCAGTAGTTGGAGTTGGGCACGACCAGGTTGCCGATACGGTTCAGGCCCTTGGCCCGCAGGTCCTTGCCAACGGCGCTGAACCCGCCCGGGGAGATGTAGGTGTCGCCCAGGCACTTGATGAAGTCCTCCTCGATGCCGCCCGCGGTGGTGACGATGGCGGAGACGTGCCCGTGCTGCACGAGGTAGCGCAGCACGCCGCGGAGGCCCGACGAGATCAGGTTGGAGGTGTAGCCCAGGAAGATGGTGGTCTTGTCGCCCGTCTCCGGGTCACGCCACGCGCGCATGTCGTTGATGATGCGCACGGCGTCGCACATGGACGACGCCTGGAAGCCCATGTGCTTCATGCCCTGGTACAGGTCGTCCACGGTGATGGGCCGGCCCTTGAACTTGTTGAAGTCGAGCTCCTCGACCTTCTGGGAGCCCTCGGGCATCTCCTCGGACTTGACGAGGACGGCATCCTTTGCCGATGATGGGGCGGCCATGGTATATGTGTGTGTGTGTGCTTGAAGAAGGCGTCTCAGGGTGGGGGAATATGACGAAAAATAGTCAGGGGGCAGATGATTGATTGTCTTGCACGTTGAGATGAACGGTCACGATAGTGTATGATATCCTTGTTATGTAGTTATGTAGTAATATAAATGGTGTTGATGAGTCGCCTCATCGGGGAAAAAGTAGGACGATTTTTGAAAATTTCACATGGGAGAATGGCCGAGTTCATTGGTAGTAAGAGTACTCCTTCTCGTCAAGGCTGATATACTCAAGGTTATCAGAGGTTCACAGAACTGATCCGATGCCATCTACATAAGGTCTGTTGGCAACATTATAGAGTGTGCCGTCTTCCTCATCTCGAACCATGAACAGACCGTATCGTGGTGGTGTTGGTATATGTGAGGGTACCTGCGGTCAGGTATAAAAATAGGTGAAGAGGTAGGTACCTATTTATCATGGTGGGCAGGGTTCCAAGTTTTTCAAGGTTCGCATCTCCAGGGCGGTTTCTACTAAAGTAGGCGGGTACCTAGGTATATAGATACAACGGTACCTAGCATACCTAGGTACCTAGGTAGGTATGTGCATGCACGGGCACCAGTACGTACCTGACTAAAGTACCTAGGTATCTAGGTACCCAGGTACTCCTTGAAACGACAAGGCCCCAAGGTTCCAACCTTGGAAGGTTGGGAAGATTGCATCGAAGTTTGAGACCTTGATTGAGAAAGCCCTGTGCGCCGGTACTTGTACTTGCAGGTGGGTAAAGTACCTCGAAGGTCCGCGGGGGTGGGCAACCTTGGCCTGCCTGGAAGGGCGGTGCGAGTCGGCAGGGCCGGGTGTGGGAAAGTAACCTGGGTACCTCCGTTCTATGACGGAGGTTACGGAGGCACGGAGCCGGACCAGAAACAAGTCTAAGCTCTAATCGGTAACAGTCCGATCTACCTCAGGCTAGCGTCATGCGGCCGGTGCAATGTGGCACCTGCCTGCCCTGCCTGCCCTGCCTGCCCTGCCTGCCCTGCCCGCCCTGCCTGCCCTGCCCGGCCTTGCCTGGTTCACCCTGCAGACACACGGACAAAACAAGAAAGGCGGGCTGGGATAGGCTGGAAGGGCTGATAGGCTGGGCCTGCCACTCAGCAGCAGTCAGGGCACCAGGGCACCAGGGCACCAAGGGAATTTGAGGTTTGCGGCTGTTGAGGAAGGAAGGGGCGCGCTAATACGCTGATACGCTGATTTGACGACTTGGGAGACTTCGAGATCCTCCTCCACGACTCAACGGCGCACCACCCGAACCCAAAGCCAGAGCCAAGGCCAAAGCCCGGATTCACCCCAAAGAACGGCGACGTTTACGACCACCTGTCCTTCGATACCCACCCTACCAGCTACAACAGTACCATCATCACCATCATCTTCATACTCTACGTCTCCTTGATCCTCCTGGTCATCCTTTACAGGGGCCTACCTCGGCGTTCATTCGGGCAAGCGGGAACAGAACCCATCTCCAGTTTGCCATCCTGTCCGTCTTGTTCTGTCCGGACTGTCCATCCACCAAATCCAGCAAACCCAGCACATCCAGCCAGCCCATCCACAATCCGGCGGTCCTGACCCGACTCCCTGACTCCTCCCTCGACGTGCCCAGTGTTCCAAGTCAGGTGTCAGGGTCTTCGTGCGACAACGCTCCTCGCTCTCTGAATCAAGCAGGACTGACATCGAGTTTGCAACTCTCGGGAGGACGCTTGGCTGACTCCACTGCACCGTCGAAACCCCAAAATTCGAAATGCGCACCCTGTCTGCAGAGATCTAGCGAAAGACCGGATCAGGGGCGAAAACTGCCCTCTGGAGACATGTAGGCTGGTCTTCTTCATCACCCGTCTCTGCCCCCACCAAAAACACCACCGCACCACCGCATCATCATATCCACCCTTGGAGAAGCCTACCTTGTCTACCTGTGGTATCTAGGTACCTAGGCTTTTGTATCCAGGGACTTGTACATTTCCTCTTTGCTTAGCGTCTCTGGCCCGCGAGGACCTAGCCGCCTTTTCTTCCCAATCTCTCCTCTTTCAATCCCTGGTCGTTCCTTTTCCCTTAGATGGCAATACATCATCTTTGAGAGCATGCGGCCGAATCATTACCGACCCGCCCGAGGTTATGACGGTCCCCGGCCTTCTGCACCGAGGCCGCCACCTCTGAATACGAATACAGACATATACCCTGACGATGTCTATCATGCTCAATATGACTACAGGTCCAGATACAACCCTCGCTACGAGGACCGCCGCTCGCGATCCCCCAGGGACAGGTCGCCCGACAGGCTCACCGATCGAGCTTCTCAATACAGCGATGGCGACCGCCGACGAACCTCTGCCGAGTCCAGGACGAATGTTTCCGCCTTCCAGTCGAACAGAGACACATTTCGTGACCCCCTAACAGGACGCGAGCCCCCGCGCGCTCCCAAGGCTTATCTTGACCCTCCCAGTGGCCCGCGTGGCGGGTTCTCGGGTGAGTTCAGAGGCAGGGGCCGCGGGCGAGGCAGAGGCTGGCGCGACGATAGCCGAGATCGCGGACGAGACCGAGACTTCAGAGACAGACGAGAGGACCTTCCATTGTTCCGTGACGACCGTAGCAGGGAGCGTGACCGAGACTGGCGTGATCGGGAGAGAGACAGCTTTAGGGGGGGAAGACGTCCATCACCAGGGCTGAGGCGATCACCACCGGGCAGGGACTTCCGAGACCGCGATCTTCAGATAGGCGTGGAAGCTGACAGAGCCGGACGTGGTTCAAGAGATGCAGGTCTAAGAGATGGAGGTCCTCTCAGCGCGGGGTCATCAAACTCGGACCCCCCATTCGCGGCCCAGTCATACCGTGGCAGCGGTTATCGCGGTGGTCGAGGTGGCCGTGGCCGAGGCGGCGATTGGGACCGTGGTCGTGGCCGTCCTTCATTCTATGACGACCGACCTGACCGCTTCAGGAGCCGATCACAAGAAGGTCGCTGGGGCGGTCCTCGTGAGCGGGACGATCGCGATGGTCCTCGCTACATGGACGCGGACATGCGCCCTCGTGATGCCCCTAGGGATGACCGCGAACCGCCTTTAAGAGAACCACCCCGCGATCCTCGGGATCTTCGAGATCCTCGCGACGCCGTCGACCGTAACGTCCGCCCGCGCAACGACCGACCAGGTTCTGTGGCCAACGAGCCACTGACCACTCCGACGGGTAAGCCGATTACACCACCACTCGCCCCTGTTGCCCCGGCCTTTGGCACCGCGCCCCTCCGCCCTCCGCCCACATCTGACATCTCTTCTAAAGCACCACCTACGGCACCCCGGGCGTTCAACGAGGACCGTCAAGATCGGCCTGTTTCTTCGGGACAGCCTGCTGGTGACCAATGGGCACCTCCTTCAGGGCCGTCGAACTCGATCAGTCCTACAATCCCGACTGGTCCGCGCGGAATGCAACTTCAAAAGGCGCCACGCCCGTCAAGTAAACAGTGGATTAACCCTGCACTAGTTGGAAACAAGGGCATCAAGGCGCCGGAATCGCCCAAGGTGAACCGGTCACAGAGCTTCGCTTCGCCCCAGCAGACTGCCCCATTCGGATCCCGACCCGAATCGTATCAGGGTCGCCAGCACGATGAACTCCAACGGCCTCGTAGTAGTGGCGGTGGTGCCGAGTCGGAACGAGCCGGTGCAAATGGCAACTTGCATCCGTTGAGTATACCCGAAGCAGATGATGCAAGAATCGAACGTGGGACCCAATCTGCACGAGCATCCATTGATCGCGACCTACGAGCACCATGGAGATTTCCCGAGATCAAGACAGCAGGAGCCGAGCCCTCGGACCGTGCCAGTGTTGTGTCTGCGGTTTCGCCGACCGCTATCAAATTGACAAGCCCGATTGTGCCCCGACCAATCGACCAACAAGCCGAACATGATTCTTCAGCGCAGGAAGATGGAGAGATTATTGAAGGGGAGCCGCCCAAGAAGAAGAGCCGCATGCACGCGGCTGGGGTCCACCTCTCCTTTCCGCCCAAGGTCACGACGATACCCACCGTGGACCAGTCATCCGATTCGGATGATGAGGAAGAAATGAACGATTATTTCAACTCCGAGATCACAAAAGCAAATTCTGAGTTGCAAAAGCTGGACAATGCGAATCATGCCGTGCCGACAGAGATAATGATACGCTATGCCAACATGAAGCATGAGGCTATGGCGACGCTTGGGATGACAAAGGAGGGCTGGGAGGGTCTACTCGGTGTTGTGGTCCCCGAGGGTTTGGTATTGCCAACACCCAAAGAGGTCACCCCGGAGCCTGAGAAGAGAGCGGCTCCCGAGCCAGTGAAGGCTGAGTTGGAACAGGCCCCAATACGACAAGATATTGAACACTCGAATGTGCCTGCGCAAGCGGCAGAGATCGCCATGCCTGAGCCTCAGCCTAAGGTAGAGGAAATGGATGTGGACACTGCTCACGTACCGATACCGACCGTCGAGCACCCTGAGCCTCACGAAGAGCATAGGGACGTCACGATGGAAGATGCTCCAGTCAACGGATCAGACGCCGTCATGTCCGAGGCGGAGCCCCGTGTACCCAATGGTGTACCAACCCACAACGAACATTCGCAACACTTGCTGCCACCCGGAGCTGGCCTGCCCCTCACCGCCGATAATAGTCCTACTCCGCTCGAGGCATCAGAGGACGAAACTGATGTGGAGGTGGATTCCTCGACGATGGAGCTTATTCGCCCGTCCATGCGGACGCCGCCCATGGAGGATTTGCCACATTACAACACCGTTCATTGGACAAAGAGCAGGCAAGCATTGAGCTCTATGAAGGATGACCCTGACGTCGAGGCTTTTATTTCGCGTATACTCCAGGAGCATAGCATGCTTGTCAGTTCTGAACAACAGGAGAGCAAGCAGTGGTACGCCGGGGAGTACGAGAAGTACCTACGCTACACCCTCTCTAACGATCCTATCGCCATCAAGAGTCGAGATGCTTTCAACAAGGCCAATACACCTGCCGATGGGTACGGTAATTATGTGATAGGGCCCGAATCGAAACCAGAGGGCCGCCGTGCGGGCAGATTCGCAACGGAGCGTGATATGGAGCGCATCATGGCGCAGTCTTTGCTCGAAGCGAAGGAGAAAGAGGAGCGTGAGACGCGGGCCGAGAAACTCAAACATCCTGGCTCCAGCGAAGCCGTTATACCGGACATGTACTGGACCGTGGAGGAACGTAACAAGGAGCTGTTCTACGATCGCTCAGGTTTCCTCATCCCGGAGAAGCTTATTGCAAACTGGCAGGTCCTTCCGCCCACGGCCAACTTTACTCCAGAAGAGGCCGAACTATTCGAGAAAGCGTACCTCGAGTTCCCCAAGCAATGGGGCAGGATTGCGGAGAGAATTCCTGGTCGCGACTTCCATTCTTGTATACAATACTATTACATCAAGAAAAAAGAGCTCAGACTCAAGGAAAAGCTCAAGAAACAGCCCAAGAAGAAGAGGAGCAGGAAGGCCAAGGCACGGTCTAGTGCGCTTGTCTCAGAGCTTGGTAATCCTGATGAGGCTCAGGAGGAGTCCGCGGAGACGGGCGAGAATGGTGAGAGACGTCGACCTCGCCGCGCGGCTGCTCCTACATGGGACTTCGAGAGGCCCCAGGCTGAATCTGCGGAGGGTACACCCGTAGCTACTCCAAGTGGTCGGAGAGGCGGCGGATCCAAGGCGGATAGCGGCGCAGAGAAGGTAGACAAGCCACGCAGAAAGCGTGCCCCCAAAGAGAAGGAACCGAAACACCCCAAGACGCCGCAGGTACTGGCCCCGACGCCACACGGTGTGACCAAGGGAGCCAGGTCTCGCTCCAGCTCCAAAGTCCCCGCGCCTGAGCTCTTGCCCTCGCAGCATCCTACTGCCGACATGGGCCGGACCCCCCTGTCTTTCGATACAGCGCGTGCGTCGCCAATGCCTGTTCTGCCGCCATCGATAGTACCTGCACCGGGACACGTCGCGAGCCCAGCAGAGAAGCCTTTATCTGCGAACAATGCGATGGTGGACGTGATGGCACCTCCGTCGTTACGACCAGAACCTGTTATGCCGCCGCAGTCGCAAGTTGCTACCTTTGAATCTGGCCATCCTGTCGCCACAGGGCGCAGCACAGTCGAACCGCCAGAGCGAAGCGGTCGAGCAACACCTGTGACGCAAGCGACGAGTTATTGGAGCGTCGCGGAGCTGTCAGATTTCCCTCAGTTGCTTAGGAGTTTTGGTACGAATTGGCAGAACATTGCGCAGCATATGAATACGAAGACGGCCGTGATGGTGAGTATTCTTCCGTTCTGCTTGGACCATGGTTGTGAGGTGTGCTCGCTGACACGTGATCCTAGGTGAAAAACTTCTACACGCGCAAGGAGCGAGAGAACCCAGAATGGTCGCAGATCGTATCAGAAGCCGACGAGAAGATGTCCCGGGGAGAGAAACTACCGGCCCCCCCAACACCTACTGCTGGTCCAAGAAACAAGAGATCCGACTTTGGCACGCATCGACGTGCTCCTTCAGTGGATACAGCAGATGACGTCGCGACTTCCAAGGCCGAGAAGCAGAGTGCTCAGCGCGATGTCTTCAATGGCCGCGTTCCTGTACCAATTGCTCAGGCTCCTGTTCCGCAACAGTTGCGGCAACAGCCTGTCATGGGCCAGCTGCCATTGGCGGAGAGGGTAGAACGCGTGGAGCAACCAGAGCGCAAGCCCCTAGTGTCGTCGCAACCTGGGACCCCGGCTATGGATCCTGGCGGTCGACATGTCAGGGCTTCATCGGCATATGCTACTGAGAGAGAACCGGAGCCGCTTATCTCCCAGCAGCAAGCTATGCGTCACTCTCTCAAGTCAGTCCCCATCACTCAAACCACAGAGCAGCCGGTGCTGCCGTCTCAAGGAGGTCCTGCCCGTGCTGGGTTCGCGGCCGCCGAGTATGACACACACATGAATATATTGGGCGGCGCTGCCAGACAACGCAGGCCACCGGCCGACTTGCAGCCCAAGGATGAATCGCGGCTCGTCGAGAGACAGGCCCCACGCCTCAAGCAGGAACCTGACCAGGGTCCTCACTTCGAGCCATTCATCCCATCACAGACACCACGGCCCATGTCGACGAAGCCTGTGCCTCTCGACCGGCGACCTGAGCCCCCAAGGAGTACAGCACCTCCACAAGCGCACCCGCAGGCTTATGTTCCTGTGCCTCACCAGATGATGCAGCGCGAGCCGATGAGGGAGACGCTCAGAGAGCAGCAAATGATGGGTATGCCTGTTGATGAGCGCCGGATCTCAAGCATGCCGGGCCGTGTGCCGAATCCCAATTTCGCGGAGTCGCGTGTTCCCAATCCGGGCCAGGTCGAGGACCCGCGCCGCATAGCGAGCCAAAACAACATGGAGCCACCTCGTGTATCAAACAGCAACTATGGCGATGCAGCCCCAGCTCGCGTACCGAACCCGAGCATGTTGGACACTGCTGCTCCACCCCGTGTTCCGAATCCCAACGCAGAAACCCCGACTCGTGGGCCCGGGGCCAACATTTTCGACAATGCGTATAGTGCATCGCCTTTACGACCTTCGCCCACGCCGTCTATCACCGGGCCTCCATCTAAACCGTCTGAGCCCAAGAAATCGAGCCTGATGGCCTTGCTCAACAACGATGATCCACCAGCGCCATCGCCTCCGCCCGCTCCTAAGAGAGTCGACGAGGTTGCCCGGGGTGCCAAGTCGTCCTCTAGTCCACCTCCTCAAGTGGTTACTGGGCGTGGTCAGCCGGCATCAGCCGGCCCATCTTATATGCGGCGAGAGGGCACGCCGACCTTTTCCTATACACGCACACCAGTGCAGTCAGCCATGCCGCCGCTGAAGCCATATAGCACACCCCACAACCAATCACCGCAGCCGCAGCATGTCGGCATCCCTAGGTCATCCATTGTCTCACCTATCGAGGCAGCAGCCGCTGAGAGGGACTTCTACGGGCGACATGCCTATGGGAATCAACACCAAGCACCCTCTTCAGGGTCGCCCCACCAGCCGCCGCATCACTATCCCTCGCCAAGTCAGCAGTCTGCGATGGTGTACCAAGCTCAGCAGCCGACTTCGTATCCTTTTGGTGCGCCAGTGTCACAGTCTCATATGTCTTCTTCGCCCTCTATGCAGTACGCTGCTCCCAGGGGCAGAGAAGTGCCTCGTGATCCTCGCGATCCCCGCGATCCCCGTGATCCTCGTGAATACCGTGACATGAGAGAATCGGTCCCACCAAGTCGAGAGACAGCATGGCCAGCGCCCCAGGGACAGCCACCGAGCGCGATGAGGCTTCAACAGGAAACCTCGTGGCCACCACCCAAGGCGTCTCAGGCGCCTCTCCCAGCGCAATCACCCTGGGGGTCCCAGCATGGTGCACCGAGCAAGCTGCAGCAGGTCAGGGACACGCCTCAGCCATCATGGTCTGCGCCCCCGTCTCACATCAGTCTCCGGGAGAGTGTCGCAAGGGATCCTAGAGATGATCCCTATGCCATGCGTGCGGGTCTGCGGGAAAGTGTCCCCCCACGTGATCCGCGCGAGGAGCGCTACATGATCGAGGCCCAACGAGCTGCTGCTGACCCTAGGATGTCCGCCGATCCTCGCATGTCTGTCGACCCTCGTGACCCGCGCGTCATGGGCCACCCGCACCATCAACACTCTCATTCAGGCTCCATGTCGGGCCGCATGTACAACATCGCATCTCCAGCACCACGAGAGGTCATCGGCGGTCCGCCATCTGGCCCCCCACAACCTCAGACCCCGGTCTATCCGCGCTACGCCACGCCCGGCCCACGCGATATGCCACCGTCTCGGAGCTTCACGCCAGCACCGTCGGCTCAGCAGGCTGCGTATGCTGAGCAGCTGCAGATCATGCGAGAGGGTCAGATACGCGAGAACCAGATGAATCAGATGCGGGAGAACCAGATGCGTGAGAACCAGATGCGTGAGAGTCAGATGCGCGAGAACCAGATGCGTGAAAGAGACATGCGCGAGAGGGAGCTCCGGGACATGAGGGCTGCCGAGGACCTGAGGGCCATGAGGGAGGGCATGCGGCCTGCCCTCCGAGAAGAGTACCAGATGGACCCCCGAGCTCGCGGCCACCCGGTGGAGCTGCGGCCCGAGTTCGGTGCCGAGTTTCGGGGGGAGCTGAGGGGTGGGCCGGCGCCGCCGGATCCTAGGGTGGACCCGCGGGCGGACCCTCTACGTAGGCAGTTGAGGCCGCACGAGGCGTACCCCCCCGGGCCGGGGGACAGGAGGTATTAGGAGACCACCACCACCGGCGGCCGGTATTGGGAGCGAGAGGCGTTCGAATGTGTTTTGTCAGCGGCCCTGCCTGGGCTTGAGGGTCTGCGGCCGGAGACGGCTCGCGGCGATGATGGCTGTGAGCCGGGCTTGCTGTCGAGAGAACTAGATATGATGTTGTGCAAGGGGCAGAGTTTGGTTGAGGATGTGGATGTAGAAGAAACAACAGGCCCAAGAACAAGATGTAACGATGATTGATTGAGATTCTAGTCTAGTACTATGTACATTTGTACGTTTTATGCGTTGTGCTATGTGGGTGTGCTTGCTGCTTGCTGCTTGCTGCTTGGTTGGTGTTGTTGTGCTGCATGGTTGGAGGGGAGGATTCGAGGTGAAAGGAGAAAGGAGAAAGCGGAGCTGTGACTATTTTATCGTTAGAGAGAAGATAACTCTAAACATTGTAGTCTGCCGTCGTTCTAATTAAGTTGACGCCTTGTCGTTTTAGTATTTATACTATATGCCTTCCGTTAGGAAGGGCTCTTCATTTTCAGGTCTGTAGTAAAACTTAT
The DNA here is from genome assembly GCA_003795295.1 of Cytospora leucostoma. Taxonomy (NCBI): domain Eukaryota; kingdom Fungi; phylum Ascomycota; class Sordariomycetes; order Diaporthales; family Cytosporaceae; genus Cytospora; species Cytospora leucostoma. The sequence goes on along the minus strand of LKEB01000051.1, from coordinate 102,367 downwards.
ACCTATACTGGATCCCCCCTACATCGCGGATCTAATTAGTACGTCTGAGGCTAGAAGCTGATTAGCAAAGAAGAACCTTTATAATACTGAGTTACAGCTTATCTAGCTTATTAGCCTCCAGCTTCCCGGGGGTGGCCAAAAGGAAGGGGGGTCCCTAATTTTATGCCTAATAAGACTACCTCCGACTCCAGACCAGGGGGCACCGCTCGGGGTGCAGCATCTGCAGGAGCAGGACCGGCGCCGAGTCCGCCTCGATCTGCCCCAGCACCCTCTCCCGGGCTTCTCCGGGTGTCTCGTCGTCCCTGAGGGCCGGCCCCACCCTCCAGCCCCGGAAGAGCGACGCCATGACCGCGACGAACTCGACCTGCGAGAACTTCCTGCCGACGCAGTCGCGCGCGCCCCCGGACCACGCGAGGTAGGTGCCGCGCGCCGGGGCGCTGAGCTCTTCGCTATCCAGAGGAGTACCCGTGGTGATGCTGGCGGAGTCGGGCGATGATCTGATGATGAAGCGCGAGGGCCGCCACTCGAGGGAGTCGCCGCCCCAGTACCTGGGGTCCGTCTGGAGGGAGGCATAACTCGGTACGAGCATGGTCCCCGGCGGGAGCACAAGTGTTTTCCCGCCGACCGTGAGGGTGCGAGGCAGATGCCCGTCTACGAACTTGGACGTGGGAACGGGCGTGTAGAGGCGCAGCGTCTCGTACATGACGGCCAGGCACCGTTTGAGGCGGGGGAAGTCGTCAGACAAGAGCCACTCGTGCGGCTCCCGCCCGCCCAGGACGTGACAAACCTCTTCAGAGACCCAATCTTGAACTGCTGGGTTGGCGGCCAAGAAATAGAGCGCGAAGGTGAATGTATGCGCGGTAGTGTCGTGCCCGGCGAAGTTGAAGGTGAACATGTTGCCGTAGATCTCGCGCTCGGTGAGGCCCGCGAGCGACGAGGAATCCGTCTCGTCTTGTGAGGCGCGGACGAGCGAGGTCATGAAGTTGCGGTCAGCAGCGGATTTCCCCTGGGCGTAGGCCTGCTTCTCCTCCTCGTAGACCTGTATCATGTAGTTCTGGAACGAAGTACACGCGTCGTGGATCCGTCGGAGCTTCTGCGGGAGCCATGGGTTTGCAAGGAATTTGGTGCCGAGAGCGAAGACCAGGATGCAGTTCTCCAGGATGATTTGCAACGATTCCTTATAAGTCATAGAAATATCTGCAGGGGCGGCAGCCTCTCGCTCGTCATGACCTTGAAATTTGAAGGACTTGCCAAACCCGGCCCTGGACATGACGTGGAGCGACAGGGTGCGGAGGTCATCGGCGGCTGTGGCGACTGACGGCCTCGAGGTCCAGTAGCGGAGCACGTCGTGGGCTACGGCCACGGCTTCGGACCAGACGATGACGTTGTTCTGGTCGTTGAAGGAGGAGGCCGTGATCCGGCGGTGCTTCTGCCATTCCGCGCCTTGGGCCTGCATGAGGCATGATTAGTTCCTTGTACGTTAGGTGTTTGGGGGAAAGAATCCCTTACGGTTGATATATTTGGACCAAAGATGTTTAGTATCGCTGCTTGCTGTCAGCGCCATGTCATATGTGAGGTGGTCCGGAGGCAAGATGTCCACGGGTAATTAACCTTGGGCAAGATAGGCTCACCTGTGACAGAGACCTCGCGAGGAAAGTCCTTCCCCCTGCGCCAGATATCAGCCACGGCGCCCGGATCGGCGACGTACAGCCATATATTGCGAGAGGACACGAGGATATAGGCATCCCCCATCTCGCGGTGCGAGTAGTACCTGTCGGGGACCTCCCAGCCCCGGTAGTTGTACCTGGTGAAGCTGTTGCTGCCGAGGCCGAGGGGGAGCCGCCTGACGAGCGACAGGACCTTGCGGTCGCAGACGAGCCACAGCGGGTTGACGTGGTCGAACAGGATGATGCGGACCGGGACGCCGATCTTGCGGGCTGTGAGGTAGTTGCGGAGCAGACATAGTCCTGAGTAGAGAGTCGTGCTGAGACCGAACAGCAGGGCGGCCCATAGCGCTGCTGAGAGGACTGACATCTCGTGACCGAGTCGAGTGCACTTGTGTGTGCTCGACTTTGTACGGGAGATAGAATGTAAAGATAGAGATAGAGACAGGGGTGGTGGTTTAAGAGAGCAAATCATTCGACTTGGAACTACGAAGGAAAAGGGGGGAGGAAAGAGGGGAGGGCAAAAGGACAAGAGGAAAGAAAGAGTATAATGCGGCTCAGCAGCCGAGGAATAAGTATCAGACAGGTCAGACTGTTGGCTGCAGCTTTAAGTTATAGGGAAGGCAGCTAGGCCGAAAGAATAACCAACACAAATGCTCAACGGGTATAACGACTATACTGGAGATCGTGGGAAGATGCGCATCTGTTATTGTTCAACTATGACTTCTCCTTGGGGCATTATCAAGCTGATTCATCCCGTCCTGAGATCATATGCCTGTAAGGGTAATCAACAGCCAATATCATCTCCATAAACCCACATATGTATACTTCATCCATCCAACCCCCTATTCCCGCCCAACCTTTTTCCAAACCGTTGACACCATCGCAACTTACCCCTAACCCACCACAAAAGAAAAACAAACAAACAAACAGATCACAAAACCCTGATATCCAGCTCAGCCCCGTACCCAGCAACACAAAACGTCCCAGGCGCCACCGGCATCACGACAGACCACCTCCCCCCCGCGCACCGCTGGAACGTCCTCCCGTCGGGCAGACAGCCCCAGGCCCCGTCCTGGGCGCAAGGCGCCCCGGGGGGAGACGCGATGCCGCTCACGTCCATGGCCGGGTCGAGCTGCTGCTGCTGCTGGGGCTGGACCTCGGGTCGCAGCTCGGGCGTCTGAGTAGCAACTGGGCTGCTCTCATCATCATTATCCTTCTTGACCTCCGTCCTCAGCGTCGTCCGCGGCGCCTGCGCCGCGTCAGCCGCGGGCGCGCTGGCGGGGCGATCTGCTGCTGATACAAGGAGAGGATGATCCTTCTCCTTCGAGACACCCTTCCGCCCCTTGAAGTGGCCCCTTGTCCGGCCCTTGGTTATGAGGGGGACGAGGCGAGGGAAAGGCGGCGGCAGCGCCGGTCCCGCCTCCGCCGCTGAGAACGTCGTCGCCGACGATGATGATGATGATGATGACGGGCCGCAGTTTCCCTCGGGCTCGATGGGGTTGGTGCTCTGGAATATGACGTCCGGCCCCGGGTCCGGGTAGACGACGTCGCCGCCCTCGGCTACGGAGCACCCGTTCGCGACGTTGGCGACGAAGATGGGGGGTCGGGAGGAGTAGGACACGTCTGCGGCGCGCTTGGAGGGGGATGACGAGTCGCTTCTTGTTAGGGTCACGGCGGCGCAGTTCACTGGTTTGATGGGGGGTTGGGTTAGTCAGTGAAGTCATCGATCGAGGGGGGTTCTGGGGGTTCAGATGGGTCTATGGAAGGACCCATTTCTGTCTGTGGGTGTGTGTTATGATGGAGAAGAGATGAGATGCGGATGGGGGAAGGACAGGTGTATCAAAAACAAGCAAGTATAAATATAAGCACTTACTATACATCTCCCTATTACCAACCCGGTTATGCCAACTCCACGCCAGCACCGCATCCCCCACCGGCGCGTCGGGCGGCACCTCGAACCCCAGATCAACATCAAAGTCCGCAGGGCAGTTCCCGATGATGCTCTTCAGCACCGTGAACGACCTCGCCCCGTCCGTAGACAGCGAGATCTGGCACGACCCGCCATTGTGGATGGCGCCCCCCGTCACCTTCATGCTGGCCGGCCTGCCGACCTCGAAGGAGGCCGTGGGCCGCCCCGCCTCCGTGCCCAGGAGGCTGTGGTACCCCTTGCACGGGTAGTCGGACCCGTCGGCGAGGAGGGGGCTGGTCATGGAGTAGTCGATGGCGTCGAAGGGCGTGTGGGGGTTGAACTTGCTGTTGAGGGGGGCGGGGACCTGCATCTGCATGTGGGCTGAGGCGGTGGTGCCCATCAGGGCCGCGAGGGCGGTGGTGGGTATGCGCATGCTTGACTTCGAGAGTGGTGTTGGGGTGCGGAGGGATGGGTGAGTGAGTGACCAGCCGGTGGCAGGTGGTGGTGAGTATATATGTTCTGGTCTGGTAGGTAAGTAGGTGGTCGGATGGCAAGCAACAACTACCAGAATAACAGATGAACGAAGACCACCAGTATCCTCTCTTTATTCTTCCTTTTTTTTCAAGCAGCACGACTCTCTGAGTCGGGTCCTGCCTGATCTTTTATAACCACCAAGAATGGTCCAGTGCCTTGCTGGCGAGACTATAGGGAACGGTCTGTGAATAGGGTTCAGATAGTACCTGGCCGATTAGATTTCTCAGACCTACTGATAGAGAGTGAGAATGGCGGAGACAAGACAGCACAGGGAGGGGGGGGGGGAGGGCGACGGACTTTACAGTCGAGGCTATGAGTTCGTTGCTGTGATCAGACTTGAGCCCGGCCTCAGAAAGCCTGTCTAACCCATCGCCGATCGTGAAATGGTGACAGGTACACGAGGTGGAGGAGGGGGAGACAAACCATCAGACCAGCTTAGCAGAGACAATGACCGAGGTATGGCAAGTAATATTTGCATCTCATTGTAACATGTAACCGTCCCCGATGTTCCAACGGAACATTTCTGTAACAGGGATGCGAGACCCAGCTGTACTCAGCTATCACCAAGGTAGGCGTAACACCCAATAGGTGGTGAGGTGAGATGAGGCAGAAGATACAACTGCCCCGATGCTTTGACGCCTGAGCATCGACATATTACATGTTAGCACCCGAGTCCCGTCACGCTCGGACATGCACGCACACGAAGCTTGCACGACTGGACGCTCTAACACCATGGTAATGAATTCATCGACCCCCGCTACCTTACTATTCCACCATGTCCTAGGCGACATCATCATGAACCACGGGGTCGGTCACTGGAGCTCCCACGACCTGGGCGATTGGTCATCTCTGAGGCCACGTATGATCTTGTCTTGTAATCCGCCGCCAACATGCCCGACCGCCCACCGCAGGACCCTCAGCGTCTCTCAGTAAGGTTTGATACTATTGGGTAGGTAGTATCCTGTAAACTTCCCGCCATACTATGCACTGGCCACCGACCACTACCACTGCGCAGCGGGCCCTCCCCTCTACCTTAGCTATGCTCCAACGCGCTTGTCTAGCTATGGTCACCTCTGCTGCCAGCCCACATCCCCGTGCGCTGCCGGCTGGCACCATAACCCGACACGGACGTGGCCAAGCCGGTAGCAGGCTGTCACACTTCCCTGGTACCGGGACGGCGAGGAAGGGCCATGATCATGCGGCCTGTGGCCTCATAAGATAATTCAAATCGCTGAGTCCATTGCTATATCGTCGGGTGGGACCCTTGGATGCGCTGTGGCGGAGGAGACTAGAAAATGGAAATTGCAAACCTCCGCCGTGGTCTTTGATGAGATATTGGAAGCTAGACCGCTGAGCCGATACGGTCAGGTACCCATGCAAGACCTTGGTATAGTCATGTTGGCCACCGGGCCTTTGTTGAAGAGGCGACGTTCAGGCCACACCCAAGTACAGGTACCGATTACTCATTTGGATTCTTCTCGAGACTCAGTCGTTCGGGTCTGGGAACCTGCGGGGCCGGCGTGGTTCGGTGCTGGTCCTTGGTGTGGGGCCTGGAAGTTTTTGCCACCATAGCTATTGCCTCGGTGCTGCTGAGGCCCGTACTGATGCAACTGTTGAGGGCTGGTGCCGAGCTGATGTGATCCGGGATTGCCTTGTACTCTCATGTTGCCCACTTCGAAACGCAGTTAGTACTGACGTCCCGAGGAGCTGTATCGTCGGCTGTTGTTATTGTTGTTGAACTTACTCTGGCCAGGCTGCTGTGGCGCAAACACGGGCTGCTGGAATTGAGGCATCGTGCCAGGGCTCATATGGTAAACGTTCTGGCCCTGTTGAGATCCCTGATGAGCCATCATGGGCGCAGCTGGCCTCCCTGGGCTCGGGAATCCATTAGGTCCGGGCATCGCTTGTGGGGGGACCGGTCCAGGGGGCACGAATTGAGGATGAGCACCGGGATACATCTGCATCTGAGGAGCGCCTTGCATGAGGGGCGACGGTGCGGTCATGTACTGCGGCCCCATCATCATGGGCCCTCCCATCTGGCCGTGTTGCTGTGGCATATACTGCGGGTTCTGTGGGAAGTTGCGCATCTGCGGTGTCATCTGCGGTGCCCCAGGGCCCATGTATCCGGGCATCATGGGCTGAGAGTACTGCATGTGAGCCGGAGAGTTCATGGCGTTAGGATACGCCATTGGCACCTGTCCCGGCCTGGGGGATGCATACGACTGTGCCGAAGTCGAGTGGATCATCCTAGTGCCATCATCCCCGTTATTGAATGGCATATGAGGGACGTGGCCCGGTTGGCCGGCATGCATCTGCATGGGTGGCATGTGCGGAGACTGTCGAGGTCCGACGTTGTGAGCTCCCTGTTGTAGGTGGAACGGGAGTTGGTGCTGATGTGGCATATGGGGAACCACTGGAGCAGTGTTGGGGGTGGCTAGGGCACCTGCGTACGGCGGCGGTCGTTCGAATAGCTGCTTGTAACTCATCTTATCTTGTTTGTCATCTACCCGAAGTTGCTTCCATGTAGGCGCGGTATCAAAAGCTGGCCGCAGACCTCCGTTCTCCTCCCAGGCGCGGCTGCCCGTCTGGGGAGGCTTGATCGCCTGCACATGACTGAGGATGTTGAACTTCTTGACATCGACTGTCTTGACCTTGCGCTTGATCACAGGAACAGTGACCGGGGTGGACGTGCCCTGACTCTCGACGTGGTTCAGGGTTGAGCGCGGGCTGGAGGCCGCACTGGGGCCTGTAGGGTAGAAAGGTTGCGCGTTTGGCCTGAACTCCTGCGTGTTCGGGTTCAGTCTCGGACCGGAACCCAGATGATTAGGCGGCAGGCCAGCATGACGGGCGGCAAATGGTGGGCCCATAGCATTCGCCGGGCCCGTCGGCGGCATACGCAGGTCTGGCGGCATGTGGTGAGGCGGCTGCGACATCCTCTGCTGTTCAGCACTGCGCAGACGCTGCGACAAATGGCCAGGCTGCTGGCTGTGGCGAGGCATGTTCTGACCACCCGAGCGATCGCCGCGAAATTGCTGCTGGTATGATCCTGGAGCATAAGACTGTCTGTTGCCAGGATGGCGGTTGTGATTTCCTGTGGCAGCATTGGCGTATTGTGGTGTGGTGCCGGCACGAGAGGCACCAGCGGAATTGGTTGTAGAGGCGCCTGCAGTCGTCGACGTGGCGGCTTGCTCTGCAGACGGTTTGGACTGGCCAATCTTGGCTGTAACAACCTCCTTGTCCTTGGATGAAGTTGTCGTGACTTTGGACTCCTCCTTGGTGCGTCGCATTTCCTCGGCATTCTTCATAGCCTTGGCCTGGATCTCTTGTTGCTTTTTCGGGTCCTTGGCAATGATGCCGATCAGGTCACTGGGAACGGGAGTCCCCAACTTGAAGCTGTCGGCGAATTTCTTCAGCTCGATCAGCTTGACCTCCTTGTCTGCTTTCGCCTTGCTGCTGCGGACCTTCTCTGCAGACTGGCGTTCCTTGGAGGCAAAGTTCTTGAACGACAGGAGGACATTCTGCTCGATCGTGGTAGACGTTGGCTTGGCGTTCTCCTTGACCGCTGGCGAAACCGTGCGTCCAGCAGGACCAGCAGCAGCAGCAGCAGGCCGCAGGGCCGGAGCTGGCTTCTCAGCTGGCTGGGAGTCAGGCGAGCTCTTCTCGGTGTTCTCCGCTGGTTTGACTTCCTCCTTGCTGGCCTCGGGCCTTGAGTCCCCCTTTGTATCGGCGACAGGCTTCGACTCTACAGCCGGAGCAGGGCTCTTGGATGGACTCGAGGGGGCGCCTTTTGCTTCGTCGGGCTTGGGCGTGGGCTGTTTGTTTGGCTGGGCCCTCAGTTGGGACGATATGATCGCAGGGTCAACTGGCGCGCCCTTGACAGTTGCGTGCGCAGCAGGCGCTCGTCTTGCTGGCGGCGTGTACTTGTTCGGGTTCTGGCTGCTGAGGGGGGGGAAGTCCTGGCGTTTGACTCCGCTGTATCTGTGGGGATGTTAGCAAGGCCGAGAAAGAGGAATCGCGAGACGTACTTGTCCTCTTCGTCCAAACCACCGTCGGCACCTCCGACATAATCCATGATCCGCTCCTCAGCGACATGGGATGAGACCGGGGCACTGCGCTCGATCTGGCGAGCCAGTCGTTCAGCATTTGCCATCCTAGCCTTGTAGCTTGGTGCACTCCGATCGATTGCGGTAGTGTAGATGTTCTCGTCGTAGTCTGTCTTCAGCCCGAACTTTTCCTCGTTGGCAGCGAATTGGTCCCAAGGCCTGCCGTCTGTGGACTTCTCCAAGCTACCATCGACGTCCTCTGGAGCGTCGGGCTGCCAACGCTTGAGCTCGCGCTGCTCGCCGAATCGGCCGCCTGAGATGCTGCTGTCTGTCTGGAAGCCTGCTCTGTTGCCTTGAGGACCATCAGCAATTGAAAGGCAGACATGTGGGGCCTCTGTCTCGTATTTACCATTGCGATTATTCTGGTTGCCACCGAGGACGCGAGCGTCCGTGATACTACTCCGCGCGAAAGACATGGTGGGCTGGGATCTCTTGTTGGAACCGTTCGTCGCGTCAGCAGAGCCGGACTTCTTCTGCTGGACCATCCTCAACTGGCAGCTAAGCGAGTTGGCTGGGTTGTTGGCATAAATGCCCTCGAACTCGGCGCCGTTATCGACAGTGATGTGGATATGTTGACCCTGTCAATGGAGGTGGTGAGCATCCGATCTCACAAGGGGCCACGGAGTGCAGGTGCGGAATGCGATTGCCTATCGTGGCTGGAAAAGGAGAGAAATAATGTGGTGTGAAGTCATGGTGGAATTGAAGCGAACGCTGAAGTGTGACAGCACAGCTGGAAGAGAGTGGGACCGAGTGGGTCGGCGCAAGGCAAAGGAGCCAGGGCGCAAGGAGAATGCTGGCTCGAACGCGATGGGGAAGATGAACTTACCTCTCTGACGCGATCAAAGAAGCTGGTCAAGACTGGCTTGTTCGACGGCGGATTGAAGGCGCTCCGCTGCTGGGGACTATTCGTTTGACCCGTAATCTTGGGGTTGGCTGTAGTCCAGGCCCTCTGCTGGACCACTGGAGACTGCCTTCTTTCGAATCTATCAGTATGGCTGTCAAGCAGGGTCGGCAGTGGAACGGTCAACGGGAAGAGGATTGGTTGTCGCCCGATGACCCCGGCTGCGGCACATGCACCCGACGACGATGATGGAAAAGTAGTCAAGACTGGGATCAGTTGAGGTCCAAGTGCGCGAGCTCTGGGCCTTTGTTATCGGAAGCGAGAATGGGGGACAAGCGCATAGAATATGGAAAGAAAAAAGGGTTGGGGGTGGGAAGACCCGGGCAGGTGTCGTGTCTCACCTCGTGGTCGGACTGGAAGAAATGCCCTCGGGAGCTTTTGCTTTTGTACTGCCGAGCTTGCTGCTGTACAATGGCCGTGTACCGGTGGTGGTGGTGGTGGTAGTAGGTCCCTTGGGGCCGGGGACACTTGACTCTGAAATGGAAGAGGAGCTGACAGGTGGTTTGGATGAAGTTGTCGTCGACCCTTTCCCGTCCATTACTATTCCAAGACTCCCACTGCGCGGTCGTGACAAGTTGAACCCTTGCGGAACGACTTGCAGGGCTTAACTCGATTGAGCGGTGGTTGGGTGAGAGAGGGCGCAAATGCTGTGTTGTGAGTGGGTGGAATGACAAAGTAAGTGTACAGTACAGCAGTACCCGGTAATAATGGTGGCCTGTGGACGGTGTGGCCCCCGGTTATGGCTATTGGAGGGGGGGTAAGCGGCGGGATGTTTGGGGTTGATAGTTCGATCGATCAAGTCAAGTGGCGGTGCGCTGCAATGCGGTTGCAATGCGATGCGATGAACGTATTCAGTGGCTCAATTAGATAGATCCGTTCGGTACGCAGCCGACTCTGCTACCACAGTTTGATCGAATAGGCGATGGCGTCCAGAAGGCGGTACACTGCCCTCTCAATTCCTGTGGGGTGTTTGGTGGCAGGAGCTTCGCAGTGGTGGCCGAGAGGTCACCCAACGTAGTCTGCCAACGAAAGCTGGTCTCGCGCCTAGCAGCTGATGCGCCAGATACCCTGTTGTTATGTTTAGGTGTGTATCTGCTGCTACAGAGGTCTATACGACCTGGTATGAGGAGGACGGGTGGCAGTCGTCGTCCTTGGTTGTGTCTCTGTATTGGGGTCTGGTCGAAGCCGGGGGGAAAGTCGACGACGTGGAACCAGCAATACGGATGATATGTAAAGCGATGCCCGCTTCCACGAATCGCAACCGTGCGCAAGGCGAGCAGAAGGGACCCGGGGCTTGTCGCACGTAGTTTCGTTGCCCGTGAATAGAGGGGATCACGAATAGAAACTGGAACGGTTGACTGGATGGCTGGACGGACGGAAACGAGGTTGTCGCAAAAAGTCGAGGGAGGGGAAAGAAGAGAACGGATGGAACTGGAACGGTCAACACTCCAACTGATTGACTGACTGACTGGTAGACTGACTCCCTGGATATCGTCTTCGTCTTATGGTGGACGAGAACGGAACCAAGACAAGAGGCGGAAGGAGACGAGGGACAAGATGGGATGGGATGGGATGGAGAGAAGATAGAGAGAGAGGCAGAGAGAAAGAGTCTCTACCGTATTCTCATGGACCCGACGGATGGATGGCGATGCTGGAAGTTAGCAGGGCACAAAATAGTGACAGTGTGGAGGATCCACGGGTGTTGACAAGCTGCGGTTCAATGTTGCTAACCTTTGGAACACTCCAGGGCTCGAACAGGCCTTGAGCTCCCCCTGCTCCCCCAGTCTGCCAGTTCTGCCAGTCTCGGTTCTGGGCGAATTGGGCGGTTAATGTGGGCCTCGGCAAGCCAACCAGGCCAGCTAACGAGAAGAAGCTAACCAGTGTAGGTAAAGTGCAGGTACCTGGACCACTCAAGCTCCAGGGTGGGGCTAGGCTACTCCCCGCTAACACGGCACTGCACGGTACCAATTTGTACTTGTTACCGTGTACGCTATTCCTGTCTACCTAGGTACATACTAGTACTAACCGATGGATGTCTCCGGGCTTCTGCACTTATAGCCCTAACCCTCTCCAAGGCTGTCTGAACCCTTTCTAACTCTCGACGTGGACCGACATTGACCGACATCGACCGACATCGACCTTCCATCCCGCTACCATAGTATCCAGCCATTCTTCCTCGACTGACAAACTTGGGATACTACTTCTCATCTATACCCATTCTCTGCTATTATATATCAAAGTGGCAACGCTCTTATACTCTCACGGCCCCTGAGGTCTACATTACAGACCTGGACACGTTGGGAGGCAGTCAACATTGATGATTGTTGTCCAACCTTTTCGCCTGGTAAGATCACACGAGATCGCCATGAGGCAGGTTTATTTTCTCTACAATTGATCTTACTGCTCTGTTTCGTTTTCACGCCGACTCGACTGCCTTGCGTGGTCAAATACCGTAGACCACGGTCTATTTATACTACTACGGGTACCTAGCGAATCTTGCGTATCATACGTATCATGATCTCCATCGGCGGGAGATCAGCAATGATCCCTGACCTCGCATCACTTCTGTTCGATACAGTTTCCGTCCGTCCATACAATATGGACCATACCTCCATTTCTTTTGAGGTGAAAGGGGTCTCCAGTGGGCCACGACTAATTTTTAACATCTGATTACGATACTTGACGAACTCTAAGCCCAACGCTTCACCACAAAAGGACAACTCCTAGGCGAAAGCGATGGGGCGCCGGTTAATCTCTCGCATCGTCTCATATGTGCCGCTGCTGTTGAGCTTCCAGCCCGATTTAGTGAGAACTTGGAGGACGGAGCATCGAAGCCGATGCTGAATAGAGGAGATCACCAGACCTTCAATCGATTACTCGTCCAGGACTCGTCCTGGTTGTCTTGCTCGCGGTGTAAAGGGGTTCCCACATGGCTCACTGCAGTTGTGTGATTACTGCGCGTGTCACGCCGAGGTCGCTCCGATGCTACAACACCTCGTTGTATGTTGTTGTTAACGGGTAAAGACTGCGACTCTTCTACGTCGGATCTTTTCTCTTACCCATCAACGTCCAATACCCCGAAGGGCCTATGGAGGAATGAACGGCAGGGGCGTGGGTTTGGTGATTTTACCCTCAGCTCATGGCTCAGGGCCCCACCGAAACAGCCAAAGAGGGCGACATGTAAATGAAGGGGCTGCAGCCGCGATTCAAACCAGACAGGGGCCATAAAATGGGACAGACAGGAAGCATTATAAAAGACCCTGATACCCAAGAGCAGCCTTACATTGTTTCCATGTGTACGGCAAGCATAGCTCCACACCTTTCACGTCCAGGGAGTTCAGATTCAGATCTCGAGGCAGGTCCTTCGTTTACCACATTCGCTACCAGATCTCAAGACATCACATACGGCCCACCAGCCTTATACATTCGCTTCTCATCCCAACCATTTCCCACTACCCCTGTTCATCATGCGTTTCACACCATCCCATCTTGTCAGCCTCGTGCTGTCAGCCTCGACGGCGGCGGCCTCGGCCGAACACTTGTTCTCCAAGCGTTTGGACGTCAGCTGGGGACCCATTGTCGGCGTCGGAGCATCCACTGCCAATATTATCAGCACGACTAGCACCATTTACCCGGGAAAGATGCCTTCGGACCAGAAGGGGTACATGTTCGCCTGGATCGGCATCATGAACAACACTGGTGACCTGATTCAGAGTATTATTGGCTCCTACCCAGCCGGCCAGAGCGAGTGTTCCGGCTCGAATGCCGACACGACGTGGTGCATCACGTCCGAGGTGTACGGCCTAGACTCCTCTGGGGCGACGACGCAGTTCGTTGGAGACAAGAGAACCGCGGACGTCAACTATGAGAACGGTATTGTCTTCAACTACACGCTCATTGACGCATCGACCTACCTCTGGGAGCAGACAATGACAGACGCTGTCACCGGCGACCTCCTTTCTACATACCAGAAGATATCCGGTCCCATGAACACGTGGAACACCGCCGTCGAGCTCCAGCCCTACGGTGACAACGAACCTACCGGGACCATTGAGCCGCAGTACTATATAAACACGACCATCACCCTGGACGCCGTGGATGAGAACTTTTCCAATGAGCTGTGGACCGAGTATGGCGGTGAATCTACAGAGCTGACTACAAGCGATGGTGGAAAGACTGTGAGTACTATCTCTCTGACGTGTATTTGGGAGCCAAATACTGACTTCTGTTCTCCGCTAGTGGCACATCGAGAAGATCACTGTTCCTGCCATGGAGAGTGGTTCTAGCTCCAGCTCCAGCTCTACCTCCAGCGCCAGCGCCAGCGCAACCTCCGCCGTTGTTGCTGCTGCTGACTCTTCCAGTTCATCTGCTGCTGCTGTTGTCTCCGCAGCCGTCCCGACCACTTCTGCCGCTGTCGCTCCTGTCGACTCGACCTCGTCTGCCTCTTCCGCAGCTGTCCCTACTGGGGCTTCGGACTCTTGGGGCCCTGGTGGGCAAGGTCAGGGCCAGCAAGGCGGTCAGCCGGGTGGATTTGGTGGCTGGTAAAGGACTCGTAGCGGAACTTATGGACAGCTTTGAAGGCTGTATTCGCATATTGCATTCTTGTAGATAGGTGGTGGACCATTTGTTTCTTGCCAGTTCTTGACGAGAAGCTCGTGAGGTGTCCCACGTCAGAGCGGGCCAGAAGTAGATCCAATGGGACAACATGGATTGATTATAGAGCTGACAAGGAAGTATATATATATATATATCCAACATCAATTACCCAGACCTCAACGCCTTGCATCCGTCTGACCTGACCTATAATTCCATGTTTCCGATAATGAGAACCAGAATAAAACTGATCTATCACCCAAACACCAATCTCTGAACCGTCAAATAGCCCCACGTAAGCCAACCAACAACCGGGCCCAAGAACCACGGCGCATGGAACCGCGCCTGCGCCGCAGCTATCGTCGGCCACACCGACCACGGGCAACCCTCGGTGAAGAAGAAGCCGCGCAGCATGCTCTCCGTGAGCGCGGCGAACCTCTCGCACCGCCCGTACATGTCCCCCTCGAACCTCGCGACCTCCCTGTCCAGCCCGCCGAGGTCCTCCCCCGCACGCACCACGGCCCGCGCCAGCGCCCGCGCGTCCTCCATGCCGACGTTGACCCCCTCGCCCGCGAACGGCGTCATCAGGTGCGCCGCGTCCCCGACGAGCGTGAGCCCCGCCCGGTGCGCGTGGCTGAACCCCACGGGGAGCATGTACAGGCTCGAGGGCACGGTGCGCCCCCGGCACAGCGTGATGGCCTCTCTTATGATGGGGTGCCAGCCGTCCTCCCCCCGCAGGCGCGCCAGCATCGCGGCTTTTGCCCTCTCTAGGTCCCAGGCGTCTGGGTCCTCGTCGCCGCTGTCGCCGTCCCGGAACCAGGACTCGTCGTCCGTCCGGAAGTTCACGGCTACCTTGATGCTCCCGTCGCCCATCTGCTGCAGGTTCGTCTTGACCCCGTCGGCGTGCGAGAATATGCTCCCCCTGTTGACGGCGCGGTAGACCGACGGCGCGGTGCGCTCCGCGTCGGGGATGTCGAAGGACTGGTTCGACACGCCGGAGAACTTGGGCTTGACGGGGGTCAGCACGCTGCGGATCTTGCTCCACGCGCCGTCCGCGCCGACGATGAGGTCGAACCCGGACGCGGTGGTGGTGGTGGTCTTGCCGTCGGTGGTGGCGACGGTGAAGACGAGCTCGTGCTCCCTGGGCTCGCCGCCGGGCCTCACCTCCCCGAGGCGGTGGCCCCACCGGACCATGCCCCCGGGCAGGCTCTCGACGAGCATCCTGCGCAGGGCGGAGCGGTCGATCTCGGGCCGCTGGCCGCCGAGGTGCCCGCCCTTCTTCTTCTCCTGGCCCGGCGGGCTGGGGTCGACCCGGTAGAAGGGCCTCAGGGCCCTGTCCGTCATGAGCAGGAACTCGCCGTCGTAGCGGGCGTGCCGCATGAACTCGCCCCACAGCCCGGCCTCCTTCAGGGCCGCGAGGCCCGTGGCCGTGTGGAGGTCCAGCGTGCCGCCCTGGCTCCTGTAGTCCGGGGAGGCGTCGCCCTCGAAGATGGTGACCTCCGCGGAGGGGCACTGGAGGTGGAGGAGGCGGGCGAGGGTGGTGCCTACGGGCCCGGCGCCGATGATGGCGATCTTTGGGAACGGCATTGTTGTTGTTGTTGTTGTTGTTGTTGTTGTTGTTGTTGTTGTTGTTGTTGTTGTTGTTGTTGTTGTTGACTAGGGTGTTGTGGGAGTTGTAGTCTAGTCGCTTATACTGGGATATGGGGGCCTATTTCTGTGAAAGGGAGTGATGTGCGACCGTACTTATATATGCCATGATATATATATCAACCTCCTCTCGGCGAGGCGGAGTCTCCGCACAAAGCACGCCGTTGCCACACTGCGGTCGGCCTTCGCGCAAGACCCATTCCGATCTGGAGTTGCTACCTTTATGAGAGCATGCCTTGGCCGAGTGAGTAACCGCCGAGCCATGGTAGTGCCCATCAGGAGAGAAGGGTTGCATACTAAGTAGTAATAGTAAGTTCATTTCTGTCGGAGCATCCGCGGAGCTCAGCGAAAACCGGAGACTCCGGCCGGGGTTTTTGGAGTTTAACTGACCTCCCTTTGCTAATGGCCACTGTAACCAGGAGGAACTTGACGCCGGTGCTTACGGAGACCACCTCTCGCCAGTGTTGTATGCCCACTTCAGCACATAGTGAGATGATTTCTCTCAAAGGGGGCTTGTCCATGATCTCTGTGAGGCGCTGTCATGTCCACGGGTGCTCTACTGTGTACTTACTTAAGTACTTTAGTAGACAAGGTCGCCGAACGTAAAGACCCTAACCCTGTGGATCACAATGTTACCCTGATATCTCCCTTAGGATGCTGTTGGTTGTTGGTAGTTGGTTGTTGGCAGTGTATACATATTTAAGTAGTAAGCAGACAGACTTAATGCTCGACCTTTTGACTTTGTCCAATGCAGTCCTTACAAACTCGTAGGTCGAACCACTAACCAAGTATGGACGTAATCAAGCCCTTCCTAAACCTCTTCAAGACCATAAAAACCGCCCTCACCATCCTCTACGCCCTGTATCAAGACTACTCCAAAGTCATAGCCCAGGCCAACTCCCTCCCCGGCCTCCCTGCCCCCAACCCGACCAGCTCATACTGGCAAGATGACCCGCCCTACCCGGAGCTGGTCGACATCCGCTCGCCAGGTGGCCCGCCCGCGACAGCCGACATCGTGATCATCGGCTCGGGCATCACGGGCGTGGCCGTCGCGAGGACGGTGCTGCGCGAGTGGAGGAGGACAGGCAGGCTCGACGCCGACGGAGGGGAGAAGGAGCCTCCGCGCGTAGTCGTCCTCGAGGCCCGGAAGCTGTGCTCCGGGGCGACGGGGCGGAACGGCGGGCACATCAAGGCGAGCCTCCACGAGTCGTTCCAGTGGATGGTTGGGGTGAGAGGGATGAGTCGGGAACGGGCTGCGGCCATCTGCGCGTTCCAGTACTGTCACCTTGACGCGCTTGTCGATGTGGCCAGGGCGGAGGGTATAGAGGAGGTCTCGGAGTGCCGGAGGGTGGAAACTGTTGATTTTTCTGTTGATGAGGAGACTGATGAGAGGATGAAAAAGATGATGGAGGAGTTCAAGCCGTATGCGCCCGAGGGCTTTCATATGGCTGGGCACACGGCGGAGCAGGCGAGAGAGAAGTTCAAGGTGAATGAGCGGGTCGTCGGCGCGGTGTCGTTCCCTGCTGGCGCTATCTTTCCATATCGCTTCGTCACGTCGTTATGGAAGAAGCTGCTGGATGAGTTTCCCGAGTTACTCTCCATCGAGACAGGCACCGCGGTGGAACGAGTCGAAGTCGTCGACGACCAGGACACTACATCAACGAACGAGAAGGACAGTAGTAACTATCCCTACGTCGTTAGCACCAGTCGGGGGCGCGTACTGACCCGCCACGTCGTCCACGCCACGAACGCCTTCACTTCGCAGCTCGTCCCGGGCCTCAGGGGCAAGGGGACAGCAGGGCTGTGCCACATGACGGCCCAGAAGGCGGGGGCATATTTTCCGGATAAGGACGGCAGCCGCTCTTGGTCTGTCATCTATGGTCAGGGGTTCGACTATATCACACAACGGCCGTCTGGGGAGCTGATGGTTGGCGGTGGGTTCTTCCGGGGGCCGAAGCAGGGCATGGATATGTTCGGCATCTATGACGACAGCAGATTGGATACCCTGACGCTCATGCACCTCGAGGGCGTCATGCCTGCCGTATTCGACCCGGGATATGAAGTCGAGGGTGAAGCGAGGAGAACGATCAAGGCGTGGTCAGGGGCCATTGGGATCAGTCCGGACCTGATGCCGCTCGTGGGGAGGCTAGACCCGAGGATCACGTCGAGGAAGGTAAAGAGCAAGAGAGATGAGGGAGTCAATGAGCCAGTGGAGCCGGGTGAGTGGATTGCAGCTTACTTCTGTGGTGACGGAATGGCGTGGGCCTGGCTGTGTGGTACTGCACTGGGTATCATGCTGGCAGGGACCGAGGGGCAGGATCTACCCGCGGAGCCAGGTCGGCCGGGAGGTAGGCTGGCCGAATGGTTCCCTCAAGAGTTATACGCCAGTTGGGAGAGAGTGAAGGACATGGATATTTCTGACCTGGCGGATGCATTGTAGTGTCCTACAATTGGGTACATGGTGGGATGGAGACTGCTCTGGGCAAGACCACACATACACCGGGCCCAGGGGGTAGGCGGAACCTGTCAGTACGGTAGGAGGAACGAATGCTGTCCTTGTATAATAGAGACCTCATCAGCTTGAGTCCACTGGACTACCTAGGTATCTTCGCCACTCTTTCTAGGTCACAGGTAAACAAGAAGGATGTTCCTTCCACACTACTATATACTATACTATACCAGGTAATTCAGCACGTCTCTTGGCTGGTGCGGAAGGACGTGTGGTGCCCGGAAGGAGCGGCTGGTTTGTTTACGGTGACTGAAAGTAGATCCCGACTATGAGAATTGCAATGGAGATTTTCTGTCTAGAACATTCATGGATGTCTGGCCACGAATGCTTCCCTTTCAGCAACTTCACGTACTGTTATACCCCCTTTTCAAGCTGGTTTTCATCTTTCGATCACTCTCAATGTGCGCTATCGGTCTCTGGCAGCGTAACAACTTTCTCAAACAGAACCTACTGTCCTGGACGTTGAGTTATGTTACTTCATGGTGATGAGACTGGGACTCAACATCAGACCACGGCGCCTTTACTGCCAAGGACGATGAGCATCGACGACGCATCTCCCCTTGGACGTTCCACATCAAACAGCACAGCAATACACAACGCAGACAATATCGCTACCGTCACCGTCGCCCTCAAAACTGCAAGTATATTCGACTACTATCCTTTGAACACAGGTCTGGAACAATGGGAAGAAAACAACCCATTGTTCCCCTTGCCGAGAAAGAGGCTGTGCCAGAAGTTTGGCGAATTTCAACCAGAAGAACACATCAGCGTCAACGGCGACGGCCACTGATATGGCGGCAGCCACTGCACCCGCCTTCAGACCCGCCTCCGTACTCGCCTCGGCGGCAGCATTCCGGCTCCCGGGCCCCAACTCCATCGAGCTTCCACGCGGGAGAGGCTGATGGGGTGGTTCAACCGGACGGTGCAGCCATCGGGCCAGGAACCAGGTGAGCCGCGCCTGATGCCGGTCAGGGGGAACCTATCTTCCTGCATACTTACCCTTTCCCGATATTATGCGGATATCACCAGGTATCCACAACCGGCCGGAGGCATCGCTCATCTCGAGGAGCAAATCATCAAGGACTGCCAGCGGTTTACAGATATTCGTATGAGGTCAGCGTGGACACGTCAAGCTCGCACTGGCCTCAATATATCGGTTATCGAACTTGCTTACCTCAAGGATACATGGATCTTCGCGGAGCATTACCCAGTCAGCCCCGTCACATCGATACGACCGTAGCTATTCGTCTACCGTCTGTGAAGGCTAGTCTTCGGCGAAGATAACCCGTCTGCTTCGTATTATTACGGTTATTGGAGATTAGACCAGCGTCAAGCTTCCAAGAGCTCGTGGATACCCCACTTTGCGTATCCGGAAACACTCCTACCGAACTGGTCATGGTCCCAATACTGCTATCTGATAACAGAGAGGCTAGATCGAATGATACGCAGTTGCAATAGGTATTAGGAGACTGTTGATACTACTATCACCCTCTACCTGGAGTATATATTCCAGGCTTGTGTTCGAATAATGAGGATCGATACTTCAGATCCCTCAATAACAGAAAAGACTCACCTCAAAAGCGAGTACGAAGAATCCTTGGGTTTACCAATGAGTATCGAATACCATAACCCTTTAACCTTCGTTATCGCTCATAAGCATCATGGGCGGCAGATGTTGACTGGATGGGCCCCTGACGCTCGGTATCTCGGGGATCGTACGAATACCCAGAACAATATACTTATCGAAACAAGGACGAGTGACTCTTTGAAAAGCAATTTTGCTGAGGCTGTATATCCTGAACTCGAGAAGATGCTGCTTCTCGCTGATATTGTTGACGATCTGATCGATGAAGGATGGGAGGTCGTGTATCAGTTGCGAATTTCCTTGTTCGAAGACGCGGTGGCTAGAAGAGTAGCTCGGCCTCGAGTCGGTCGGGTAATTGATAGTCAAGGCTTCGGGCGATTATATTACGCCTTCAGAGCTTGATATTGTTCCCAGGGAATTTCCTCATCTCTTTACCTTTCCGTGATAGGTGATATTCTCCCCCTCGCCCCATCTCTTCGCCTCCTTTCTTCTTGAAAGCCCCTTCTAATCCTACCTTATCCTCCTCTCGCTCTTCCGCCTCTCACCGTTCCAACCTTTACCGTTCCAACCCCCTCCCTCCAGTTCTCAGCCTTTGTATCTCGCCTATCCTTTTTGACACCCGGCTGTTTCTTGTGGATTACAACGACGGTGTAGCGTTCGGGGCCACGGTATATAGCAAATCAGAAGGAAAGGTTGAGGATTGTTTAGGGTCAACTGTAGGATATCCAATAGATGCTTTCTATCACCTAGAAAGTCTACTTGCGAGTATATACTAGACGCGGGTCACGGAGCTCGCCTCGTTAAATCAAAGAAGTAGCTAGGTACAATCCTCAACCTTCGACGACCTCCCTCGGGCCCCTCTTTTTCTTCCGTCTTACATGTAACTGCTGCCAATGGGGACTTCGTGGGTACCGGAGTGCCTTGGGACAAGACAACCCAGGAAGTAAAGTAAAACCTATTGATCAATAGGGTAGGGGCGACAAGTCCAGGCCTTGGACAGAGAACTTGAAGGAATCGTTCCTGCGGAGGAACCGTTAGCTTAGATACACCATTTATTCGCGAATACGAGCAAAGACTTACCTGGAATAGCTCCCACCCGCGTCCAGATCCAACCGCCCCCTGATGCTGTCCTTGAAATCCACATCCGCATAGATGATCTCCGTGTCATCTTCCCACGAGGGGCCAGCCAGGACGTCTCCAAACGGACCCGTGATGGCCGATCCTCCACGGGAGATCCATTCCTCCGCGGCGCTCTTCTCCTCCTTCGCATCGTCATGCTTCTTCTTCTTCTGCGCCGGAGGAGGGTGGACCACGCCCGTCCCAGCGTCGTAAGAAGACGACGCGTGCTCCACCCCCTCAGCCGCCTCGACGGCCACGCTCGTCGTCTTCCTCGACTCGGGGCCGTGCAGGTGGAAAGCACCCGTGCCGTCGTCGTAGGAAACGTCGTTCACCTTGTGCTGCTTCACGGCCTCGTGGTGGTGGTGGTCACCCGGCCTGCTTCTGCTGGCGCCGTCCTTGTCCTTGTGCACGGTCATGTTGGACGTGACCACGAAGCACCGCCCCTCGATGCCGACGGTGCGGACCAGCGACAGCCAGGCGTCCCGCCCGTCGGCGGTGGGCGCCAGGTAGAGGTTGATGTTCTGCGCGTACAGGGCCTGCCGGAGGAGAGGCATGTAGCTCTCCCAGCAGATGGCGGCCGCCATGTTGATGCGCGTGCCGCGGATGGTGGTGCTGACGGCCTGGAGGGTCCTGGGCGAGCCCTGGGCCCAGATCAGGCGCTCGGAGCCGGTC
>LKEB01000051.1:61207-78070 GCA_003795295.1 Cytospora leucostoma | reverse complement strand
GAATGTGAATGTGAATGTGAATGGAGATGGGAATGGGAATTACGGGTGAAGCAGCAGCCAGAAAGCGATCTCCGACTTGTTTCCCCAAGATGAATTACAAGGCTTCAAGGTACGCGCCTGGTGGGAAAGCACCATTCAATGTCCATTCAATGTCCATTCAATGGGGCTGAAGGCGCCTGCAGCCCACTAATTAATGCAGGGTGTCAGGGGGGTCCAGTGGGGACATCTGGAGCCTGGTCGGATCTCCCCGATTGGTTGATTCGTCCTCACCTGGGCAGTCACCACGTTATACGTATAGTGGGACCGCCTGGGCATTGCGTCACAAACACGGTATACAAGGAACTGCAGCTAAGTACCCCGGCTTACTTACTTAGCTTAGTAGGTACCCGCCATTCCAATGTTGTGGCACATGATCCTGCCATCTGATAACGAGTCCCATTACTGCTTACATAATACACCCAATCACTTCTCCCCTTTATCGTCCAGTTTCGATCATCACTCCTGCATCTTTGCCTCTTTCATACTGCACACATTACTGTCAACTGGTCTCAAGGCAAAGCAACAGACTGCTCCCGAGATGTCCAGTCGGTCATGTCCATCAAGCCACTCCCCGGGGATGTTGTGGCACAAATTAAGTCGTCCGTGGCCATCACCTCCCTGAATAATGTTATCTGCGGGCTTGTCAAGAACGCCCTTGACGCTAAGGCCACCAAGATCAACCTGACTGTGGACTACTCTCGTGGGAACTGCTCCATAGAAGATGATGGGGTCGGCATACCGCCTCTAGAGTTCAAGCATACTGCAGGGCTGGGCCAACTTCACTGTATGTTGTCATTGGGCACCTGATGCTTAGCTCGAGCTGCTAACGGCCTGGTGAAAGATACATCGAAGCACCCGCATCATCCGGATGTCTACGGAAGATACGGTGTATTCTTGGCTTCAGTCGCATCACTGTCACTGCTTACAATCGCATCGCACCATAGAGACTATCACTCTCATAATTCGATGAGCATCCACAACTCCAAGGTTCTGGCGCGTCATACACCATGCCTTCCCGAGCAACGCCTTCTCACATTCAGCCACGGTACGAGGGTCACAGTAAGGGACCTCTTTGGCTCCATGCCGGTGCGAGTGAAATATCGAGCTCTCCAAGCGGGGAAGTCGTCATTCAGTAGGGACTGGGATCAACTTCTCTTAGATCTGGTCGCTCTGTTGATCGCCTGGCCTAGTCCAGTGTCTGTGTCGATCCGTGAGCCATCCAAGCGGCAAGACTTGGTCTTGAGGAATACTTCGGTATCCTGGCTCCGTGATAGTTGCCGAGTTCTACACCAAGCCTTACTGTGCGACAGTCCTGATGTCGGTGATTGGGTCTCGATTGGGGCATCAGCTCCGAAACTCTCGATCAGTGGCTATGTATGCCGTGAGCCGGTTGCGACGAAGCGCGTTCAGTTCATAAGCCTTGGCATCGAGCCACTTTCGAACGAGTTCCGGAGTAACGTTCTGTACGAGGAGGTGAATAAAGTATTCGCCGAATCCAGTTTTGGTGCCATTGGCGACGAAGGAAATTTGGACGAAGATACGAAGGAGATCAAAACGGAAGGTTTTGTGCAGAGAGACTTGAAGATCAGAAAAGGTGTAGACCGATGGCCCATGTTTTTCCTGAAGATCTCTCCAATTTCTACATCGACCCAGCGGTCTCTGGAAGTGGATGACATCCTCGACGATCGGCAACCGAACCTGGTGTTGATCGTAGATCTGTTGAAAGCCATGTTCTTCGAGTTTCTGAAAAAGAACCTGTGTCGAGCAAGACAGCCCGCCTTGTCTGCGAAGTCCAAACCTCGTCGTTATCGAGAGAACGATGAACCTTCTGGTGATATTGACGGCGTCTTCGTCACATCTGTCAAGCTCAAACCGGAGTCGGGTCAGAGCACCAGTTCCAGTCAAGCCGGAGGGACTGCTCGAAAAGCTTTGCGGCCTGAGCCTCTGGGAAGCAGATCCGAATCCCCATTCTCGGCCTGGTCGAGAATCAAGTCAGGGCAGACATTGTCCACCTTTGAGTCTTCCCCATCTACACTCACGCCGGCAAATACCACCTCTTTGACTGCTGCCGCCAGCCCAAGCCCAATCAGTACGCAAGGTCATACCGACACCAAACCGTTAGCATCTGCTACAGCAGAGCCTCCCCGGGCTCCTTTGTATGATGCGAACGGCAAGCTGACACGGAAGCCCTTCGAGGTATTGACTTCCCAAACACTATCGAATAGGAGTACTCGGCAGCCGGAAAAAGCAGATCCACACACGCCGAGATCACACCATTCATCCCTACAAGCGCCGCAGCGTTCTCCGGGCGATGAAACATTCGAATGGGTCAATCCCGTGTCTAAGATGGTTTCCATCATCAACGCTCGTACTGGTTTTGTGTCAGCGCCAAGGTCCCTGACATTGAATAAGAGGGCTTCGGAAAGGACGAGAGAAGTAGGTGAAGTTGATACGAACAACGGCGTAGGCGCAGGTAATGCGACGCCATGGATCAGAGACCTTGTTGACAAGTGGGAAAACCCTGTATTCGAATTGACTGAACCGCCGATACCAAAGCTCCCTGGCGTAATAGATATGCTTGGCGTTGATCCTAGGCCAACTCACTGCTGCAACCAGGGCGCCCTGGCTTTTAACGTGGGATCGCGCCACGAGACATCGGCTATCGGATCGCAAGGCCGATTATCAAAAGAGGCCCTCGAAAGGGCGCAGTTGATATCTCAGGTGGACAGCAAGTTTATCTTTGCCAGAGTACCCTGTGAACAGAACGCGGAAGACGGGAAGGCCCCAAGGTCGTTCTTGTTGTTGGTCGATCAACACGCCGCAGATGAGCGATGTCGTGTGGAACAGCTGATGAAGGACTACTTCAAGCCCACGGTGGACGAAAATGACAGCAAGATCTGGAAGGCAGCCACTGAGCTTCTACCCAAGCCTTTGCAATTCGAGATCTCTAGTCAAGACAAGAGCGTTTTAGGTCGCTGCAAGGAACACTTTGCTTATTGGGGTGTCTGCTACAATATCGTTACCAGTTCCCGTGAAAAAGGTGGGGTGGATATGAGCAAGACGAAGAACAAGACAAGGACCACCGTTGTCGTGCATAGCCTTCCTCCAGCCATCATCGAGAGATGCAGAACAGAACCTCGACTTCTGGCCGAACTCATTCGCAAAGAGGCCTGGAAATTAAACGACGAGGCTGGACTTGCCCAACTCCCGAGATCGAAGGATGTCATAGCTAGAGAGGATACGCGAAACGGTCCTGCCTGGGTGCCATTGTTTCACGGGTGTCCACAGGGTATCGTGGAGCTGATCAACTCCAGGTCCTGTCGGAGCGCGATCATGTTCAACGACCCCTTGTCGCCAGATCAGTGCGCGGAACTCCTTGACAGGCTTGTTCGGTGTTCGTTTCCTTTCCAGTGTGCTCACGGGCGGCCCTCGATGGTGCCCCTGGTGGACCTGGGCGATGGAATGGTCGAGATGGGGAATGTCTCTGACGGGATCAAGAGGAAGGAGGATGAGGAGCCCTATGGGCGCAGCTTCAGGAAGTGGAAGCAGCTGAGGCGCGGTTAGCCTGACTCCGGAGATCGCCTATACAATAACACAGATGGCCTTGGGGGTCCCATACCCTAACCCCCCATAGTGGCCATGTAAAGTTCCTATCAATTGAGCCACACATCATCCACTTTCATCCCCCCTCAGTGTTCTTGATGTCACTGCAATCATAAAGCAGCACTTCTGGACATAGTAATAGGTGCATACCCATATATATGGGATTACGCTAAATAATACAAAAGTCGAGGACGATTTCAACAGCAAGCACCGGGTCCCTTATACGAGCACCAACGGACGATTGAACGCAACGCCCAATATGGACTACCTACCAGGAGAGATCACTGCCAACATAATTTCCCACCTCGCCGAAGACGGCGGCGATAACAGACTCCTCCAGTACGCCACTGTCTCACGCAGGTGGCAACAGAATATCGAGGCCAGAACCTTCGCGCACGTCACGCTTACCCCAGCGCGGCTCGCTTCACCTCTTGCCGCGCAGGCCCTAACGCCTAATCGCGTACGCCGCTTCGTCCGATCCATCGAGGCTGAGTTGCTTCTCCCTCCGTATAATAAGGAGGCGCGAGGGCGGCGCGAGGATGCCAATGAGAAACGCGAGGCCAACGCCTTATTTACAAGCTTTATCCGGCAGATATTTACCTTCCTAGCTCCGTCGCCAGGCACTGAAGTCTGCAGCGAAGGAGATAGGCGCCAGGGCCAGCAACCGCAGCAGCCCAAGGGGTTTGATATCATGGCGGGCTATCGTCCTAAGATCCGGCTGTCCTTGACGGCCTGCTGCGTTAGCGATGCCGAGGACATAATGGAGAGACATTTTGCAACCTTTAGGGGCGCCTCGCGCGACCTGTTCCGGGCGCGCTACGAGAGCTCGTATATCGACCTGCTGCCGGCAGCAGGGAGATCAGTCCAGGATGAGGCAGAGGCTCTTCCCGAGTTGGCCTGCGTTTCAGAGTTCCACGCCCAGGGTTCCTCAGGACTAGGATCTCGGGCGTTTGCACCACGCGCGCTGTGTCTTATAGCGTCGAGAATGTCGGGACTAAAGGCTATAGAATGGGGACTTTCCGATAACGAGAAGAGGGATATCGCGCTTAGAAAGACATTGAGAACAGGTAGGACTAAGATTTCCATTTCATTCCCATTTTCCATGCAGAGGGAGACACCTACTAATGAACTGGGTAAGATTTTGCCAATACTCTAGAAAGACTACCCTCTACCCTCCAACACTTTAGGCTGTACTACGAAAGACACGAGCCAAAAGACCACTCTTTCCAAACGCCTAGTATTATAGACGAAACAGACTACGGCAACGATAAGCTAAGCCTTGCACTTTATAAGCTCTCTCAGCGGCTTAGGACCTTCGAACTAGTCGCCCAAGTTGGACCAGAGATACTCTGGCCACTACAGACAGGGCCGGACCATCAAGACGGGAACCTCCCGCTATGGCCAAACATGTGGCGGTATACCATCGAACCTGGAGCCATCGCCCCGTCGGGTCAGTGGCGCTTCCGGCGGGGTCCGAACGACGACCCCCCGGACTCGGACAACGACGACTCCTCCTCCTCCTCCTCCTCGTACGTCTCGGAACCCGAGGCTGCCCCGGGCGATGAGAAAGACGATAGGTATAGGGAGGAGCGCGACCCGGGCGCTATCGCCCCGCTGCTAC
The DNA here is from genome assembly GCA_003795295.1 of Cytospora leucostoma. Taxonomy (NCBI): domain Eukaryota; kingdom Fungi; phylum Ascomycota; class Sordariomycetes; order Diaporthales; family Cytosporaceae; genus Cytospora; species Cytospora leucostoma. The sequence continues at coordinate 72,807 of LKEB01000051.1, read as the reverse complement.
TTGCCGCCGCACGGGCGGCGGGCCGGATGCCGGTGCTCCGTACAATGTCCTTCATGATGCACCCGGTCGCTTCGGGAGGGGAACTAGAGGTCTACTACAAGGTAGGGCGCAGCGCCGGGCCAGGTGGGGAGGCTGGCACGGCAGAGCTGGACGTCGACGGCCAGCCCGTGTTCTGCCCGGACACGGAGGTCATGCAGGCTTGGAGGGAGGCTGCGAGGGCCCGCGTGGGTGGTGCGGAGTCGAGGCTCGAGGTGGTTATCAAGGGGTTAATAGTCCACCCGGTGATTGGTGATCTTCCCCTGGACACGCGATTACGGGGGATCGTGTAGATAGCTCGTAGTCACGCTCGAAGATTATGATTATGATTGATTGCCTTACAGGATGTCGTGTTCAAGGACGAGTGGCCAGGAGCTGGGTGATGGCTGGCTACTTTGCCAGGTTCCGCGCCGCAGGTCTTTGGCCTCGTACTTCACAAACGAAGGTGTTCAACTGGTCATGCCGAAGTTGTGGACGATTGGAGCACATTAGCAGATTGGACAACGGTGGAAAAGTTGCTTGTAGTCCCATGATCCGGCCGGTGCAGAGGGAAGAAGGGGAACAGAGCAAGAAACCCATATAGAACAGAAACACTAATTACACTAGCCAACTAAAAGGGTAGCCGCCCCTACAGGACCTGGGAATGTTTCTTTTTGACAGAAAACACACGTCGCGAACAACCGGGTGAGTAGATTCCGAAAATAGCTGAGCTCAAGGGCAAACAAACCAATCATTGTTGAACCAAAGCAGTAAGGCATTGCAAAAATACTATATATTAGCATAAAGAGTGCACTCGATTGAAGGGTAATGTTGGAACGGTCGGGTATGGATTACTTATCCACGGCTTAGACGGGCAGGTAAATACATGATCTACATTGTTAGACCTGGAAAACGTAACTGTGTCCAGGGTAGACTAGGCCATTTGGCAATAGAGGAATAGAATTGTTAAGAACAGCAAGATTAGAACTGGCCAGTCGATGACTCCGGACTCTCCCCAGTGGGAATGTAAGGCTTGACCTTATACCAAAGAAGCCTCCCTGGGACAGACGAATTCCGACCGGTGGATTCTATAGTTTAATAATAATATCTTCACAGGTGTTCCAGTAATTAGTACAAACGGTATTGCCTACTTGACAGCCGTGCCCACGATGACACTCCAACACGCTATGCCTCAATTGGCCCAGAAGCTGCGCATATTTATGTTAGCAAGGAACCGCCACTCGAGAAGAAGGGATATATTGACCGCCAGGTTGATGGCTCAATCTCTGGGAAAGAAGAGGAGCCCTCATGATGGCAACTTGACTTACTTTTCCACACTCGTTATCCTTATCCAGCACGGGCTTCCACGAATCTGATTATGAATTATACCTGGTCAGCTCCGAGTGATAAGTCACAGGGCAAGGGCCTCGAAACCGGTAATCTCTCGGATAACACGCGAGGGGGTCCCAATAGTGGTGCAGTGAAAGATGAAAAGGTACTACCGACCGCTGTCTTTGGGAAGAAAACAAAGGCAATGAAAAGAACGGGGAAGGCGTGTTCTTTATGAGGAAAGCAACAGGAATTTTCTTCCGTAGGACATGTCATCAAACTCGATCATCCATGGATACAAGAGACTAAACAAAGTTCATGACCCCATGATAGTATTCCGCTCTGACGGGGGGGGGGGTGAGGCCGGAAGTGATACAAACAGTATTCCAGTTCTGGTCCCGCCCCTTGAAGAGGACTGATTCGCTCTTCACCTTCAACTCATGCGCACTCACTATGGTCTCATAGCAGAGCTGTCTGCAGTCGCCGTCCTAGGGGAGTACTCTATCGAGACTACCTCTCGGCACGGAACAACGTAGTAGCAACAGTGAACCCAGCCCCGACATATAGCCCCTGCGCGGCCAAGTTATTGCCGAACACATTCAACCCCATCGACACAGCCCCTTGCCCGACAGCGTAACCCTCCCAGATAGCCACCGTCTTCCGCCCAAAGCCCAGCCTCCTCTTCGCAGCCTCGACCTCGATCTTGTAGCAGTACGACTGCTTAGTCTCAGCGTCCAGCGCAACCCATAGCAAAGCCACCTTCTCGCCCTCGTCGTCCTCGATCACCAGGAACAAGTGCCCTGGCGTCCTCCCGCCCTCCGGCACCACGGCCTCGAACGCACCCCGCGACTTCGCCCTGGCGCCATCCCAGTCTGACGGATCCGCGCTGTTCTCCAGGAGCGACCTGGCAAACTCGTCCTCGGTGGCCGCGAGGAAGGATTCCACCTCGTCGTCGTTCATATCTCGGGGGTGGACATCACCGGCTGGGGCCGGCACGACGTTGTTGCTGTCCACTGGCTTGGTCATGACCTGGCTGGAGATGACGGCCCCTTGCCCTCGGAGGGCTCTGTGAAGTGCGGTCTGAGAGGCGTCGACTTGTATGGCGACTGGCTTGTCTGGCTCGATGTAGAGGCTGCGGATGGTCCTGACGAGCTGCTGTGCCAAGAAGTCATCGTCTCGGGTGCTCACCCATGGCTGGGTGATGAGGGTCTCGCGCTTCCGGTGCGCTACGACGAGGACGGCCGACTCGTTCCCCACGGAGAATACTTCGATGTGCTCGGTGTCCTTTATCTTTGGTCTTGGGGCACCTTCAGGTAAGGGGTCGCTGGGGAGGTGCTTGACAAGAGGGTCCTTTTCTGTCATGATGCTGGCTGACTGCTTGTGTTTGCTTCGGGAAAACGATGAAGGAAGAGTAAGGCTATTTCATTCGTTCTCACGCGATTTGTATCCACGCGTGAGGATATCAGATGGTATTGAATAAGTAGTCAAATTCGGACCCAGTAATGGATACGTGTCCTGAGTGAGCAACCGGCCAAACTCGCCGCAAAGCTTACGCATGGTCAAGCTCTTATACGGGAATACCATCCGACACACCCCGTCATTGTTCAATAAGCTTGATCCCCATTTCCCTAGGTAAAGGTATAATGGTAATCTATTATATGCTTATAGTATATATGTATATCCAAGGCAAGGAGGAGTGATAGACGTTTGAGGTATAATATGTAAATCAGTATTGATAGGATATATATAGTAGATAGAAAGCAGTTTATAGCTTAATAATAGCGAAATAGATTTATGAACTTATATAGAAGTAGAATTATCGCGCTAGTATATAATCAACTATAAGGCAGATATAAAATTAAGATAAAAGTATAACAAACACTATAGGGTTGGAGTGAGAAAGTAGAGTTGCGAATGCTAACTGCAAGACTGTAAACACCTCATATTAGCACGAGTGTTTAGACACGCTGAATTCTGTAGAGTGGTAAATTGTAATTACCTGGGGCGCTTTCCGGGTTATAGTTCATCTCGGCCAGGGAGCGTATAGCCACGGCGGCTATCAGGAGATAGAGCCACTGCCAACAGGGTGTATTACTATAGCATGATGTCTTTGAAGATGATCTGTATAGAGGCAATATAACGATACGAGAGGCTGAGAAGCCGAGGCTGACGATCCTTATGTGAACTGGGTCTTCAGAAGGTGATGTTAGATCCTTGGGCACGTCGCTTTGTGTGATCTCATCGCGCTCGGTGCGGGCTCCAAGGTCGGTATCGTCATGCAGTAACACAACGTATCAAGTAGCTCGGTCAGCTATACAATGTATCGCTGATTAACCTCGAACACATCAAGACGCAGCTCACTTCCCATAGTGAGCGTCTTGCAGAGACCGTCGGACTCCTGGAAACTCGCCACTCGCTGGACTGGCCCCGAGCTCCGGCATCTGATGCAGCTGAAGAACTGCAGCTTTTTTGCTCACGGATTTCAAAGTAATAATGCAACGTACAGATTCACTAGCTAGAGAGTGTAAACAGGGTATGGCGACACTCCCAAATAGCTCAATGCTGGACGAGTCACGGCGGTCTGTGGACAACGCGATAAGAGTAGAGAGGCTCACGGTGTTAGCAACCATATTCATCCCGTCACCATTTGTATGCTGAATGTGGGCAATGGACTTTGAAGAGATGGGAAGCGTTCATTGCATGTTCGGATATGGTTTGGTTTGCAACAGCAGGACCATCAGTTGCATTTTCACTTGCGGTTTATCACTTCGATTTTGTCAGGATATGGTTCCATAGACTGATATGCAACAGTAGCAATAGTTAGATAAGTTAATCAAAGACGGTTAGAAGAACCAGTAACTACTATACTTGTTAAGTCCTTCTATGTGGCTACAACGGACATGAGGCAGCAATAAAGAAGTACGCTTTCCGATTACTCTGCAATTGTGGTGGAGCCATCTGTATTCAGAGCGCGTGTGACCAAGGGTATTGCTAACAGTCAATCACTGTATTCAGTTGTTAAAAGAGGCGTGATTCAAACAAATGGCGGTATTATAATATTTATATAAAACCCCAGTCAATATGGTGCCCTGCTTTCCTTTCTGATACTAACCGCAACCAAGCAGCCCGGCACTCTCAAAGAAAAAGACGGATCAACAGGACTCGTATCACTGAAATCAAATCAGTAACCCAGTACATCCCAATTGCAAATCTTGCATCTCTCCAAGATCGAGAAATCCAGCCCAACAAGCCACCGAACATTGAACCGGAGCATACCTACGTGCAGAGAACATGTCCAGCAGAGATTTTTGCGAGAAGTGCGGCAAGCACCCAATGAACCCATGTCGCATATACAGATGGGAGGATTGCCCTGGCAATTGCCAGGGCCAAGGAGTTGTTTGCATCTGGTGTGGCGCATCAGGAATGCACCGTGATTTCCAAGGTCGTCTTACTGGCCGTCCTTGTGGCATGTGCTTTGGGATTGGGAGGCTCTCATGTGCAAGATGCCACGAAAGCTCAGGACGCAGCAGAGTGTTCGCAAAGTGGTGTGATGGAAGGCTCCACATAAGTGCAAGGGATTGGAATGAGGAAGATTGTAGCCAGGTGGATGAGAATGATGCCAGTCACTACGAATGGCAGCGGGCAGCAAGGCCAAGGCCTACCTAAATGTGGGCTTTCGGGTCAACTGCTCATTGAGCGAGCGCAACTTTAGCAGATCTAGAAAGTAATACCATCATGGCTTTCCTTCTCGTCTTCCTTCATTAGTATTGATCAACTATGTTTTTATACTTCCTCGCTGTGGCTAATCGCTTTCTAGGACCTGAAACTCGCAAGGAAGCCTAATAGAAAAGAGAAAACAGCCCAGAACATAGGTATATAGTGGGTGTCATAGGTGTTTATATAGATTGAATCGAGCGAAAGGCGGACGGAGATGCCTATCAACGGCCCATTCTGCCCACGCCTTCGCCCAGGCCTATTTACTAGCCTTCCTACCTTACTAGGGGCTATCCCTCTTATACCTCTAGCCTAAATAGTACTTATATATTTTATAATTATTGAATAACTAGAAGGGTTAAAAGAGCCCAGTGATTTATATTCTAATGGGCCTTAGAGCTAGGGTATCATAAGTATAAACCTTCCCTGTGTCGGAAAATATCGAGATATTCGACCTTGACTATAGCGAAGTGCAATTTCCTGCAGAGCTTGTATCTACGTATTCTGCATAAAGCATGCAGGAGAAGAGATAGTAGCGAGGGTGTATACTCCAAAGCTGAGTCGATATGAAGTCGTATTGTCGGCATCATCATTGGTCTGCTGGCATCCTCAGTCACCACCTGGATCTGCCTAATCCAGGCATATTATGCTCGAGACCGGCAGTTATGTTGTTGCCCTTAATAAGAACCACCCGCCCATTTTGACCGGACTATTGACCATCTACAGGTGACCTTCTCCGCAATGGCCAGACCCACCAATTATGAGGCCCTTCGTTTCCCTTGATGACCCTCCAAGAGCTACGACAACATCTAATTAGAGACGTCGGTGAGCGGTGGTACTGTTGGCCGGCATGCTAGATGAAGTTGTATATACGACAAACAAGCCATCGGATAGCAAGAAGGTGCCATACTCAGTGGGATGGCCTCATCCAGGGGGGTACTTGCCAGAGCAGCACCCACTCTGGAGTTATTATGGCGGTACTCGAACCATGACAAGACGTCCAGATGGACTTACTCAGCGCAATATGGGCCTCGTGGCCCTTTATGTAGCACCCCAAGACGAGTTCCTTCCTCATTCTTCGAACCGGAAGATGATATACGATTACCCGGGATAAAGATACCCCGTTTCCGTGGCGATACCCTCGGAGTATATGAGCATGATTTCAGACGTGGAGAAGGGGAAGAATCCAGGACCACAGCGCCATTTTCATCCGCCGAGGTTACTAGACATCACGGAGTCTCAAAATTGCGGAAGACGAGAAAGAGCCATAACCGATCAAGAGAGAGTCAATTGAACTCGAGACTTACACTCGAACATTTACCAAAAACAACAACCTCGCTCGCTACGATGACGAGAGTCGCCCTCATTACAGGTGGTGGTGAGTCCCGATAAGACATCTCCCCAAACTCCTTCACTACCACGATCTCCGAAACGGCCAAACGCTCACAGACGAGAAATCACAGCCAGCGGCATGGGCCTCGCCGTAGCCCAAGCCCTCGCCGCACAAGGCGGATGGCAGATCCACATCCTGGACCTCAAAGCCGACGAGGGCGCCCAGGCCGCGCGCTCCCTGCCCCAGACGACCTTCCACAGGGTCGACCTCGTCGAGTACGACGAGGTCGCGGCCGCCTTCAGGGCCGCCTTCGTCGCCGGGGGGAACAGGCTGGACTTCGTCTTCGCCAACGCCGGCACAATCGAGAGGTCCAACTCGTGCCTCCTCGCGAGGTCCGACACCCTCGACGCCCCGCCGCCGCCGGACTTCCTCGCTGTCGATGTCAACCTGCGCGGCGGGATCAACACCGTCCATGTGGCGGTGCACTACCTCGGCCTGTCGCCCGAGAAGGGGTCCATCGTTGTCACGGGGAGCTGCTCGAGCTTCTGGCCCACGTACTGGGCGCCTATCTACACGGCTTCTAAATGTAAGCCCCCCGTTGGTCAACACACACCCACCGCCATTCTTGTTCTTCATACGTCCCCTGGCGTTCCCATCACCTTCCTGCTGACATATACACCCCACCAAAACAAAAGTCGGCCTACTCGGCTACGTGCGCTCCGTGGCGCAGCACTACAAGCAACGAGGGATCCGCGTGAACCTCCTCGCCCCGGGCGCGGTGCGCACGCCCATCCTCCCCGACGACGGGTGGAAGGTGATGCCGGAGGACGTCTTCACGCCGCTGGAGCTCATCTCCGAGGTGGTGCTGAAGCTCGCCGAGGCGAAGGAGGACCTCGTCGACGCCAAGGGCGTGAGGGTGACCCCCGGGGAGCTGTACGGCCAGGCGGTGATCGCGGTCGGGGGGAGGTTCTATGTCCACCCCGAGGCGGAGTATAGCGATGACGTCGTGGCTAGGACTATGAGGGCTACGGAGGTGGGGGATCATGCTGAGCTGGAAGGGTGATGGGTAGGATAGTTCCTTTTCCCCGGTGAGATCGTGGTTTAGGCTGGTGCTGGGTGCCGGTTAAACTTGGGGGGCTGATGTTGAGTTGATATTGCTATACGGCGGAAGACCCTGCCGAGTACAGATGATATATCATCTAAGATTTGACGATGCATGATAGTCAGGCTGTTATATCTGTTTTCGGCGTGTAGGCTACATGAACGAGTGCAAGAAACGTTCCGGCCTGAATTCATCGATCTAACGCTGGACAAGAGCTTCGAAGACCAGTTGGAGGTGAGATAGTAAACTTACATAGGCAAGGAGACCTCGGAGAGGAGACGGGCATGGGAACCTGGAACATATCAGACGAACTACTGAAGAAGCAAGGCAAACCGGGCCGAAGGCAAGAACCGGGGACATGAAGTTCACTGAGCCCGACCTGCACATGTGACAGATCTTCCAAGTACCGGGGCTTCATCCAATGCTTGAGATTCATCTCTGGGTAATACATAAAACCAAAAACCACCGCTTCGTAGCATTCATTCGTGCAATCATCATTAACATACATGAGCTCATTTTCATTCCCCCCCAATAAACACAACACGGAACACCCAAAAGCACGAGCTCAATAACCCTGCTCGCTCACTCAGGCCTCCATGACCCTAGCTGCGAGGCCATCAACAGCAGACTTCCGCACCTCCTCCAGGACACGATGCTTGCGATCCCGGTCAATCGCGCCAGTACTGTCCCGGAAGACCTGGTCCACCTCCTCGACAGTGAGGCCCTGCGTCTCAGGCACGCAGTAGAAGGTGAAGACGTAGGCGATGGCGCAGAAGATGGCGAAGAAGATGTATGTGCCCGAGGTGGTGGTCTGGATGAGCGGTGGAGTGATGATGCCCTGGTTTTTCTAATTAGTCACTGGTCCGGATAGAAACGAGGGATGTGGCCCTGGAGGACTTACGACGACAAAATTGGCAAGCCAGTTCAGGCTGGCAGCCGTCGCCACGCCCTTGGCGCGCAGGCTAGACGGGAATATCTCAGCGGGCATGGCCGACCCCACCGGGCCCCAGGAGCACCCGTAGATGAAGGTGAAGACGAGGAGGAAGGCGACGCTGACCCATCCCTCGGCCGAGTGCGCCGCCCAGTCGCCCGAGAAACGCCCCACGAGGGCCGCGACGAGCACGTGGCAGGTGAGCATGGCCATGCTCCCGAAGAGCAGCAGCTTGCGGCACCCGACCGTGTCCAGCGTCCATACCGAGGTGATGATGCCGACGAGCTGCATGATGTTGAGCACGCCGGACATCTGCAGCTCCATGTTGTAGTCGAGGCCCATCTTGGCGAAGAGCATCGGGGAGTAGTAGATGAAGGCGTTTATGCCGACGAATTGCTGGAAGAATGTGATACCCGAGGCGATCACGGTCCTCCGCCAGCAACCTCCCTTGAAGCAGTCGGTCCAGGAGGCCAGCTCCAGTCGAACCTTGTGGATGAGCGTGGGATGCATGATACTGGAGTGGCGCTCGATGAGAACCTGCTGCTGGGACCGTGCCTCGGCGAGGATGTCGAGCCATTCGCTCTCCACCCTGCGGTCTGTCGGGGGGAGCTGTCGAAGACGGGATAGGGTCCTAAGGCACTCTGTCTCCCTGTTCTGGTTTGCGAGCCATCTCGGGGAGAAGGGCAGGAGGATGGCGCCGGCTCCCAGGACCAAGCCCGGGATGATCTGGAGGAGGAATGGCAAACGCCAGGACCAGTTGTTGGAGATGTACCTTGTTTCGAAGGTGATCCAATATGCCACTATGATACCAACCACAATACTTATCCTCTGGAAGACAAGGAGGGTTCCTCGGGTCTCGGCAGGTGAGATCTCGGATATGTACAGGGGTACAACGGTGCTCAGCCTGGGGTGCGTGGTTAGTCGGATCCAGCACAGACTTCAGCACTTCTTGTCACTTACAAGCCGACACCAACACCGCCAATAAAGCGTGCTATCACCAGCATGGCGTAGTCCACAGCCGCAACCTGAAGGACAGATCCAATCGTGAAGAGCACAACGGCGAACACAATGGTGTATTTCCTCGAATAAGCGTCCGACATCCACCCGACGTTGAGGGCGCCTGGAGGAGCTTGATTAGCCACATGGCTGTCCTTTCAACCCTGACCCCATAGTGTCTCGACCTACCGAGAGCTGCACCCAACGTGATCATGGCCGTCATCAGGCCCTTGAGGAAGCCGGAGCCGGGCGCCGTGTCTGCAACATCGGGGAAACTGTCGTGGAAGTGACCCATGGTAAGGATCACTGAGATGATTCCCTGGTCGTAACCGAGGATGAGACCACCGATGGCCGAGAACGCGGCGCATACAGCGACATGGCTAGAGGCGAAGAGGCCAGTAAGGCCTGAAGGGCCATATGCTTCGACGTAAGTGGATGAACTCGCGAACGAGTCGACGGCCTCGAGGATATAGGGCTTCTCCGAGTAATCCTGGCTCGGTTCCCGCCCCGCCGGCCGTGCTGTCGGGAGGGGTTTAGTTACCCTGGCCATGGTATATACGCAATGCCGGGGCGATATGTGGTAGGAGAACGGGGTTTCGGTCTAGATCCGGACTGTAGTCGAGTGGAGGTTTCAAGAGGTTTAGGGAAGTTGCCGTCAACGGGAGGGAGAAGGATGGAAGTTCAAAAAAGCGAAGAACAGAACAAGAGGAAACAGCTGAGCCTTGTGTGAATTCGAAGGTTCCAGCCCATGTTATAGTATATGCCAGTCCACAACTTTGGACGATCATCGAGGCTATACATATCCTTGGTACGAGCTAGAGTCCGAGGAGGGTCTCTCTTCGCCCCACGCGTTGTGTAAGACCATTGGCCGGGCACACTCTGACGGTGGAGGCCAAGATGACGGGTGCCATCTTCCACCGCAATGTTCGCCCTGATACCGTCGCATCGATCCCCATCTGACCTTGAAAATTCATCGCGCGGTGAGAGGAGAAGCCTCCGGTTGTCGCGTCAGTCGTTCTCCGCCCAGAAACGGATTTCCGCCCCACACGTCGATAACGAACTCTGGACTCCGGGGGACGACATGGCACATGGGGACATGGGACGTGACGGTGTAGGGCCCACCCGAAGCGCATGAGCAATGCTCCCACTTTTGGCAACCTACGACGCGGGATTGGACCACCTTGGGTCCTTTCCGGGGCCACCAGGCGACCTGTCCAATGAAGGATGATTTGGTAAGTCGACTTCTCACCGCAGCAGCCCGTGCCACTTGTGTGATGTGTAGTTGTGTGGTGTGAAAGCGTGAATATAGTGTACAGCAGACCCTTGATCTTCAAGCGGATACGTGAGGTGCATACAGCTGGCATACTACACACCGCCGCTTCAGCACACAGCGGCATCGCTGCCAACTCTGCCTATGTATGCAGCATGGTGGTAGCCACTATGCAGCCGGTCATGCAGCTAATGTTGAGTAACAAGGTAGAATTCTTCTAGAAAGAGTGGCTGGGACTCGGGGAAGCGTCTGGCTGCAGGCTCTGCATGCGACCTTTCCTGACTGGAAGAAGCTGGATCGCGGCACGCAGTCCGTAGTCCTCGAACCTTACGGAGCGACAGGCGATACGGTTGGACGAAGGCCCATTGTTGGGATTTGTTGTGGTGATGTCCTGTCCCATAATTTGAATCCACCGTCGGGTGTTTCACAGTAAGAATAGTATCACTGAAACATGCTTGTGAAAGAGTCAAGAGGGATGAGTAAACAATGTCGAAGACTGTTCGGTATCAGCTTGAAGAACATTGGAGAGGTTCAAGAGCGAAGTTGAGGCTGAAATCGGTGGGTGCTATGTACGTACTGGTACTACCATAGTACATCGGATATGCACGGGCCGTACTGACTAAGCCCGTTAGACGCCCCAGACCTTGTGGACATGTGCTACAGGTACCCAGGTACCCCAACATCCAGTGTGCCCAAACAGCCTTCGTCATTTACCAGGCAACCACCAAACACAGGGCAGCCCAACCCTGTCAACCATCACCGAACACCACCAAACACCGCCTCTACACTCCCCTGCGCCGGCTGACACACCCCAACGATCATAGCTCCAAACCGCGACTCCTCGACGACAAAATAACGACAACAACAAGGAGACCGAAAACCCCCCAGTCCGAAATCCCTCTCGAGCACC
>LKEB01000051.1:23553-52060 GCA_003795295.1 Cytospora leucostoma | reverse complement strand
CGGTCAATACCCGACGGCCTGTTTCAAGTCGATTCGATACCCCCAAAGCTGCTCCTCGAAACCCCCAATTCTCACCTCACCTCAGACGGCGAAAGACAATCACACGACCGAGACGACCGCTGCCATCCATTTGGAAGAAGAATCGCGAATACACTGCGCCGATTCACTTCAGCGACCTTCTCGAGTACGCATTGGACTCGCGGTTCCACCCAACGAGACGGAAGGACCCTTGGATCCATTCATTGACCTTTTGGTCATCAAAAGAGACGCAGAACAAGAGGACAACCCGCTTCAGGGCCCCGCCAGATCAGCCCATCCACTCGCCACAGTTCACCGAATCTCGAATCTCGGATCTTGAACTTGGCCAATACAATAATTTCAACTTCGATCGCACCCAAATACTCTCGACCCCGACACTCGCCTCCCCGCGTCGCTCCAAGCCATTTGCTCACGGACTCCCGTGTCCCTGTCCCACTGCTGTTGCAGCTACTGCATGCACCGATCCCATAGTTTGCTCGAACATCTACGCTCAGTCCTTCACTCCTTCGAATCCGAAGCTGCCGCCATCGAGATAATAACCAGTGATCATAATCGCGCGACTCTGCGCCCACTGCCTCCCCATACACCGCCATCCCATCCTTCGCAGCATCTTCTCGTCTTTCGCGACTTTCGTCTTGCGGCTTTCGTCGTCCACAGGCCGCAGATTCGCGAGCGTCAATACAATACCACACAGATTAATTCACGTTAATGGAGTAGGTTGTTATGGCATCACATGCTCCTTTACTTAGGACCAACACGGCTCCCGTCTTCCAACACTCGACTGACGGCGTAGCGAGATTAGCGACCATGAGCATGAGCAGCGCGCCAAGGGCAAGCCAGCTTGCAGGCTCCACGGGTTATCCTTCAAGCTCTAGCTTGGGCTCCATCTCGAATGCTAGCACAATCGTCACCCCGTCCCCGACCGGCCAGGTCGTCGCCACCACCAACATCATCAACCAGAAGGCAGATGCTTCCCGATCACTATACCAAATTTGCGTTGCCATTCGGAACCGATTGGCTCTCGTGCCCGGATTCGAAGACTACATGGCACAACTCGAGCAGAGAGAGCAAGAAAGCGGTGATGCTGGTGGTCCTGTCGAAGGCCTCTGGGGCTTGCTGAGGACAGGATTACCCCTTCTGGCCATATACAATGCGACGGACCCCGACGACCCTCTTATCGTCGACATACCAAACGCTACAGATGCGAAGAAAGGGAAGCTGGCAATAGCCAAGTTCGTGCAGGGATGTTCAAAGGAGCTGAAGATACCACCTTCGGAGATGTTCATCGTTGCGGATTTGCTGGGAACTGATACGTCAGGCTTTAGCAAGGTAAGAGAAGCAGTTGATAACCTTGGCAGTCACCCTCCTCCGACTTGTCACAGGGCTTCCATCTTGTGGCGTGATCTAATTCCAGCGTAGGTCTTGATTGTCATCAACCTCGTTCTCGATATTGCTCAACAGAGGGGCCTTTTGAAACAACAACCGCAAACGCCGTTAGGCGATGCTGAGGCGGCCCCCGGACCTGGAGGAGCCGCGAAAATGAGCTACCGTGACCACATCATCCGCGAACTTGTCGACACCGAGCGGAAATACGTCCAAGATCTCGAAAATTTGCACGATTTGAAAAAGACACTGGAGCAGAAGGGGGCCATCAGTGGTGACGTCGCACACTCAATCTTCCTGAATATCAATTCCATTCTCGACTTTCAACGCCGTTTCCTGATCCGAGTTGAGACTACCAATTCTATGCCGCCGGCCAGACAGGAATGGGGGAGTCCATTTGTTGCGTACGAGGATTCGTTCAATACAACTTACCAACCGTTCATCGCCAACCAGCGAAAAGCGGCCCAAATCGCGAGCCAGGTGTTCGACAAGATACTAGCGGCTGAACATCCAGTGGCCTGCGACTTCAACACTTTGGATGGATTCCTGCTGAAACCCATGCAGCGCCTGGTCAAATACCCTCTGCTCCTCAAGGTTTGTGCTGCAAGTGACTGTGCGTTGATCACTGACTAACACAATCTTGCAGGATTTGAGGAAGAAGAGTGAGGATGAGGCGGTAAAGGAAGACCTAGGGGCTGGTATTGAAGCGGCCGAGCGCGTCCTGAAGAAAGCCAATGAAGCCGTCGATCGCGATCTACTGGACGAGGCATTAGAAGAGCTCGTCGGCCGAGTAGACGACTGGAAGAACCACCGTGTCGAGCATTTCGGGAAGCTCCTACTTCACGGCGTCTACACGGTGGTCACAGGCAAGACTGACCAGGAGAGGGACTACGAGATTTACCTCTTCGAGTGCATTCTGCTATGCTGTAAGGAGATCACACCAAACAAGAGCAAGGACAAAAAGGACAAGACAAGGTCGACAATGCCTCCTAAGGCCCGGAACAAGAACAACAAGTTGCAGCTCAAGGGGCGTATTTTCATGACAAATGTTACAGAAGTTTTGAGTTTCTCGAAGCCTGGTAAGCTCACCCTCGTGCTGACATCACAGACAAGGGCAGGTATCAGTTAAAGTGCGTACATTTCTGAGGCTGACATTTCCAGGTTCCTATACCGTTCAAATTTGGTGGAAAGGAGATCCTGGTGTCGAAAACTTCGTCATTAGGTTCCAGAACGAAGAGATGATGAAGAAATGGGCCGCAGGGTTGGATAATCAAAGAAAAGAGAACGCGCCGCTGAGTGCTACGAGCCCCGACCAAGGCACGGCGAACTTCAGGTGGATGGAAGCGCAAGGTGGGGATCTAGTGAACCCGTATGCCGAACACGAGGACGAGGACGACGAGTACACTCCTCCGCCGACGTCTTACAGCACTATGCAAGGTACGATGCCTAGGACAGGATCTAGCACGAGTTTGAGGCAGAGATCAGGGACACAGGACAGTTTGGCTGGCATGGTGCGCCGACAGCCACCACCACCCAGCTTCCCTCTTCCACAGCCACCTTCGGCTCTTTCTTTACAAACCGGACAGCAGTCGCATCAGTCTCCTGGAGCACGTGGTGGAGATTCTTACTTTTCGCCAGTTGCCGAGTCACCCGCGTCGTCGAGAACCAGCACCACCTCGAGCTTCTTTGGCCACAGTGCCAGCTATATCCTGCCAAGGAACGCACATTCACAGACCGGCTGGTCGGAAGACAACAATAGATACACAGCCCCGGCTATGCCACGCGCCCCATCCCGCGACGGACCTTCTCCGGTGAATGCCTACGGAATAAATGGCCGCAACCCTCGAGGACCTTCATTACCACCAATGGCAACGAATTCGTCGCAGTCCCTCGCCGCACAACAAAGAAGTAGGTCTTATTCAACTCCTGATATCAATGGACAGCCGCAGCAACCCGTGAGGAGAACCGAACGCGGAGGCAGCCAAGGCGTGCCAGCTGTACCCGGCATTCCTCCGCATTTGCATCCAGCACATGATGGCAGCATTCCGAGGAGCCAAACGGGCAGCCCCAGGCAAGAACATCCGATCCGGGCTAACACCCAGAGTCCAGGCGTCCAGAGGGATCGCATATCGCAGCAGAATCATGGCGGAGGTGGTCAGATGGCCCAATTCCCGGCTCAGCCTGTTAATCGTCAGCTCACCCCCGGTCCCAATATCCAAGGCTTAGTGCCGGCTCCATTGAACCTCGGCTCATCAAGGACAGTGTCTTCAGGATCGCATACCTCGGCTTCCGTGCCCGCCCCCAATACCCTGGCCAGTCCCACCCCGAGTGATGGGCCCTTCCAATCCCAGTTAAAGGTCAAGGTCAATTGCGACAGCGGGAACTATGTCACCTTAGTGGCGGCCTTCAATATCACATACCAGAGTCTCACCGATCGCATCGACGCTAAGCTCTCCCGGTTCACCGAATCCAGCATTGGTAATGGTAGTCTGAGGCTGCGATACCGCGACGAGGACGGCGATTTCGTCAATATAGAGAGCGATGAGGACATACAGATTGCGTTTTCGGACTGGCGCGAGAACATTCGGAGCATGTATAGCGGCGGCATGGGAGAGATAGAGCTCTACTGTGCAGGTGACATGGCTTAGAACGATTCCCGCACGGCCTTTGGCTCCTTGCCGCCGACTCCATCCTCAAGCAGGTCACCTCGATTTCTACCTAGGCAAGGGTGTGCAACGAGCACACATTGCGCACCGGCATCGACAACACCTTCGGCAATCGTTCCTGACCAAGGCAAGGCTTGGTGGGACGTTGAGAACGTCGGTCATGAACCCAGTCCACTAACCACGCTCTGGCAGCCAGTCAGGCAGAGAACTGGCAGTACCCCAACGAATACTTCGACGTCGACTCACTCCGGGACCCGGACCCACCTACCTCTCCGCCCCCAACACCGCGGCACGTCCTTATATTCACATAGGGTCGCGCATCATGGACGTTGGCTGTGAGCCATGGATGAGTCCGGCCCCGCTCAACCAAAAGGGTTTCACAGTTCTAATTTTGACTCGCATAAGCACATCGAACACTATACATATACCCAATATTCCTTTTCCTTCCAGCATCTCGCGGGCGCATGGGACATGGAACAAGCAAAATTACTACATCGATATCGATGACTGGAGCAGGTGGCTCTGACGCAGTTGCTCTCCCTGTGGCTACTTCGCATTGGCTCTAGAGCGCAGAGTTAGAATCAAGAGCCAGCATCGAGCGACCTGCACCACGCAAACCGCATACATGGCAAGCAGTTGCTTTCCCGTTTCGACATATCTATATGCATACCTGACGGCCTGGATTGGCATCACGTTTCGAAGCCGAACGCCGTACAGCGTCTATTTCTCCTTGCGGCTGCGGAATTTTACAGCAGCAGCGACCGTATCGAACACGGTATACGGCTTTTCCGATTGTTTCTCATGATGGATGACGACTATTACTTTTTGATTCTCTTGGATGGCTGGAATGGAGGACCTGTTGCGATACCACACACTCCTTTATACCCATATACCTGCTTTTCTCTCTCATTTCACGCTTTCCTCTTTCTTGGAGACCGACCGGCGATCCCCTCCTTCATGATAGAGATACCACTTCTACTTCATTTTCAATTTGTCTGGTTCTTCCATTCTCATGCGGTATGAAGGCTGGGGCTGGCTGGTTTCGTGGGCACGTCTGGAGATGGAGGAGGGATCGATCCTGGTTGCTGGAGCGAAATCGATAGTTAGCTGAACAGACTTGTTGGTCTTGCAGGGCCTGACAGTCACCCTCTTTCTTTTTATCATTTTCCTACTTTAGTCATCGGGGCGGATGGGCATGGTTGCAGCAAGCATTCACATGCACTCAGAGAAATAGCACGGGAATCGGCGCTAGTATTAAAGGGTGCGGCGCAAAATCTGCCTTCAGTGCCCATGTGTTGGGGCCAGCGTGTTCGGCTCCTGCAGCACTCCCTTCGGTATTTGTTAATTCAGTACTTTGGCCTTATTGTTGTTGCTCTTCTTGTTGACGGTGAAATGTTGTATTTACTCTTTGCTGTGGTAAGATGGTATGCCTTTGCGCGACGCAAGTATGTGGCATTACTGGCGTATATATACTTGTATGGTAAGTCAAGGCATAGTCAAAGAAGAGAAACGAAGAGATCAACAGTCACAACAAAAGAAGATATTGCACACTCCATTCCGCGACCCACGAAACTCAACATCGGCCACCACCACCCATCGAATCACTCTTTCATCCTCCGACACCTACCCTACTACAATACACGATTCTACATCAGAGTTATCGTTTGGATCAGACGATTCAGGAGAACTTGTTGGTAGGTCTCTGTACATACGTACGGGAATCGTATGGTTTCAATCTGGTTCGTATTGTTCTACGTTTTTCCACCCTCCGAATGGTGAGGGTGGAAGTAGCTAAGTAATATAGTAAATATAGCGCAAACGGAAGGTGCCACTGATACTAGCAACTTTTCTTTTATCCTTACGACCCCCATAATAGCGATAATCAACCTTCCATACGACTATAAACGTATCGCAAAATCCTAGCTCGTATATACGACGGCTGTAAATATAAAGTATAGCAAACCCTAAATCATAGGTAATAGCTATAGACGCGATAGTTATAAAGTCAAAACTAGAGTATCGCTCTATAAACCCTAAATTAGTACCTCTTCCGCTCCTCCTTCTATTTCTTATATTCGGCCTATCTAGCCGCCCGTTTACGAGCGCGATCATCGTAGTCTCTATTAGATTCGTTATTCGTATGCTTCTCGGGCCTTATATTAGGTAGTAGGGTATACTTTTTAGGGGCTTGCTTCTTAGGGGCTTGCTTCTTAGGGGTAGGTTAGCTCTTAGGAGTAGAACGATCGTCATCGTTAGATATATAAGGTAGGGATCCGAGGGTAGGTTCGTCCTTATTAGTACGTTTCCGGATATATTTCTCGAGAGTAGGTAGTAGCTTAATATTACGTTTCTTAGGTATAGGTTTAAGGGTAGTAATTATACCGGGCCTCTTATATAGCTATACTAGCTCTTTAATATATAGGGGTCGTATATATTAGTTGCTTATCTAATATAGAAGGGCTTAGATCTAGGTTAGTAGATCAACCTATTTCTTAGACTTCTTAGGGCTTCTACTATTACGATAGCTATAGAAGATATAGGGGATTGAAATACTATTAGGGTCGACTATTATAGAGATCGTAATGATTCTATACTTAAGATAGTAGTTATCGATATAGGGGTCATTATCTATCGCTACGGCTCCTATAAATACCTTACTAAGTATTATCTTCTCGATATCTTTCTATATTCTTTTAATTATTATATAAGATGAAAATTATTAGTCCTAATAAGTAATATTATTAATAATAATTAGTACTATTATTCTAGTATTATCGTAGAGGAAGAGTATCTTGACCTAGGCTATAGCCTTAGCCTTAAGGCTATTAAGATCGATAATATATCGTAAACCTTATTTTATCTCTATTTTTCTACTCGCCTTTACCTTATCTTATACGACCTTCGCTATTATATCTTAATACGCTTAGGCTTAGTCTTCATTATCTATAGGATTACTATAGATATCAAGTAGACGATCGTTATTATTATCTTTAGTATCTATAACCTCGGTATCTATAGTATTAGCGATATTCGTAGTATTAGTACCTCTAGTACTAGTAGTCATAGTAGTAGGGGCTTAGTCCCTTATAGTAGCTATAGGGGTATCGGTACTAGCTATAGTAATCGTAGGAGCCTCTATAGTAGCGTTCGCTACGAGTATTATATTGAAATTAAAGTTCTCTATAAACCGGGTATACTCGTCGTCGTCTATAGTAGTTTATATGAGCATCGCCTATATAAGTATATAGTAGAAAAAGAGAAAGTATTAGGAATATAAAGCGATTTCGGGTACTATAAAACGATTTCAGTAAGCATTATAATTAGGAATAGTAAGGAAGAATATAACTATCGAATTGATTTAGGGGTATAGGTACGAGGTTTATTTGAAAGCATATAGAGGTTTATTTTAAAGGAGAGGTAGGTTAGGTAAAGGTAAAGTAGGAGGCGGAAATAAGGAGTTAGCGACGGCGAGGTAAGCGAAAGAATAGGAGCATTACTTCCCTATTAGGAATTCTTTCTAGGTCCCTCTAGCGAAGGTCCTTCTACCGAAGGCCTTTCTACCGACCCGTCTATATATATACGAAGCTCATTGCTCTTAACTAGCTTCTATAGTACTGAATTCGGCTTCGCTTTCGTTATTATATCTACTAGATTATCTTTACTATCAATCTACCTTACCTCTACGATCTCCCTCGCCTTATACGATTATCGTAGCAATATAATATCAATCATAAGGCGTTTCTCTTATATTATCCTAAGCTTTATAAGGTATTCGTATAAGCTATACGAATCCGTATAAATAACTAATAGTATATTAGGTAACGATAGTCGCCTTATAATTATTCTAATAGTCGTTACTAGGGAAATACCGATATCTATACCGTTAACTATACCGTATATCTCGCTTATAAGTATACTTCGGGTAACTCATTTATATTTCGTTAAGGACTAGTAGAGAATATTGCCTATTAGTTTGAATTCCTAGTCCTATATATGAGCCTCGTTTACTAGTATAATAATATAACTAAGCTAGGATATTAAGTCCTAGTTATTTGCGAATAACCTATCTATAAAGACGAAAAGTTTAGCTATAGGGAGGTCTAGGGGTATATATCTAATGCCTCGTTAAGCGTTATCTATTTGCTATAATAGTCGTATATTAAGGTATTTATAGTTCTCTTCCCTTAGGTCTTATACCTATACTATAATGGAAAGATTATAGGATACCTCTAGTTAGCAAATAGAAGCTATATATATGCCTCGGGCTCTCTATTCGAGGTACTACTAGGGCCTATCGATAGTAGTTATATCGATAATAGCGAGCTTATCTACCTATCCTTTCTAATAAATCGTAATAGATCTAGTATTATCTATTACTATATAGGCGCTATTATAATCTATATACTATCCTTCCGAAAGCAGTATCTTCGGCTTTACTTATAGCCCTACTATATATAGTTCCTCTTCTTCTCTATCTTAGAAATCTTAGGTAGCTAGTAGTAGTATATCGTCTATTTATATACCTACGATTCTAAAAGGCTATATAGGCTTTATAATAAGTAGGTAGGGGTCGTATATCGAGCACTCTATATTAAGTTTCTAATAGTAATATTTTTAGTAGGTATCAAACTAATAGACGCTAGCCTTAGCGATACTATATAGAGGTTTAACGACTCTAATAATAGTACTATATAGATATCTGCCCTTAAGTTCCTTTAGGAGTTCTATAAGGATTATATATTATAAATTTAACTTAGATTATAGGTAAGCCTAGGTGATATTATATAGTATAAGGGATATGCCCCCCTAGATTAATACTAGGGCTATTGCGATAATCATTCTCTAGCTTATATATTAGATTATCGGGCTTTAGGTTAGTATAGAATCCTTATTTTTATCGTTATAACCCTATATGATTAGCCGAGACTTCTTATATAGCTTAGTTATTTTACCCTTAACTTCCCTTACTATATAGGACTTAAATAAGCGATAGTCGCTATAACCGGTCAGCAACTATTTCTCGAATCGGAATACTCCCTTACCGATCAGCTCATTAATTTCTACCTTATCTAACTCTTCGAAGGGGGTACTAGGTATTATAATTATACTATCCTATCTCAGCTTTATAAATAGGGCATAGTCGTCCTTCTCCTTCTTTAATATATATACGATAGTAATATAGTCCTTTACTTCTAGTAACGATAGCTATATAGGGTTTAGTATAGGTATATCGGGTATAGGCGCCTCTAATAGCGATAATCATACCTATATATCTTCTTTATAGTATCGTTAGACGACTATCGATCTAAATATAGCTAGGCCTTTCGGTATATCTAGGGTTATATCGTAGCTATCAATAGAAATAACCTTATATAGGCCTTTCTATCCTTCTTTCTCTCGCTATATACGAACGTTATATTATAATAGGAGTATATCGACGATAGGCCCTATTTTCGTATTAAGTATATCATATACTTATCGTTCGGCTATCGTCTTACGAAGTGCTTTTATAGCCTTAGAAATAGCTTCTGCCCGTTTCTAAGTTAGTTATAATAAGGGTGAATTATACGATACTCGCAGATAAGTACCGAATACTAAGAGTATAGGGACTAGTCTATCTAGGCCTATAGTATTATTTATAGCCTTTACTACTATCTATAGGATAGTATCGTTACTTATCTCGCCTTATAGGTCGGAATATAAAACTTCAAAGGTATATTTAAGGGGGTAGTAATATCTCTCGACCTTTCCAATAGACTAGTATGCCTCTATAGGCACTTACTTATATATAATCCCTATTATATAAGCCTCGGAACGGAATTCGGTTAATACGAAGTTTATACCTATATCGTATATGATTATATCTAGTAATCCTTAGTAGGTATCAATCTATAGGGCGTATAGCGTTTACTAGGTATCCTTAGTATTTATAGACTTAAGGAATCATACTCCCTAAAATACTATCGCCTAGTCTATAATATAGAGGATCGGTCGGCTAAGCAAGTATATTATATCAATTAGAATCTCATAGTTGAACTCGCAATTATTATATAATATGAATTTGAAACGTTATAATACCGGGCTATTTATCTGATATTAGTAGTAAACCTTTATAATATTCGCTATCGCTTATCTATTAATATCTAGGTAGCTAGCCTTCTCTAGTAATTAGTAAAGCTAGTCTATTATTAGGTATCCGAACTAGTAGTATAATCTCTTTATCTCTATTTCTAAAAGGAAATATATAGTATTAGCCGCTTTATCGAGGAAGAACTAAGGATAACCCTATTTCCTCAGTACTAATACGATAGTCATACTATTATAGCTAATTATCTCGTTTTTGATATTATTATAATATACCTTGAGTCGGTCTATATCGGCGAGGTAAAGTAGGAACGGTATCTATATCTCAATAATATAGAATCTCACCCTTCTGATAGGGGTATTTACCTCTATAATCCCTACCGAGTTAGTAACTTTCCCGTTATTAAACTTAATTCGGGTATTTTCTATAATTATTATAATCTTATAGCTTGGGTCTTAGTATTATAGAGTAAGGACTTACTTATACCTAGCTATAGAAACTATAGAGGCTCCCGTATCTAGGAGGATCCCTTAGAAATAGGTTTAGTTATATCTATTAACTAGGATAAACTAACTAGCTACGATAGTCGTTTCAGCCTTAAAGATATCGTATCCTATTAGCTAGTAGATAAAAGATTCGTTAGCTAATAGGTTAATACCTTAGAAATATACCTCTATATCGTAGTTACGATTATTACGCTTATCGTTTTCCTCTTTATACTCGTGGAATTCCTCTTTATCGTTAATCTTATAGCCTTCGAACTTATTCAAGAAAGCCTTAAAGTTATCCTCGCGATCCTTATATTCGTATTATATTAGATAGGTCGTCTTAACCGATCGCTATTTATTCGCTAGGTATTTAGTTAACTAATAACCCTCCTTCTTATAGATAAAGTATCTCTTCTTCTATAGCCTCTTCCGAGTATCGTTACTTCTACTAAAGCGATGGAAATTTAGCTAGCTATTACTAAAACCTTAGTTAGGGCTAGGGCTATTTTACGATTATCGTCCTCAGCTACTATATCAATAGTCGATATAATATTGATCTTAGGGGTCTTCTATAATATTGATCGATACTATATGACTTATTTATATTTCTACTATAGATCTAAGGTCCGAAAATAACTCTTCGTATAGGGGTACTAGTTTAAATAGAGCTATTTCTAATTCCAGTATGCCTCTATAAGCCTTAATAATTATCGTTCGTAGGTTATCCTCTCCCGTATAGTCTAGTCCTAGAGCCTATTAGTATAGTTATAGCTTATCGAGTATAATTTATAGGACCTCGTATAGGCTAATATTAGGGTTCTATATCCTTATTTTTATAAACGTCGTTATAGTCTAGTCTATATAGTAATACTAGTAATTAAGGTCTATATCGAAGTATATCTTGATTTTAAGATAGGCTATTATAAATATATTAGCTCTACTTATATAGTAGAGGTAATATATCTCTATACGATTCTTAAGCATTTAGGGAAATACTATATAGAATTGACTAGGTTAGATCTCAGTATAGTAATAGATATTGAAGAATATTTTCATCTTATTATCTAATAGGTTATACGAGTCCCCTAAATACTTCTATAAATCATATAATATTTTAATGAACTATATAGACTTTATAGGGTCTAACTATTCGTTTTAAACTTACTATAGGGGAAGTAATTCATAAGGATTATACTCAAGATTTAGTATCGGCTATATCGTTAGCTATAGGTTCTAAATATTCGCTAGGTATAGCGTATATCTCTAGTACGAATTCTATTTCTATCTCTCTACTAGTAACTACTATAGCTACTACTCGATAGAGGGTATTATATTCCCGAGGGGGTTTTATAATAATAGTAGTTATATCGATAGTAGTACTAATAGTAGCAGTAGTCCTATCGGTTCTAATAGTCCCTAGGATTAGGCTTAGGCTAATTCTATAGGCGACTATTATATACTTCCTAGAGGGGGAGGTTAGCTTAGGTTTTGAATATTAGCTAGATTCTAGACTATTAATAGGGCTAGATTCTAAATTATAGGAGGTTGGGCTAGGGCTAGGCTCTAGATTATAGGAGGTTAGTTCTCTCTAAAGCTTATACGATAGTCGTTTATATAGAATTCTAGTACTAAAGGGATAATACGAAGCTCGGTATCGATCTAAGGTAGTCTTTCCTCAGCCTATACTAAGGCGTATAGCTATAGTACTACTAGTTAGTTATTTCGTCCCGTAAATATATTATATCTATATAGGAAGTTCTTTAGTAATCAACGGTATAGAGGTAGTAATTATTCGAATATCGCAATAGTCTATATAGTAAAGTCTTCTCAGTATACTACGAATAGGTTATTATCGTAGAGATTCTACTATAAGTAGCTCGCTAGGGCGCTTACTAGTTATATGATTAGATACCCTTCTATAGCGTCTTATATAGGGTCTATAAACCAAAGGCTTAGATCGATATAGCCGCGATATACTAAGTTAAATAGTATATTAGCGAGTAGGTCGTTAATTATATACCCTCTAATAAGGGTAGGTTCTTCATCGGCTATAGTTAATAGCCTTTATAGGAATATATCGGAATATATATCTCAAGTAGAGTATTCCGTAACGGAGGTTTAGCGAGGCTCGTATCGGTATATAATAGAGAAGGTAATAGGTTTTAATAACTAGGTTTATTAAGGTTTAAGGTTCATTCGCCGGTACGGGGAGTAAGTTCGTGATATCAGTACTATACGTTAAAATATATACGATAGTCGCCGGGTCGTACTTTGATGATTATCGATTTCTTATATATAATAGATATATACCTCTCAGAGTATAACGAATTTACGAATATAGGGAAGGTCGTTACTCTAATCGGTCTTTACGATAGTCGTTACCTAGGGGTCTATCAATCAGGGAGGCCTAGAGAAGCAAAGTCTCGCTATATAGTATACGGCTAGTACGGAGGATTTGATTTCGGTAGGGAAATCCATATAGGTCGGTCTCTTCTACCTTATAGATCTATAGTGCCTACGACTACTGATCAGTATTGGTAGGTCTCTATACGTATATACGGGAATCGTATGGTTTCAATCTGGTTCGTATTGTTCTACGTTTTTCTACCCTCCGAATAGTGAGGGTAGAAGTAGCTAAGTAATGTAGTAAACATAGCGCAAACGGAAGGTGCTACTGACAGAACTAAAGCCGAGCTCTCTGTTCTGCCGTTGCGCGTGAGATTGTGACGGACGAGTAGCGAAGTTGTATAATTATTTCTCAGGGCACGCAGCTGGTCAACTAGCACAGTCCAAGCTGCTCAACCCTGATGATGTGTTAAGCGGCATTGCTTTCGAGGAGCGGCCAACGATGCTTCCATGACAAGATTAGCGAAACAGCAGGTCTTCGGTGTCCGTCTAGAGGCCGCTGTGAAAGGTCGCAACCATGAATGTAGCATTAGATTAACTGCTCTACTTCATCTCGCAATGAGCGTTGCGGCCACAGCTGCGGCACTATAATCATGATCCCCAGCCAGTATAGGAGAGGGCTATTGGTTGCGAATGAATATTCCGAGACTTCAGCTGCGATAGACTCATCTTTCCCAGCACAATCAAGTACTATCCTAGAGAACCCATCACATCGTCAATCGGGCCTGATTATATCACCGTCTGCCAATGCCGTCTCCTTGAAGCTCGACCGCCCGGTATGTACCCCCTGCGTTGAGCTCAGCTGGGTACCCATCATTGACGTGGATGCTATGCCCGGCAGTAGCAAAATGGTCGTTTGCTGGCCTAGTATCGTATAACGTAGGCCCTCGCGAGCTGTGTGGTGACATCTTGTATGCCTCGTTCGTCGTTGCATTTCCCTGTAGGTGGTTTGTGTCTGGGACCCCCTCGCCACGTTTGGACTCCCTTCGCTTGTACCAAACGACGAGGACAGCACACACGAATGCTGAGAAACCAGCGACGCCTACACCGACGCCGATACCGATCCCGGCTCCAGTGGATAAGCCTCCACCACCTGTAGACCCATCCGATGATGGCTTTGAGCTACTGCTCGCCGAAGCCGAAGTGGATGTTGTAACGAGGCCAGCTGAGGTGTTGGCCTGGTCAGAGGCGGTTGTCGTTGCGTCCGCCGTGGAATCTGACGATATCACAGTCGCGGATGATGATGATGATGAGGCCGAAGTCGAAGAACTTGGCGGGTCTGCATCGCTGATGTTGAAGTAGGGCGAAGTCATACTCCAAACACCGGCGTGACCTTGGTTCGAGGCGGAACCGTTGAAGAGCCAGAGGAAGAAGACGTTCGATGAGGAGAGATCGAAGTCATACAAATTTACTGTCCAGTTGAAAGCGCTTCGTACTTCCGGATAAGTGGTGCCTACATGTATCCCCATAGTCAGTCAAGTCCCATCAATTGATTGTCTCCCCAACACATCGAGACTCTCTTCATAAAGCAAAATCATGTACGCGGATATCCAGGAGAATGTACATATTGGATTACTTACTGTTGAGGACCGGCCCCCTGCTGGCACTATTCTTATGCAAGTCTTGTTGCCAGATAGCTATCGTGTATTGAGTGTAGTCATGCAGGGCGTCATCGCCGCTTAATATATTGTAGGTAACCTCCTGGTTCTCCCCAACATACCACACATCGTTGCTACCGTATGTTCCGGAGCCGTATTTTGCGACGTAAGCCGGATTCTTGAACTCGACCGCATAGGTAAGGAAAGCCCATAGTTGAAAGATGATAGGTAAGTACGCAGATGGAAGCATTGTAACGAGTGTGTATCCGAGCCTCGAGCAAACTCCTAGCGAGAAAATTCAAGATCGAACATATTCAGACCGCCCGAAAGTGGGACAACAACAGAGCACAGGCATCCACGCAACCGCCAGGCCTCCTTGGATATATTGAGAATCGCTGGGTTGCCTGCTCTTTCCCAAGCTGAGACGTGGGGGCCATCAGTCATTTTCTCGGAAGACCTTGAGGCTTGGCCACCGACAGGGAGGCCCTACATCTTCGGAAATTCGACAAGTCGTAATCCCCCACTGCACCGAAGCGCAACATGATATGACACAGAGGTAACGAGTTGCCAAGAGCAGTAATAAGGAAAGTAGCGGCCGCTCCTAGGAAGCTGTTCTGCCGTCCAGCTTGTCGACAAGACCCCACATGCATCTCGACCGTCCACGACATGATGGTGTGGCTTCTAGTGGCCTGTCAGAGCCCTTTCAATCAAGGAACACGGGTAGCATCTGCGAGTAGCCGCAAGCCCACCCTTCCCTGATTCTTAGGCCTCACACCCGGGCGGTGCTGACGATGGCTTTGCGAGGCATTCTCGTTCTCGTGCGGCTGATGCCGCACCGATCCCTTCATCACATATTGATGTAAACCGTCCAATCATGACGGCTAGCAAGACATTGTCCCGGGCAGCTGGGTGGCAGGGTGGGCAGTACCGAGGCCGTGTAGCCAGTACATGTGTACGTAGAAACTGTTTTGAAGAGTTCTTCTGTGTGGTCACACACACTGAGACGCGCCTGGCGACAGGGTGGTGTGTTACATCTTGGGGAAAGAATGCACGATTTCCCAAAAAATATCGTAACTCGCCCTTTAATGAATTAATAATGAAATTTGGGTTCCGGAGTATTCCAATGATAGTCAACGGGCACCTCACTACCTCACTGCCAGAAAAACAACGGCATGATGTCCACTTCGACACATGCACGCATTTTCCAGCGCGTTAGGCCAAGCTTCTTTCTGCTTGTACCGTATAACGCTTCTTGCTGTGACAAGAGTCATATTGCTGCTAGAATGCCATCACTTTAAACCAGAGTCGTTCCCAGGATGGTCACGGATTAGTCGTCTAGCGTAAAACCACTTCGTCATATATTCCGCACGTAGAATGGGAACCTCAGCTGTCAATTCGTCATGCGCAGAGCTAACCATAGCTAACTCCAAGATCACACCAGGCAGCTTACCATGATTCTCGCGGCTGTGCTGCCCCTGGGGTTCCTCTCCGGGGTTACACACGGCTAGCCTTTAATTAGTTGGTTCCCGCTTCCCATCCCCATCACCACATGCATGTGGCGGCACCTGGGCTTACGGTGCATCAAGATCAGCTTGCCCTACATACTGTACTGTGTATAAGGAGTATAGTAGTGGGCAGGGGTGTGTGTGTGTGGATCTCCCCACAGGTACATGACAGGGTGATCGAAACTCGGCCTCCTTCCACTGTATGTACCCACGGCCAAGACAGCTGGAGAAAAGCAATCAAGGGTGGGGGCTCTGTCGATAACAAGCAATCTTAATTGTTGGTGTTGTCCTTGGTGATAAGGGACGGCACGAAGGTTTGGGGCCGATCTCCGCTGTCTCACGCAGTGCCTCCTCTGGCAGCAGCCACCACTATTTTCACGGTAAAGCACCTATTCAGGCTTATACAGCAGACGAGAGCTCCTCGAATCTATGCAAGCTTAGACTTCCGTGGATCCTCTTCATATCCGGCAGATCGTCCTCGGGCAGCACTGCTCGTCCGAGATGGACCCCCATGGACGCTCCCTGGCGAAACTACCTCCGCGGTTTCGTCAGATACTCTTAGCCTCAGTGGGGTTTTCCATGGTCATGATCCTATACTTCTTCGGGACCAGCGACTACGCAACATCATATATACCGTCGAGGACGTATCCAGAGGCGTCTCCCACCACCGATAAACTCTATGGCGGGGAGTACAAAGGCCGTTCGAGTCCTGACATCAACCGTGTTACCAATGACACGTTAGGGTTCTCCAAGATCTTCGTTGTCGGCCTGCCTGAGCGCAGCGACAAGCGCGATGCACTCACTCTCACAGCGGCCCTGACAGGCTTTCATGTGGAGTTTATTGACGGCGTCAGAGGGGAATCGATCCCGGACAAGGCGGTCCCATTCGGCGTAGACAGGCATGCGCTGATGGAGACCAACCTCGGAAGCTGGCGTGGACACATGAATGCTATTCGGAAGATTGTCGAGGAGGATCTCGAGTCGGCCCTCATCATGGAGGACGACATGGACTGGGACGTACGGCTGCGCTCCCAGCTCGAAGACATCGCCAAGGGCACCCGCACGCTGCTGGGCAACGGCGGCAGCAGCGGGCCGGACCGACCGGTCTCGCCGTACGGCGACGGCTGGGACGTCATGTGGGTCGGGCACTGCGGCGAGCCCTTCCCCGAGACCCTGGAGGAGAACAGGGACAAGCCGGAAGACCACCCGGGCGCGCGGTACATGAGGCAGAAGTACGTCATCGAGGACGACCCGACCGTCCCGCCGCCCGACAGGACCACGGGGCTCGTCGACTTCCGCGCCCACCCGCCGCACACCCGCTGGGTGCACGTCTCCGCCGCGCCGATATGCACCTTCGCCTACGCCGTCTCGCGGCGCGGCGCCCGGAAGCTGCTGTTCGACCTGTCGGTGGACCACCTCCTCGGCGCGTACGACAACGCGCTGGCCGGGCTGTGCCGCCGCGCCGTCGCGGCTGTGGGGGAGGAGAGCCCGGAGGGTGACAGGGGGCTGGAGGCCAAGTGCTTCAGCGTCACGCCGCCGGTGTTCTTCCACCATAAGGCTAAGGGCGCGGTTGCCGCGGATAGTGATATCCAGACGGTGGGTGGGGATGCGGTCCGCGACAAGGGGACGACGGAGAATATCGTGTGGAGCGCGAGGAATAATATCCGGAATATGATCATGGGCACGGAGATGGAGAGTCAGTTCTGATGAGCGAAAGTTCGTGGGTTGATGGAGGTGTTGACTGGTTGACTGGCACACTTGAACACTATATAATAGTCCTTTGTTGATTAGTCTTTTGTATACTTGGCCACTTGGCGATGTTAGAAGTATTGAATAACGGACGCTCGCGCTTCGACAAATATGACAAGCACACCATGGCATCCAACTCACGGGAAGACTTTGCATCGGACACTCCAGTTGGCATCAAGTTTCCAGTGGGACAGCAAAAGGCAACCCTGACAAACATATGTTGCTGAGAGGAGGAGCTCAGGCCAGGATGCCTACGAGATCGAACTTCGATCTAAGTGAGTCTTAATACATACTAAAGTATATAATGGATATAGATATGGTGGATCTTGTATGTCTAGACTGATAATCATCCAGGGAGGCACATATAGGTAGGTGAGTAGGTAGGCGAGTAGGAAGGTAGTCAGGTACTTAGGTATGTTAGTCGGTTACTCAGGTACCTATGTAGGTAACGGTGGTGGTGATCATTTCTGTGTTCAGTCTGTGGGTTGTTGTGTTGTCCAAGGCCCCGTTACCGCAATGTCCGAGGGGCCTATGGCCGTAGGCATGTTCTAATATTGCATCGCCCAACAACATTGCCCGTCATCACTACCGATGCCCGCGGCCATCGCTATACAGAACTGCCACTATGAATAGCAAAGTCATACTGAAGCAGCGATATCAATCGGTAACAAGGCCAGGCTCAGGACCGCTCGAAACGATTTCTTTCAGGCACCCCGGCTATGATGATCCGGAGGACATTCTTTTCAAACTCCCTCGACTGGACTCGCACCCTCAAGCAGAGTTGGCCGGTGTTCACCATGGCACTGCTCTTCTTGCCTGTCAAATAATCGCCAACAATGCGTTTGATGGCTACCTAGCCACCGATCAGGAGGGGAGGAATCGGGTCTCGGTTGCGCCAGATGAGATACTGCTGGACGGAACATATTGGTTCATAGTGAGAGGACATGATGTTTACGCAATCGTACCGAGGTTCGATGAATGGTTATTCCCTCATGAACACCTGAATACCTTGAGATGGGACCCTTTACAAACCACTGCCAATAATGATGAACGCCCGAGGCCAACATGGAGCCCAACGATGCCGACGGCCTCCGCGACCTCTACGATTCCCTCCACGATACCCTTCGTGCCACCTCCCCGTCCTACTCAGCCTCGCTGTATCCTCTCCAATAACCCCTATTCCATCCAAAAGGCGCACCTGGTACCTTCGGCACAGAGAACATGGTTCCAGGCCAACAGCATGATACACTACGGGAATGACCGACAGTTTGTCCATAACGATCACAACATGGTTCCTATGCGTCAGGATCTACATACCGTGTGGGACTCGCACCTCTTTGCGCTTGTTCCTAAGCGAGGAAGTTTCGTGGTTCACGTTCTCACTATACCTGACACAGCCATCAGCGAATTTGCCACGGAGTGGCATAACCGGCCCGTCCAAGAGGGCGCACTGGACAACACCGGGAAAGCATACCTCCTCGCGAAATTCGCACAGGCTGTTTTTGTGCTCCTCCGCCCCTTCATCGCATACTCGGCAGTACCCAGATTCATAGTAACCCTCGAGACACGGGCGGACGATCCCCGACATCCGTATGAGGCAAAGGAGGGTTGGGTGCCCGCTTTCAGTCTCAGCGAAATGTATAGTGCCAGGGGCTCGAGGAACCCAAGCGCTAGTGCAGACAGTAGGAAACGGCCACGTTCCCAGGCTTCAGCCCATGGAGACGAGGATGAAGAGGGCAAGTGGTCTAAGGTATATGTATGTGGCATGTCATGGACTAGCGAGTCTGAAGAGGATGATTCTGGGAGCAATTGGTAGGTAAGTAGGCAGGTAGGTAGGTAAGTAGGTAGGCAGGTGGGCAGGTAGGAGTATATATATATATACTTATATACCTTAGTATAAGAACCCTTGGAACCTTGGTTTACCGAACAGGCAGATTTCTGAGCATCTGCTACGTTACTCTTGGTGACTTTCCCAACCGAAGGCATAGCTAAGTAGAGCGCTGAAACACCCAAGTTGAGCCATCAGCATCAAGGCTCTTTTCTTCTTACTAAATCGCCACATCTGACCAGTCTGACCTATTCCACTCACCCTCAGAAACCGATTGGACCTTCCTAACGGAAGTCATCCTCAGTTCCCTGTGCGTCCCGGACCGAATTATAACTTCACTTAGCTGACCCCTTTGATGCACGGATGCGTCAAGGTTTAGGTATGATTATAGTAAGTCGCTATAATCTCGATTAGTATACGCGGTATCGTTTATATCGCTGGCGCCGCTTCCGAGAGCGTCCTCGTTCTATATCGTCCTCTGGATCGCTAGCTTACAGCCTCCTACTTACCTACTTACCTACTTACCTGCTTACCTGCTTACCTGCTTTCCTATCCACTTATCAACTTACTTGGTTACCCTTCTATAGATTCTAAGAGTTATTAGAGATTAGATACCTAGGTAGGCTTGGAGGTAGATTTCTAGGAAGAAGGCTATTATAATAGAGGCAAGAGTTGTTCGATAACCTAGCTATATCTGCTAAACAGGCTAGTAATGTAGTACTAGAGACCGCTATAATATTATTCAATGTAGGCATTCTATTATGTATATGCTTAGGTACTTTCTATTGTCTGCGCGTTGGAAGTTATCGCCTTGAAGGGGTGAGACCTAGGTATTGGAAGTATGTCTGCCCATGTGCTAGCCTAGAGTTGTGTCGAAGGAGTCAGGCCGTATTCATCGGACCCGTCATAGCGCTGGAGATTGCGGAAATCTGTATGAGCATCTCGAAGCCTCGCAAGGTCCCAGGACTGTCATCAACGACTGATAGATGGGAGAAGCTCGCTGTACACGCCACGCTCCAGTGCATCCCATGCATTGTTCGCCGCGGTGTCCGGGTGAGGGAGGACGTTGGTGAAGAAACTGGCTCCTATTCCAGACTCGGGGTCGATGAACTGCATACAATCGTTAGTTTCAAGTCGACCACTGGAATTCAAAGCATATATGCATCCGCACTTACCCAGTGTCCATTGCAATACCCAGACCACTTCATACTTCCTTTCCTCCTCTTCCCCGGCTCATCCTCCAGGTTGATGACACCACTGATACCGTAGTCCAACGGCATACCGGTATCCTTCTTGAAGTCGGGGACATAACCGTCCTTGAACAGGCCCATCAGGAAATCCACCCAACCCTTCTGCACATCCGTCAGCTGGGGTCGAAACATCTCTCCCACCGTCTCCTTCTTCAGAAGCGCGCCGACATCGCCCGCCAAAGACCTCAACAGAGCCTGCAACAACTTCGCATGGTCCGCAGCCGTGGTGTACAGCCCGGCACCACCGCTATCGATCTCCGAGTTGACAGGCGCAGGGTCGAAACTCTCGCCGGCGGCGAGCTCGCCCGTCCCCGCATCCCGCCACGAAGTCGGCACGGTCCTGTCCCGCACGTGCGGCAGCGAACCCCTGCGGAAGGACGTGTCCGTCATGCCCAGGGGCCCGAACACGTGCTCTGCCATGTAGTCCCCGAGCGTCTGCCCCGTGATCTTCTCGAGGACCTGGCCCGCCCAGTCCAGCCCGCTGCCGTAGTACCACCCCTGGCCGGGCGTGAACTTCAGGGGCGTGTTGAAGGACTCGAGGGTCCCCCTCAGCGCAGCGTTGTCGCGCCCGACGTGCTTGGCCCATCTTATCAGGTCGGGGTCCCCCGGGGCGTAGCCGAGGCCGGCGGTGTGGGTGAGGAGCTGCCTGGTAATCATATACCATAAGTGTGAGTTGGTCTGTATGGCTACCGCCTGTAAGATTGCAGGTGCGGTCTTACCGTAATGTGATGGGGGCCTTGTTCTCCTCGAGATACGGGATATCGGCGCCCACGAAGCCCCGGAGGACCCTCATCTCCGCCAGCTGTGGCACCAGCGGCCGGACGTCGTCATCTAGCCCTACGCGACCCTTTTCGACGAGCTGCATCACGCTGGTTGCCGTGATGATCTTGGTCATCGAGGCTACATAGGTGAAGGAGTCTGGACGGAACTTGGGTGAGTCTGGGGAGGGCCTGATGCGTCCTCCCGAGCCTTGGTAGATGACACCTAAATAGGACCATAGGATATCAGCAAGCCATGTTTACTCGTCAGCGAGTCTGGAATGGGATGACACACCGTCTTTGTTCACGACGACGAAGGCAGCGCCGAGGAGCTCATCCTTGGTGGTCTTGCCATCTTTGGCGCAGTATGCCTCGAGGATCTTGTCTAACTTCTCCATGATTCCCGTTGATGTTTCGAGATGAGTTTGGAGCAGGAGAGACAGAGCTGGCCCGGGATATATATACGCGTCTCTTGTAAGACGTTCTCGGGGCGCGGGTTGATTTGTAATTGCTTTATGAAGGATCGCGGGGATAATTATGTGGATGATGACGAATGAGGTTTGGGGGGTTAGTGAAATTGGTCGCAGCCAGCAACTTTAGAACCCTTGGGAAGCTAACGGATTAGGTGCCCTCAACCCAACAAACACGTACGCAGGCTCTTCTTGCAGCCCTGAAGGACAGCACCCATCAGATGTTCATCGTGATGGGGCGACCCAAGTGCGAAGAGACCAGAACGGAAATGCCCCATGGATGATTTGATTTGTCTCATTTTCCCCGTGTGGTTTCTAGATAATGCAGGAAATCATCGACTGATGTTCTAAAACCATGACCGCGAACGCCAACTATTGATGCATGCTTGTCTTTCCCATCCTGACTACCATGAGACCGAACAGACACGAACCCCGGTCCTGGGACGATGATGACCCATACCAAGCCTCGTCCGTCGCAAGGCTGACCTGCGCGTCACTACGAGACCACATTGTCGGTATGGCTGGGGACTGTTCAGGTCAGGTCTCTTCCAAAGGTAGCCATGAGGATAGTGCTCCTCGGGACCCAAGCTGTGACAACCTTTCTGCTCCTTGATGGCATGCTCATGACAACCCGGGACACAGGTGAACACAGAGTGTCAAACAAGCCCTCTGCAGGTTCCACCCCGTGAGAGCAGAGCAAGCCCCAGATAGAGTAAACCCCAGTCGCTTATTTCTTGGTGTTACCCTCAATGTACTTCTGGAACCGTGACAGGTGGTAGTTGATGTTGTTCCTCTTCTTGGGCGGTGCCTTGGGGCCGTCCATGCACTCGCGGAGAGCGTTCTCAACGGCGGCACATCCTGCTGTTGCGTAACCTGCTGAGGCCCAGCATGCTGTAGTTTGACCGTCGTTAGTGATACGGCTCTCGGATGCGTTGGAAATGCATGATTGCTGCTCTTGGACACTTGTCCGGGTGTCTTTCTGCCGTTTGGTCTTCTTCTCAGATGGCTTCTTGCAGAAGGTGGATGTGAATGTTGCAGTCCCCACAACAGCCTGCGCTTGTCCGTCCCGTCCACATGTGTTTGCCCTGCCGAGTCTTGGCCACCTCGCAATGACAGAATGCTGTCCTCTGACTGTCTCGTCTGATCATATCTATCCCTCTGGTGCCGCCTGAGGCTTCTTTCTCGGACAAGGCTTCTCCGTCCGAACACTGTCGTCGCATGGGAGCACTTTGCACCAAGAGTTGTTGTTTAGACCAAAGTCTCTGCCACTCATGCCGCCACAACAATTGCCATCAGTGACTTGCCCCCGATTCGGTGTTCGAGACATCGCAATGTCCTTCAATCTGCCTCGTGCCCCTTGGTCGCTCACTTCCCACCCTCATCTGTCGTCCGGGGGCTTCATGGGCCATGTTGTCTTTGCTGTGTATTCTCGATGGATAGTCCCACACTCTGTCTCCAGCAACGTATCGCATAAGGATCGCTCTCCTGCAATCGAGCAGTCGACCATCCTCCTCGTGTAACCATCCCACAAGCCACAATTCTTCCTAGCCAGCTCCAGGCATACCATCAAGAGACCGGGCGGCAACGGCAGAAGAAAGACGCAGAGCTGGGCTGCAAACGAAGCTACTCACATAGTACTGTTGACATGATCGGTATGCATGGGTTGCCCTCTTGCTTGTTCGGGTTCTTCACGCGCAGCACGCGCAGGGGCGGCAGGCGCATAGGCTTGCTGGGCATGATGGGCGTAGAGCTGGGGGGGGGGATTGCCCGGCGAGGGCCTCAATTCGGATCGGTCGGGCTTGGCAGGGTTGACTCGACGACGTCAATCGCTTGATCGATGGGTGTTGAAGCTGACTTGTCGGGTATGGCTTGACTGGATCGTCGTCGGGTTCGCCTTGGGAGTCGCAGTGGAGATATCGAGGCGTCGAAGTCCGTCAAATCAAGAGATGTTCGAGTCTTTTGGCGCAGCTTCGGGAAAGTTCTGGATGGCACGTGCGTACCCTGCCATTGCCCATCTGCCTGTCACTTGCCGGTCCCCCGGTTTGCGGGAGGGCTAGCCGAATCTGGAGACGTGGGCGATGTGGGCTGTTCGTTGGTTGGTCAAAGCTATCACCAAAGTAAACAAGAAAAGCTCCGGGCTTCCAAGGTTGTTTCCGTGACCACGTCGAACCCTGAACAGTGACTGGAACCCAAGACACGACCATCTTCAACGCGTCTCGATCATTGCAACCCTCGCCACCAACGAGTCACATCTTGGTGACTCGACTTGACTTCCGTCCTGTTTCTTTGAGCGTCACTGTGCTCCAATTCATCTCTTAATTGATCAATCTTCGCTGTTCAGCCACCTCAATTCCGATTTGCTTTCCGTCCTAGCCTTTGTTTACTTCGAATTGCGGGGAGCAACGACCTCTTCGCACACGCGATCACGACCACCCTTTGCGAATAATCTCGCCATGGAGAAGGGCCTCATATCAGAGGCTCAAGAGGCTTGGGATTTTTCCTGTCAGGGTGATGAGATGAAGTGGTTGGATGATAAGTGAGTGGAATGCCCAAGCGCGTCTGTAGGACATGCTCGCGACCGTGTGGCGTGTGACCTTTCGCTGACCTTGCGACGCTCATATACAGGACATTCATTTCTGCCAGCTGCTTCCAGTTATCTACTATCGTACCACCCCGGCCCTGGAAGCGCATTCTTGTGCCCTCCGCGACTGTGCGGCATAGCGCCCAGAAAATCCACAAGCGAATTGTCGCCACCCGATATGTGGACAGCGAGTACGGTGCTGTTGTTGCAGAGTTGAATAGTCAGGGCTTCGGAGGCAGGAAACGTGCAAGGACTGAGAAATACTTGAAGGCATGGTCCTGGGGTGCACCACGGTTCGATTCCACATATGAGGATGACAGGACTGGAACGTCCGATCTGGACAAAGCCAGACGTGAGTGGCTCATTTACCAAACACCCGCGACTATGACACGCTTGCACAACGGTGGTGCTGACATATGATGCAGTCCAAGTAAAGAGCGCGTATGAGAAAATCATGGAGGACAACCAGCATATCAACTCGGAGCTACGACCCTCCAAGCGATCTACCTTCCCACCTGCACAGCTGACATGGGTCCCACGAAAGAGGCACAACACTCGATGGCCCGTCACCCCACCAGAGGCAGATGCGCCCATTCTTGCAGATTTCCAGCCTCTCATCAAGTTCGAGGTGGAGCCAGGACAGATCGATGAGCCCGCTTTCTGGAACCAGCAGGACCCATTGGATATGACAGAGCCTAACTCTGAGCCCGCTCAACCTGACGCACAGCAAACGCAGAAGCCATCAAGCCGTCGCCGGAGCATTGCCAAGCGTCCCTCCCTGAGTACCATCACCGAGGAGCGTAAGGAGTCCTCCGGCTTTACATTCCTGACGCCTGGCAAGTCGCGCCGCAGTTCCTACAGCTCACCGCTGAAGGTTTGGTCTGTCGCTCCAGACGGATATAACACGCCTACCAAGGTCGCCTCGTCGCCACTCGGGAAATTCACAATGACTGCCACCCCGAGCAAGATCACGATGGACGATTCGAATGCAATCAAGGAATCGGAGGAGGCGAAGGCTCCTCAGTTGTCACCCATCGTGTCAGCAACCGAAAGCAGCGATGGTCCGACAGCCGTTGAAAATGATGACTACTGCCCGTCCTCGCCACTCTCTTCACGTCCCACTGTCACTGTCGCACCAAAGGATGACTCTGCTCTCGAGGAGACCACCCACGATCAATCTCCTTCCAAACCCTTATCTTCAGGAATTGCCGCTACTCAACCACCTGTCGCTGTGTTTGACCAACCCACTCCTGAAGCTCATACGGAGCCGGAGTACGAGACTAGGAGGCGTATTTCCCTGGACAACGCCCGACGAAGCGATCGGCAGTCAAATGCGAAAATTCTGAAGAACGTTCGCAACTGGGTTGCTCATATATTCGCCATCAACCGTCGTCACAGCAGTTCTGCCATGATACAGAAGAAACCTCGCGAGAATCGTCGACATACCCTTGACGTTGATGTTGGCAGAAACCCGGATATTTTTGGCCAGCCTGTCCATGACACCCAAGATGAGAGTCCAAGCAGTGAGCGGGTCGTTGCTACACAGTTCAGTGACCAGATGACGGAGACTGCACACAGCGACGCAGTTCAAAGTGAGACCGGTGAAGAGGAGACTGGCTCACAGACCGGGGATGCAAGTGCCACTGCGGAGGAAACGATCTCAAAATCCGAAGACCCGATCATGAGGAACGAGGAGAAGCAACAGCAAGAGGTTGCTGAGCCACCTGCTGTCCAAGAGGATACCTATATCGACTGGGACCTTACCGAGCCGAGTAATGAGGAGATTGACCAGTATACTACTACCGATATTATGTTGGGATCAGATAGCGAGGACCTCAAGGTCGACGCACCTATAACCGAACATCCCACACCCGATGACGCCGCAGCTACGGAGCTGACAGTCGAAGGACCTGCAGCCGACAGTCCCCTCATCGAGGACCCCACGGCCGATGTACCCACTTTCGATGCCCACGACGACTCGGAGTTGGCCTTGCTGCGCAACTTTGTCCGGCGTGCGCAGATGAAGCCAAAGCGTCGCTCATCTGCGACGCTGTTAACCGGGTCCCCAGTAGCCAAAGTCGAGGTCAAAAGTACAGACATCAAAAGTCCGCGTATTCCTCTGGGCGAGAAGGACGCAAACAAAAGCCCGAGCCCAGGCAAGAAGCGCAGGGCCAAGGATACCGAGAAAAGCCCTCCGACCGCCACCACCAAGAACAGTCGCCTGGTTACACCGGACCTCGAAGACAATATGCCACAGCCTCAGCGCAAGAAGCGCAGAAAGGGAGCCGAGACCGACGAGTCCAGTGATATACTCAACCCGAATATAGAGTTCACGCAAAATCTAACGCAGAAGGCGCCAGTCGGAGGCCTGCGTCGCTCGAAACGGGTTGCTACTAGCAAGCCTACCGAGACTGCCAATCCCTCCCAGATTCCTGTCCGCCTCCCTGGCTCCTCTGGCATGATGACAGACGCCGACATGCCTGCAGTCTCAACCGTCGGCCTGATGCAGAGGAAGACCGAGAAGGATCTGGCCACGTTGACGCGTACTAATACTCGCCGAAATAAAGGTGGCGCCATCCCAGTCCCTGCTCGATTGGCCGATATGCCAGAGGTGGCCGACGTTACCATCCCCGACCCCTTCTGCTCCCCGGCCAAAGCCAAGCCAGTCACCAGTGGCAAGGCTGTTCGCTGGAATGAGAATCTGGTCAGGGTCCAGGGCGAGGACGATGACGTCGTATCCGCCGCGGAGGGCGACGATATAGACAAGGATGACGATGGAGATATGGTCGACGCAGAGGAGGAGCTCCAGCCTCCTCAGATGAGGACGGAACTGGGTCGCCCCAACAACCCTGTGGGGCAGCATTTGCTTATCCAGCATGAGGAGAAGATCACTGTCGCTGCTGCCCCATCCTTCGCCAAGCCTGACGCTGAGCCCAAGAAGAAACAAAAGTTGCTCCGGACGCGGGCATCTCGCCTCCCGGCGGCAAAAAATACGACTACGGCAACGACGACGACGACGATGGTAAAGAAGAGTAACGGGGTTGCAGCTGCTACCCCCAAGAGGAAGCCGGCAGCGGCAGTGGTGTCTGCACTCCCGGCCCCTCCGCGGGTCACCAACCCGCGGGTCACCAAGACCGCTGCTGCCCGGGGCATGGCTGGGTCCACCCCGGCTTCTAAGAGGACGGGCGTACTAGGCGCGTCGCTTGGGACACCCGCCCCGAAGAGGAGGGCTGGAACCAGGATATAAGGCCATCGGCCATTATCTTCATCCTATGAGCTTGAAAGAAGAATGGGGCTTGAACGTGAGATGTGCTGGATATGGTCATCTACCTTATGTGTTACGGTGCGGTTGGGTTGTTTTGGAATGCCCAGGTTTTTATATAGACTTGATACCCCCTGCGTGGGCGTTATTGGAATGAGATATGATTATGAACAAGTACACTTCGACTCCTTATGAGCACACCCCCTGAGCCTGCATACTCAAGTACCCATCTTGGTGCAAAGGATGAAACCAGTATTCTTTGCCTCTCGAGCACCACCTGGGCAACTCTCACTTTCAACAACAGCTTTAAGACGACCCGTGGGTCCTCGGTACGTAATACCGGGAAGGCTACCATAGAGGTGAGAGATCCTTTCCAGTGAAAAGGTCTAAGGTTATGTCCCTGAGGTATCCATGATTGAACTCCAAGTTCCGCCCCCCC
>LKEB01000051.1:0-16602 GCA_003795295.1 Cytospora leucostoma | reverse complement strand
AAAGAAAAAGAACCATATCTCCGAAATCAAACCCCCACATACACCTCGAACCCATCCCCAGCCCCGGCACCGGCCCCATTAGCAGACGTCTTCCTCGCCAGGTGCTGCTCGTGGTGCTCCCTCGCCCTGCACACCATGTGCTGCACGTGCTTGCCCAGCGCGTTCCTCGCGCGCTCGAGCCCGCCTCCGCCGTGCGCGAAGTCCGTCGACGGCATCGCCACCGCCGCGCCCACGGCCGTGGCCGACGTGGCGGCGGCCCCCGTGGCGCCGCCGCAGGTCTGGGGCGGCGAGGGGGAGCGCTTGGGGGGCGGGGGGAAGTTCTCTCCCGGCATGTGCTGGGTCGCTATGTCCGGCTGGATAGGCGCGTGCGAGGGGGAGGGGGAGAGGGAGGAGAGGGAGGGCGTGCGGGGTGGGAGGGGCGGGGGCGAGCTGCCTCGGTGGGTGTCGCTAGTAACCTTGGGCTTGGGCTCTGCACCTTCCTCTGCTGGGCTGCTGTCTTGGCTTGTCTCGCCGTCTGGTGTGGCCGCCTCTGTGGTCTTGGGTGCCAGTGCCTCGTCGGTTCTGACGCCCGCTACCGATCCTGCGACGCGTGCCGCTGACGCGACCGCGGACCCTGGGAGGTCGTCTTCCCTGGCCACGGAGTGGACTCGAGTCTGTGCCTTCTCCGGCGGCGGGGGGGCCCTCTCGTTTTCGTCATAGGCAGGGGGAGGCGCTGAGTCTGAGGAAGCATCCTCCTCTGTGACTGTCGTCCCCGTCCTGGAGAGCGGAGACTGAAGCAGCTCGGCTTCCCCACATGGGCTTGCGTCCTCATCAAGCCTCACTTTCGGTGGGACTGGAGGAGAAGCGCATCGCTGCACGGGGGACTCTCTTCCGGG
This sequence comes from Cytospora leucostoma, assembly GCA_003795295.1. Classification (NCBI taxonomy): domain Eukaryota; kingdom Fungi; phylum Ascomycota; class Sordariomycetes; order Diaporthales; family Cytosporaceae; genus Cytospora; species Cytospora leucostoma. The sequence continues at coordinate 15,727 of LKEB01000051.1, read as the reverse complement.
TGCTGGTTCGCTCTGCTTGTCGACGTGGAGTGGGGGGACGTCCAGAGCCGTGAAGAAGCCCTCGATCTCTTTTGCTACCAGCGAAGCTTTTGGGTCTTGTGCTGTTGATTGCGGCGAGTACGCCCTGTAGAGTGGCTTCCGTGGTATCTTGTGGGGTGTTGTGCTTGGGGTCTGAGAGCGACTATTCTCACTGCTCTTCGGTGCATGTTTGTGGTGAACTTGGCCGGCACCAGGCCGGAGGACGGTTGGATGCCGTAGGGGTGATGTTTGGCCGCCTGGTATCAAGGTTGCTGGCACCTGGTGTCGCTCTGGTTTCGTCTGTGGCTTTGCAGTAGAGCAGAAGAGTTCTGCATCATGCTGGGCGAAGGAGGAAACCATTTTGGGCAGATAGAATTTGAGGGTATCTTTGTAGGTAAGTTGAGGAGACGCGGTATAGAATGAGATAAGGATTGAGGACTCTGTTGAATGTGTTGTAGACTGAGATACAATAATAACAGATATGGGCGAGTTTCAGCAAGTATCTAAATACATATCCTGTGTAGCATTCCAATGCCCTCATCGGGTAACAAAGGCTATAAGTGCGACGAGAAGAGCTGAAAGACGCACATTGGATCCACTGATTTGCGGAGGCTGTACAGTAGCGAAGCTGCAGCGAAGAGCAACGGTTGCCTCAGTGGGATTCTCTACAGATGGAGATTCAGGGGCAAGAAACCTGAATTCTTACGGTGAGAGGGGAGTTGACGTATCGGATCCGTGTGGGTCAATTCCGGGCCCCAGGGGTCAATGCACACAATATGCACATGCGCAGCAGGAGTAACTCAGCCACGACGGCGCAGCTGGGCGACCTCACTGTTGATGGATTGGCTCACAATCTCTCCTCTCTATAGTGATTGGACGAACATGATTACTTCGTAGTCGTCATCGACCAGGTTCTCATCTACAGTACTATCAGTTGATGTACATGAATAGCAGTGAAGCTGTGACTCCAGCGTTGCTTTCCACCCCCTGTTATCAGCTAGGAAGTGATACCGCAGCTATTTTAGTCTTGACCGCGGAGGGATTTACGACCAGTAAAGTTTTGACCCATGTTTGCAGGCGCAAGGGACGGACCGGGACAGATAATGATTGTGCGAGCGAGGTAATATAGCTAATTATAGACATAGAACCAGCAGAACAAGGTTTGATCAAAGTTAGCCGTAAGTAATAAGACCATATCGACATCTGGACGTTTATACCCAGATAACGAAGAAGTACCGACCCTCGGGGAGGTAGTAGGCATCCTCACAAGTCCATTTTGGGTATGCATTTTTGTTCTACAAAGCTCGACAATCTTTCCTGTTGATTAACTTATTACTATAATACCTCTGATCTATGGAAACCAATGCTCATCCCCTAAATTGGCGTAGGAGGCGACTTGGGCAAGATCCAGATGTCTGCTGCACGAAGGTAACAACTCAACGACATTCACTCTGGAAATTTCATCAGAAGTCTGACTCCACGCGGTGCTCATCAAATTTCGGCGAGCCGGTTCACATGATAACAGATTACCGTCATTCCAGACGATTCCTGCCGTCTAGCACGATACGATCATATACTGATTTCAAGTTTCTTCGCTTCCTTCTATAGACAACCAAAATACTGAATGCGGCCGCCTTCAAATATTGATTTCAAGAATATGTGATCTCCGAGTTGAGGACTGCCTGATAATCTCTGGCCGTGATGCTCGAGCAATGCGTTGACTTGATTCGTCTATGTAGGGCAGGTGAGGTTTGAAGGGGATATTGAAGCGTAGAGTCGCGAGAACCTCATTTGCAGAATTGTTGCTTCCCCGAAAGATTCCATGGAGTTTGCATAGTGAATCACGGACACGGATCAGACAGAATCATGCCTTACATAATTACCTACTATATGTATTGAGTCCAGCCTGACCCCTCTATTCTAAGCGGTGCCCCAGATCAGCCATTCTTTCATCGCGCTATTTATTATAGGTTTTGTTTAATCGCTTGACAGACCGAAGATACTTACGCTGTGTCTTAGAGCGGATATATTGCCCATCACCTTCAGGATATGTAATGGTTTTGATGTTGACAGGCTAAAGTCATTTGCTTTCGAGATTACATGGAGATCCCATGGAATTGTTTTCGCTCTGTACCAGTGCTCTGAGGCGACTCTTCCCGACTTACTAGTCGAAGCAGTAGGGAAAAGTCATTAACATGAAGCCTATTTGGGATGCTTGTTCGCAGAACGCAAGAAAAAGAATTTGCTGGTGTTTTGGGTGTGGCCGCGGGTACACGGCATAAACACAGCCACCTGGGCTCCGTCAATATTTCTCCAGGGCTGTGGGCAAACCTCAATCAGGTCGACTCACCCTCGACTCGTCACTTTACCAAACAGCACCCTTTTGGACCTTGATATGGATACCGTTTGTATGATTCAGCTATCAAAAAGCCCTTTCTCCCCAAAAGATAATTATGTAGTATACGTATTGTAGCCTACTATGATGCGTACGAAATGCGGCTAGACTGAATGTTCAATGTTGTCGCCGCGTAAAGGTCTTGTTCCCCACTATGTATGTATGCGGCCCTTCGCTTGTACGCTCGGTTGCGACATAATTATTACATATAACTAGGTAATGTGGGAAGCACAGCGTAGCAGAGTGTGCCACTCTGTGGGTCCTACGAACACTATAAGTATCTGCCTATTCACACTTGCTCCAATGGAGAACTCTCCAGATCTTCAGTGATTATATCTTTTGCACCACACCTCTTACTTCTTTGACCACACTTTAAATCTGCTTTTTATATTCCGATCAGCTGTCAAGCGGTTAACTTTTCGTAAGGCCACCCACCTGTCAATCTTCCTCCAATCAACGATGCGGGAGGACACTCGGATCGATCGAATCTATGCGCAGCTAATGCGGGACCACCCGTACGGATGGGCCCTATATAAGAAAATTACAAGGCGAGATATATTTCCTGGCAGTTGCGGATACTTCGATGCAGACGGCGATTGGCGTGGCATCACGAATCTCAATCATCCAGATGACCTCGCAAACCAAGGGTGGAAGATGCCTGGGAATGGTATAAGCAGCAAGCAAAAACCAGAGTCTATGACATGGGGCCCCAAGATCTCAGGTTCTGTCAAGTCCAGCCACATAGGAGGCACGATCGGCGCCAAGTAAGTATACGATTACGAACCCCCCACCCTTCCGCCACAAATCACCTTTGGACTTGTCCAATGCGCTACGCAACGTGGCGAGAGGGCCCTTTGTTTTTCTGATATCTGCGCGCCATAGTATCTCGGTTGCTCCGATAGAAGCCTCGGCATCGGTACTATTCAAGACAGAGAGCGAGAACGGGGCGGTGCTCACGTCTGAGAGCCCCGTCACGAGACATGCCATTGGCGAGGAGAGGAGCGCTGTTCAATGGATGGTCGATAACAAGAGCGAGATGCTTCGTCTGCATGGAGACGTCTTCAAGAGGCACGGAATCTGGATCATAACCAAGACGTACTCCACACGTCGTTGTGCTATTGCTGTCATGACCGCGAGATCATCGAGTGTTGAGATCAGCCTTGACGCAGATGCACAGGGCGTCCTGACGTTGACACCCAAGAGTGCATGGAGTAGCAGTACTGGGAGCTGTTGCACGGAGGTGCACGAGGACGAGGAGGACGGGGTCGTGGTATATATCAGCGGCATCTACTTCTCTCCCAAACTGCTTGGTCGTGGATGGAGCCACAGGCGCAGCCAGCGCGAGCAGAAAGACAGAGTCTTCCGGGGTGACGGCCAAGATGCTACAGTGGGCACTGATGATGGTGAAGCGACTGTTGAGCTCGACATGGAGTTCTATCCGCCCCTTGACGAAGATTCGGACTAAGGGCCAAGCAAAAAGCTCAGTCCGGTGATGGGTGGCTCTCGGCTGCAGAAAATCTAAACTCATGTAACGACAGCTCACCGACTCTAGGCATCATCGCAAACAAACAACTCGCGCATCTTCGTCGATGACAAATACCGACTGATTATGGCAACCCTACATATGAGAGTAGCTAAACACCAAAATGTATATAAGCAACCCAATACGGTGACCTGGGTGCAACCTCCGGTAAATCGTCGAACACCGCCTCCCTCTGCAACTCTGGTCCCCGGGCATCCATGTAACCAGCTTCAATGCAAGCTTCATTCACCCATTGGTCTCGGTGCATCCTGAGAGCATGGTGCAGACCACGGCTCACAGACTCGTCTCCTATCCCGTCAGAGCGTATGAACTCGTACGTCCTCCTAGCTATCTGCACACAGACCTCGTCCTCAACCTGCCAGAGCGTGCCCACCACGTGTCTCACGCCTGCAAGCTGGAATGCGTTCGCCAGGTGGATGTTCTCGTCCATGGAACCCTCGTTCCTGATCTGGCCAGTCCCGCAAGCTGACAGGTATGCGAGGAACGGTGGCCTGGCCCCGAAGTCGGCCTGCAGCAGACTGGAAACCGTGAGCGGATCTTGCTGCCAGTCCTTCAATAGTAGTTTGCTCTGCAGCGGGTCCGTGGGGTGGGTGCTGCCATGTCCGGCGAAGTGGAATATCTTGCAGTTGTCCAGGGCCGACAGGACGTCTTTCTTGTATTGCTGAGGTCGCCTGTGTTGCAATACACTCGAGTCGAAAACGGACAGCACCTCTTCCACCTCGCGGTCCGCATTCTGGAGCGAAGTCTGCCCAGCGGTCTCACTCATAGACACCACTACGAGGTCCATTCGAGGATCACCGTCCGAGTTTAAGGAGTGGTATTGCTGTCGGCGTCCATGTATGATTGTCCTGACCGATGCAGAGTACGATGAAACGACCCTATCAAGTGTGGTCTCGCCGCTGCGCCCGAGATGATCCCCTGCGGCGTGCAATGGGAACTTGGTCAAATGGCCTGTAGGTATCCACCATACGCGACGCCACTCTGGGCTCGAGGCAAGCTCAGGGCCAGATGCGGTGAAGCCCAGGGCAACAAGCACGGGGGACACAATGCTATACCAGAGCCACTTCAGTGTGTCTACCGATTCAAGTTGCATGGCACGGTGGATTATGGCACGCTGTGAGACCCTTTTCAGCGGGATTGATCGGATCTGAGTCTGCTCGATCACCAGAGCATCGCAGCGATGCGAGCTCACGTTCACGATCACGATCGGGCCGTATATCGCAGCATCGCGCATTTCAGCATCTGTTGCAGGCAGGAGAAACCGATTGAAGCCGTCCATCGAACGAATCTTGTCGAGAAGTGTAAGGAGCTGCTGTTGGGCCTCCTGGCGTTGACGGCGATCAGTCTCGGCAAGGGTCATAGGGTCTATATCTTCCGCTTCGGGGCGGATGGACGATCCAGCATCCTGCATTGTCGGTCTGTCGAGCCGATCTCGCAGAGCGACGAATGACAGGGCCAGATCTCGGTGTTCTCTCATCAGCCTGGATACGTCGCGCTGTTCGAATGAAGCGCCGGCAATGACACCTCGACCTGTCTCGAGGCACTGTATGGCAGCTTCAGCTCCTTTGCCCGCCTGCAAGGCGATGGCGGCGGCATCAGATGCCATTCCGACGGCGTCAGAGAGAAGATGCCGCTTATCCGTGTCTTGCAGCGAGCGTGGTGCCAGTAATGGAATCAGGTCAATCGTAGACCTGGCAATATCATATGCTCTCGGATCATCTGCAATGTTTGGAATAGCCAGGAACCGACGGCCTGCCTGGACTCTCACGCTGACAGATGTGTTTGAGACAGAAAGAGCCTTGATGAAATAGTCTTTGGCTTGTTCGAAGTCTTCCGCATCTCTAAAGTCCTCATATCTCAAATGAAAAGCTATGCCGGCAGTATTAAAGCATGCGGCCAGAATAGGGTGCTCTGGCGGCGCAGCTTCCACTGACTTTTGGCCGAGGTGCACAGCCTCGTTGAGATCTGCGATGTCCCTGGTGCGCAAGAATTTGTTCTTCAGACGTAGCGAAAGATTGGCCAGTCTTTCCGCCATGGCAGGGTGGTTTGTTGGGGTGGCTTCTACAGCCTCCTGCGAGATTCTTATAGATTCCTTAAGAACTGGCATTGATCGAGTGCGTCTGTATAACAAGGATAGGCTGTTTCCAAGGTTACTCAGAGCCGTTGCATGAATGATAGTGCCTGGTTCAGATGCATCAACAGCTTTCCGCAATGTGCTGATGGCTTGATCAAGGTCAGCTTGAGCATTGGTGCGATCATATCTTTCTGCGAAACTCTGTCCGAGACTGTTGAGCCGAAGTCCCTTTTCAGGGCTGTTTGATGGTGTTGCGGAAACCGCCTCTTGGAATATGGCGAGGGCCTGCTCGAGATTTTCGAGAGCGCCTGTGCGATCGAAGTTCTTGAAAAGGAGACTGGCGTATTGGATCTGTCGATTGATCCGCTCTGGATCCCCTTCCGAACTATGCTCGATGGACCGACGGGACAACTCAGTGATCTCTTCGAGATCTGCTGGGTCCCCACTGCGTGCGTATTTCTCTGACAAACGCAGCACAAGGTTAGTTAACCATATGGCTAGATGTGGGTTCTCAGGAGAAGCTTGGAGGCCTTTGCGGAGCATCTGGATTGCCTCCTCGAGGTGTGCATCTCGCCTCGTCAAGGCGTATCTGTTCGTCATAAGATTCCCAAGATTTGTGAACCATTCCGCCCGACGTTTGGCGCCCGGAGGACAGATGTCGACCGCTTCATGTGCAAATGTGATTGCGTCGTCGAGGTCAACTGGGTCCTCCAAACGTAGATATCGTTTGTTTAGGTTGTATGAGAGGTTGTGCAATCGGTTAACACGAACTGGATCGTCGGGAGATGTGGCCTGAAGTGCGGCGCGTGACATCTTGATGGCTTCATTCAAATCCATCTCCGCTTGTGTATGATCATAACGCTGGCCCAGACGTATGCCCAAGTTTTCCACAACGATAGGCCAGGGCGCTGAATCTCGGGGAACCACCTTGAAGGCCTGCCGCAGCACGCAAATTGAATCCTCGAGATGCGGTGGTTTCTGTGTGGCCTCGAATATATGACCGAGGGCATGCCCAAGTTTGCTCAGATAAGTAGCACGGTCTGCCTCATCGATCGATGTCGCGCTGGCTGCCTCCCGAAACATGTTGACAGCTTCTTCGAGCTCTTCAATGAAGCCTGTGCGGAGATAATCCATTGCCAGTTGCGTTGCAACTTGATCCAAGATATGAATTCGGTCAGGGTGGTGGGTGGGAATAGCAAGTACTTGTTGCCTCGCCAGGCGGACTGCTGGACTGAGATCTTGCATCTTTGCCAGAGCAACACAGTCACCGTACGGGTCGCGAACAATGTGAGTAGACATGTGGTAAGAGCTCAGATTGGTCTTCAATGAATAGTAGATGACACTGAATCTAGTTGCAACGACTACCAGTCCTACCTATGTATACTAAGTACTTAAGTACATAGTAGGTAGGGCCAAGCAGGGATATTTTCAGCTTCCCAATGTAACGTCTACCACTCGTGAACTGAAACACAACAACTCATCGCTGCAGCATGAAGTGGGTCATCGGTATACGCGCCTTCACATTATATTATATCCGACACCCGTTCAAGAGCATCGCCACTTCATCACCTTGTGGGGACATGGTGCGATTTCAAGACGAGGTCCCACGGGAGTGCCATCGACCCCGGGAGTACGGGAAGCTGCTACGCGATGCTATCAGGAAATCTGCTGTATAAATATCAAAGTGGCACAGGACACCTTGAAAATGCGCTCAGCATGTAATTGTTCAACAAGTACTTCCACTCCGTACAATATTGATCCACTCGACCACATACCAGCGCCGGGCAAGCATGTCGAAGCAATACGCCTTATTGGTCGGTATTGACTGCTACCTTAACTACGATGCGTCGAGCAAGAAGATACGGAAGTTCGAGAACGGCCAGGAGGTTTTCCTCCCCCACCTGAAGGGTTGCCTCCACGATGCCAGGACCATCGAAAGCGTCCTCCTTAAACAGTACAACATGAGCCCCGACGACGTGACTGTGCTCTCATCCTCACTGCCAAGCCCTCTGGCTGATACCAACAATGTAAATTCGGTGCAGCCTGTCGAACCCGGCAACCGTCTGCCAACTTTCGATAATATCAAGAGGGAGTTCGAATCCGTTTCCGACAAAGCTACTTCTGGCGACCTGTTCATTTTTCACTTCTCGGGCCATGGCGCACGACTCCCCAGAGTGCCCGCGTCGCCCCTGACTCATCTCACGGACCCGTCCCTCCTCACGGTGGACTTCTGTCTTCAAGGACGTGCCGTCCGAGGCTGGGAGCTGAACAGGTGGCTGAAACGCCTGAACAATAATGGGGTGCGAGTTGTGGTCTCTCTCGACAGTTGCTACTCCGGAGGCGCCTGGCGCTCAGGAATCAATGTCGCCGGATATCGCACACCGGAGGAATGGGGTACAGTCGTCAACCTACCAACAGACGAGGAGGACTATGCTCCAGAAAGCAGCGACCAGCCAGAATACCGATATGGAGACCTTCAGCCTTCCTGGGCCTTGAATCCAGAGAACTTCACCTTGATGACTGCCTGTGGGGTCGACCAGAAGGCAGCAGAGCTCATTCGCAACGACAAAGTCGGCGGCCACTTCACGCATGCCCTCCTGGAATACCTGGAGAAGAACAATTACCATGTGACCTACCGCATGGCATTGGAGCACTTACAGCAAGAGCTCCAGCCTCAGAGGCCTGAGATCCATGGCCGTGATAGATTTCTCTTCCTTGGAAACTCGGAGCCCTTCGTGGTCACGCCCGTCAAGGTTCGTGTCGAAGGCGAGCGGCTTTACATTCCGGCCGGCAGGGCTCATGGTGTCCATAGAGGCGCGGAGTTCGTGCCGTTCCGCTCATCTACCCATGACACTATCACGGTCGATATCGTCGAAGAGTTTACGTCTAGTTCCCTGATATCCTCTGAAACCAGGAAATTGTTACTGCGACATCACGACACGATCATTCCATCAAGATGGTGCCTTGGCGAGGGATCAGTGATTCGAATCATCCTGGATCAGGGGTTTGAGCCAGCTGGTGCCTTTGCAGTGTCGCTGCTCAGGGAACTGGCCAGCCACATCGCCAGTGCTATTCAGATTACCCGAATTCGAGAGTTCGACAATGCGGAAGCTCTCAAGGACACGGATTTCATTCTACAGGTTAGGGGTCGGGACGGCATCAAGATTTGCGGACCTAAGTTATTGGTTGGCTACAATGATCCCGTGCGGCCACTGCAGATCTGTTGTCCCGACGAGTACTCGACAGTTGAAGAGCTTGCCGCAGCTGTGGCTACCCCTCTGGTGCATCTGTCCCGATTCGGGCATATCCTTCAACTCACCTCGGTTAGTCCCTCCTCATTATCATACGAGGTGTCTGTAACGCCAGCCGACGGAACACCAGAGATGTCCTCTTATGCGAAAGGCCAGGTGTTCTACTACAGCTTCAAGAACACCGGCATGGAGAACCTGTATTTCGTGATATTCAGCCTTAGTCCCGAATTCGGCATCAGACAGGCCTTTCCAGCCAATGACGAACAGAAGGAGGTGGCGCCAGGAGGATGCTATCGGCTTCCTAATAAGTTGCGTTTTCCAATGCCTAACGCGCCCCCGCAGATCAAAGATCTTCTTCATTGCGCCTCCCGGCGAGAAATCCTCCGCACTATCGTGACGACGAGGGAGGGAGTCTCCTGGAAGATGTTGGAGATGCCGAATATTTGGGATGCTCATCAGTTGGAGAAGCCTACAATTTCAGATCTGAGAGAGGCGGTGTTTGATGTTTGTGATGAATGGTCGGTTTCGGACAATTGCATCGTAGTTGATTGCTAGAACCTCAAGTGTCTACTTGATCAGGTACGACAAGCAGGTACGGTACGTACCCTTTCACAGTAGTTGATGCTGCCCAGGTGGTCGAATGGTCCTCAGGTGTGGTGGGTGAATCATACTATCCAGTCACAGACCGGCAGTCAGATCTCGTCACAAGGACCCCAGTGACAGCATCAATCGATGCTCGTGGCTTTGGTCTGACCATGCCTGTGTTCTTATGACCATCTTCCATTGTGACTTGAATCATGATGAACAATCAGAGCCATGTGTCCAATGTGTCAAAGTAATTGAGGAGTGAGAATCGCGATCCTGTCATACAGTTCAACGGATGCAGTCGAAGTGCGCGATAATTCCGCCTCTGTAAGGACCGTGCATACCCCACCTTTCACCTTGTGAGGCCTGCGCCACACTCGCCACACCAGTTGACGTGCAGCCGCCACACCTGGGCCCCAGTCTGGACCCGCTTTATAGGAGTGAAGATTCCGGGGCGCCTGGGCCGGCCAGGTCGGTCGAAAGCCGCATCAACGTCACTCCAACTTCTTTTTCTTATCAACTATCAACTAGATAATTCCCTACTTAACCCATCCCAGTTTCCATTTTCCCCGTCCCAGTTCCCAGTTCCCAGTTCCCAGTTCCCAGTTCCCAGTTTCCCAACCATGGCACCACACCGTTCCTCACACGATGCCCCATACAAGCTCGCTCCTCATCCTCCTCCTCGTCTGCCTGGTGCTGTTCGCCAGCCCGGCCTCGGCGTTTGGCGCAGGTGAGGTGCCCTCGGGCAGTGAATTCAAGGGTTTTGTCTGGCGTCATGGCGATCTTGCCGAGGTCCTCAAATACCTACCCACCAGCTTCATCACCGGCTACAGATTCACAAAGTTGCAGCGCAAACAGGTCTACTTTGGCAACTGGCTGCGCGACTTCTCACAAGTCATCGACACGACATGTCTCGAGAACGTCCCCGAGCCCATCCTGCGCGCCATCGTCTCAGTGATGGCCTTCATGGAGTTCGGCTTCGCCACAGACGAGTTTGATGTCACGAGGGAACGCCTGGGCTGCTACACTCATGTTGAGCACATTGATAACCCAAGAGGGTATGCGGACAACGCCCAGGATATTGACTCGCGACTGCGAGGTCCGGTCGATCCCCGAGAGCTGGAGATCGACCCAGAAACCGGTATGAAAAACTACATCGCAAACGCCGGCCAAGGGTGGGCAACGTCATCGGAATATCTACGCGACCAGCTCCTGAAGTGTATTGAGCTTGGGCGTAAGGGCCACAAGAAGCACGGCGCTGCTGCGAGGAAGGAGGCTTTTCATCGCCTCGGCGCGGCGTTGCACACACTGGAGGACTTCTCTGCGCATAGTAACTTCATAGAGCTGTGCTTGCATGAGCTTGGGGAAACGGACATCTTCGCATTTGTCGGCGACAAATGCCAGGTCGAGATTCCGAATGGGAAGGAGAAGGGCAGGAAGGTTGCGCCCATCGTCACTGGCACCTTTGGAATGTTGGATATATTCCACTCGTTGCTCGGTGAGGCGGACGACAAGGCCGTGTTGCAATCAAAGGGTTCTCTCGGCGAACTTGAAAGCGTAAGTCTTCCATCTGCCCATGCGTGTTGGTCTATATTGGCCTTGTAACTGACTGTGAGAGCATAGAAACTCAACTATGGCGGCCCAGCGTTCGAGCAGCTCTTCTCACTCATCAAGGCTGGCGTTGAACAACTGAGCAAAATTCACGCCGATGCCGATCCGATTCTGAGACAACTACAGACTGTTGGAGACATATTTACGAAATATGCTCCAAGCAACAGCACATCCGATAACATACCCGACAATGCGAGCGACAACGCGAGCGTCGTCTCCGAAGTTGTGACAGACGCCAACATCACAGATGCCAACGTCTTATGGCAGACGATCGAGCCTGTCATATACCTCCACGACATTGTGTCTAAATACTTACAGGAGGACCAGGAAGATGTAGAGGAGTCGACCCAAGATTATACTCACGGACAGCTCGGGGAGTACACTAACCAGCTCGTCTTCAAATATCTCGCCGTCATGATCGAGTCCTCCGTCAAGGAGTTACGAAACGCCGTAAAAGCGGCCAAAGATAAAGTTGACGAGGAGGCGGCCAAGTCGATCTCTGCCCAGATATTCCCAGATGGCTCCTCAGAATCCGACCCCAGCCATTCTGACATGTCTAAGGATCACTTTTCCAACGTCCTCAATCAACCCGCCGGTCTTGTCGGGACCATCACCACCAACTGGACCACGCAGCAAGTCGTGAGGTGTTGGGACGACCCTGACATAGATGCAGAGCTTATCGTCGACAAGATACTTACCATCTTGCATCACCCGGCCTTCACAGACAGCAAGACGCCCATCCAGCAGTATATGTTCGACACTGTCAAGCTCTGGTGGGAGTCCCACCCGTCCGAAGACAAAGCCCGACTGCGACACAAACTCAGCAAGGAAAGCGTGCAGCAGCGGAACCACGAGGATCACGACCTCACGGCCAAAGACTTCGACGGGAAGCACAACGGGCCCGCTAGCTTCCCGGGCGCGTGGCCCATGGTGAGACAGCCGCCCAAGAAGGCGTCCTTCTTCAAGGAGGGCATAAACGATGCGATTTCGGATTTCAATTGGGCCCTACGGATCGTCAAGAAGGCGCGGGTGGACCCGAGGGGTGCGGTGAGGGACGTGCGGCATGCATCTGGGTATCTCGTCCATAATGCCATACTTATATGGGCTGCTTTGCTTTATCGCATAGCGTGCGTCGTTGTGTCGTTCTTTACATGGCTTTTGTCGCCAGTCCGGTGGATTGCAAGTCGAGGAGGGGCATTGCTTACAAAGAAATAAGGCGTTTCCAGGCAGGATACCACGATTGCATGCGTACATAATAGATATATGCAATTCGTGCCTGGTGCCACTGTACATATCATTCTTATATTGTATTTAGTAGGTAACATGAACATCTCATCAACATCAACCGCTTGGCCGCTATCACTTCTCACCATCTTTTGAACAAATAGAGCCCCAACGCAATAACATATAGCAGTGGGACATATCATCCAGGTGCTGTGGTGGGTTGTTGCCACGCTGAATGAGGTGAACATTGGCGACCTGTGTCCATGTCTCGAATTAGCCTCTCGTGTGTTGAAAGCACATATACTTGAAAGATTATACCGCAGGCTAATGGGCTTCCTTTTGTAAACCTGGATCTGTCCAACGGACAAACTGTCGAAGCAAGTTGATCTGAAGCAAGCGTGGAACTTTCCGTATAAGTCCGGGAAGGACGACTCCAGATGTCATGGTGACACCTGGGGTGGCGCCCAATCGTAACATTTTCCACCAAACGTAGCTTTTTGGACCGGTCTTTAGTATCCACTTGGGCTGAGATCCCACGGTAGAACTCAACCACCTGCCGAATTCATATAGCATTCGAAAGCATGCTAGCTGAAAGCTGGCGCTTAGGTGCCACTAATCAAGTTACTATGTACCACCGCAGTCTATGAAACTCTTGCAATGCAACACCGGAACATCGTCACTCTAATCAGAATTACTTGAGAGGAACTTGAAAGACGCGCAAGCAGTTGCAAGTTGACCCACTGTCTAACCATAAGACTGAACCACCTACCAGCATGCTGAATTTCGGGCGCATTGACCGAGTGGAAACTAAAGTGCTCAAGTTGTTGAATGGCAGCGAGTTTTGGCTGCCTGATACGGCAGGCGGTATAGGATTCACCGCCCTAGGTGAACGGGCAGAATCACCCACCTACCTATACCTTCCCTCCGTATAACCTATAGATAGTTCTTTCCTTCCTTCCTTCGGTAGATATAACCAAATGAATAGACTATTTCTTACCGCATTATATAACGTAGCCCTACCAATACTGATCAGTAATTATAGAGGCAATCTCTAATAGCTAGGAAGGAAGATAGATCACCCTTGAGGATCGTCGGAACGATTAGAGTATTCCCCGAGGAATCAAGGCCTATATGAAGATCGAGGACGATTTAACGGTACGCTCGCGACCGATCGCGACCTCGTCAATGCCCGAAATCAACCTAGGATCACTCGAAAGACCTTTCCGATTATCGACGACTAGAGCGTCCCCTTCGGAAGGAAACTACGAACCTTAGGCGCGCTCTACTATATATAAATAAAATACTAACTTCGCCGAGAACTTCGATCTTATACGAGTTCTCTTACTTTATAAACTCCCTTATATAAACGGCCTGATTCGGCTATATACGAACTTACTTCTTTCGCGACCTTACGACTTCGCGACTATATGAACCTTCCCTCATATACGAACTTCTTCGCCCTTCGCGTATAGCGAACTTCACTACGAAGAGATTTTCGATACCTATAGCGATACTACCCTCGCTACTACTGCTATAGCTATTGATACTATAGGCCTACTTATAGGTAGTATACTTTTCCCCCCTATACGCCTATAGCTATACCGGCTATAGCGCACCTATGCCTATAGCTATAGTATACCTATACCTAGCCGGAACTAGGTCGTCGGTAGAACTTATCTAGAGGGAGAGAACCGTATAGAATGAGAACGAGGACCTTAGGTAATAAGGCTAGTAGAAGTAAGTCTACTATACGGTAATTCTAGGCGATTACTATCTACGGGTAAATAGTCTAGACGAACTAGTAGTTAGTCGATAGGTATAGTAGAGAACGAATACCTACCCTAAGTAACGATTATTATAACCGTATATAATAGCGGATAAGAATAATAAGAGGAACGCCCCTGAGAAGAGTAGTAACCTATTATACCTATCGCTACTATTAGCCGATAATAGTAGTACTAGCCTATTACGCTTACTACTACTACTAATTGAGAGTGAATAAGGGAGTTATTATAATATTAGAGAATATATTACCCCTACCTAATACTAGATCGCAAAGGTATACGAGACTTTATAGGTCAATATATTAGGCTAGGTAGCGATTAATAAGGACTTTTGGTATAAGCCCTTCGATATATCTAATATCGATGAAGTAAGGATTACGATATATACTATAAGGGTAATCGAAACTATCCGTTAATAGAGATTGATAGGAAACGTTCTCCTCGACGAGATCTATATAGAGTTTATAGGATAGAACGAAGCCCCTATTAGGCTGATCTATCCCGAGTAGAGAAAAGAGTTGAAGCTCTTCCTCCGTGAACGAGGTATCTATACTAGCCTGAACCGAGGTAACTTCGTAAAGTAGTTTGAGGAACTCCTTATATAGGAAAGGTATCCCAAATAGCTACTAGAAGAACTACGAAAAGTTCATCTTCTACTAGGTATTGAAGTCGAGGTAGAGGGATTATCGAGAGTAATAACGCCCTAGGTAAAGGTATCACGAATAGTACTACTAAACTACCTAGATCGACCGATTCCTATAGTAGAAGTATTACCTTTAGAAGGCTTCTACGAACTAGCGATATTGCTATGCCCGGCTATATAACTAGCTACGCGACCGGTAACCTTCAATATCCTACCGAAGGCGATAACTATACTACTGTAATGAACACAACGTGGGTGACGTAAAGGGTACTTGGGCTGTGTACTGGGTTTATGTCAGAAGGAGGTTCAAGGTGCTTTGTGCAATGTGCTGTCTTTGTGATCAAGAGGAGATTACTCCTATCATATGAGAATGATACTTAGATTGATCGCTGAAGAGCTAACTGATGCTATCTACTGTGAAGGGAATGTCCTGTTATATATCCCGCTCTTCATCGATGGCTATGTTGGATATGTTCCTGATCCAACATATCCAGGGATGGATATGTTGGATATGTTCCTGATCCAACATATCCAGTCTTGCTGACTGATCCTGTCACGTGACCTTGGTGGGTCCCGTCACATCTCATGTGCTGTGCCGC